>OU015497.1:153316275-153636275 GCA_907164885.2 Dolomedes plantarius | reverse complement strand
AACATGTTTAAAAGGCCGAGATGGCTTTGTGGTAAAGTGCGCTGGCTTTCGATGTTGAGGGTGCTCGAATAGAATCCTGGCTCGCGCTAATAAAATACCACCGTGTCTAGGCCAGATATGGGCACGTTAAAAAGTAGACCGGAATGTCGCTCTATGTAGGTCAGAGAGGGTGGGAGAGGGTACGATCCCCCCAGATGTCGTTCCTTGGAGGCTGTTCGGTCAAAATTGCGGGGGCACATAGCAAAGTCGGACTCTGACCCTTGTTGGGCTATTCAAACCTGAGCCACACACTTCAACCTGGAACCTATTTGGACCTGATCTGGAATCCATTCCAGCCGGGGACATAAACAACAACAACACTAACATGTGTTCAAACTTGCCAAATTTGTTAAATTTTTCATTTCTTTGTTAAATTTTGCATTCTTTTTTGTGTTTGATATCTCCTGACACAATTGTCCAGAGAACCCAAACCATTATGACTATGGATTTATTTCCGCTTAGAAGAATATTTCAGTACAGAGAACTTACAAAAGCTAAGGGGCCTATCTATTCATGTACATTAAATGTGGTCTTTGAAGTATCAACGAGCGGAACTGGAAATTCTAGTGACCGGATCGAAACTCATAACTGATTTTCCAAATGCATATTGCTACTATATTTGATATCTTAAACTCTGCGTTCTATATTTCACATATGATATTTGATATACTTTAACTATATTTGATACCTTTAAACCATTTCATTTTCTGAGAGAATAAGAAAATATCAGATCAAAGCAATAAATTTAAAAAAAAATGAAAATGCATTTTCTTATCCTTTAATTCAATTAAACTGTATCTTTATAAAGTTTTTTATTTTCTGAAACATAAGCCGCTAAAATATTCAAGGCATTTTCTTTAACATATTGATGATACTTTGCGCAATGCATACATTTATTTTCGTTTTCTTTATTTAAAATAAAATATTAAATGGTACTTCAAATTTATCTAAAGCATAAGTTAGGTACTGAGTTTTAAATTCTAAGGAATGATATTACGACAATTGATCAGATCCCTTCATTCGAGAAATAATAATTTACAACAGCTTATATGATTTGAATTAGTATTTGACTGCTGCGTATAAATTAAAATATATGATATATTCAAAATTGCTTTTATTCTATATTAGAAATTTTTAAAAAAATCACATAAAGGTATTAAGCTTATTTCAAGCATCGAGGAATGGTTTTTAAATTTTTTCATATTTTCCTGATACACAATTTAAAGTTTCAAATAATATTTGAAAATATAAATCTGTCACCTGTGTAATTTTTTATGCAATAAAACTCTTAATTTCTCTTTTAGGAAATAAGAGAAAGACTTTAGTCAAAATAGAAGTAGGAAACAAAAAGGATTTATTTTTATATATGGTAAAAGCTTGATCTGAAGGATAAATTTAATCACCAACTTGTCTGCTTATACTTATTATATATTAGGTTTAATTTTCAATGTCTTTCTCTCAAATTTATAATTATTTATATATTCAGAAGAAACGCTGAGATAAGCTGGTGATAAAACTTTAAACTACAGAATTAAATGAGATAATTCTATACCTAATTTAGTTTTAACGATCTTATAAATAAAAGTTTATTCTAAATTTAAAAGCGCATGAAAATCGAAAACATCCTTTAGAATTACATTTATTTTTAATTAGTTTTAACATAAAATGAGCTAACTTATTTTTTACCTAATGTCTCAGTGAAGACGTAATTCCTGTACTTCCATAATTATCGAATCTTTTGAAAATTTAATAAAATTGCGATAAACATCTTCCTTTTACGCATTTAATTCCCCGAATAATTTTTCAGCTTTTTATAAATTGATTTTTATGTTATTTGTATTTCATTTAAATCTTAGAAGGTATTTAGATTAAAATAAAACATTTAAACAGTCGCTCTACTAAATGCTCCACATATTAATATATATATTTAATTTTTTTAATCAGTTTGTAGTCAGAGAGCTTTTGATTCCTTATGTATTTGAAAATATGGAAAAATATTTTTATTGAAAGATATCTTTGAAGCAATCTTTGACTACTTGCATACAAAAGAAATACTGAATTTCTCAGGATGTAGTTTAAACTTTGTTTTCTTTGTTAACTATTTGTAACTGTTGGATGCGTTTGTTTTTTAGCTAGGAACTTCACCAGTTTATTTTTTGTGTTCATATTTTGGATAGAACAAGGTATAAAAGTAAAAAGAAGAAATGACGCCTAAAATGGACACGATAGCTTGGACGTTTCTCATGTAGTATTTCCCTTCATGAATTCGGAGAAATGGGGCAGAAAGATCATCCATACTAAACTTTTAACATTTTTCGGTAAATTAGGGTGTTTCGATTCGCTTCGTGTAATAATTCACGTGGTCGTATACCACGAAAGTATAATGTATAAATAGGGAACTTTTTTTAGTTCTCTTTACACGTATCTTCTGTAGCATTGCATTCATTCCTGCCCTAATCAATGTCATCATTTCCGAAATTTGAAACTTCGATGTGCGGTAATCAACTCGTTTGTTTGTCTAGTTAAAAGCAGATGCTTACTTCCTTAAACGGTAATATTATTTAAATAACCTCTCTATTTTGTTATATAATGTCGATATAACAAACTTTCTTGCGGAAACAGCAAGGTTCTCTTTTGGAACCAGTATCTCCTGTTGCAGTGCTGTCATTCTTTCTCTGACATGTGCTGTCGTTCACAAATTTTGAAGATTCGATATTGATTGATAATCCTCTTAGTTTGTCTAGTTCAAATCAAAGGCTTATTTCTATACACAGTAGTCGGGCTATTGCCGAATGGCTAGGGTGCTGGCATTTTTTACCAGTCTATTGGTTCGAATTCCACTCTTGGCATGTACGTTTGTAGCTGTTCGGAATCAGCTTTAAGCAGTAGGTCCTGGTCTAAGTAGTCCTCCTGAAACAAAAATTGACAGTAGCACTCCAAACCAAACCAAAACCTCAAGCAGCAATATAGTTTTAATAACTAATTTAAGTCAAATAAAAACCCAAAGAATTTATCCGTAATCATTTCTTACGCTTCACATTTATATTGTAAGTTTCTTTGTTTCTCCGTGAACATAAAGGTCTAATTCTTACCGTTGTGCGGTTCAAATACGGATTGATGAATCATCTTTTTTTATTGATGTTTACATAAGATTCGGAATTTTTCGGTAAGATTTTATTTATCTACTTTGTGGTATTTTATATTAAAATAAATATTTCATAAGGTATTTTTTGGAACTAAAATTTTTTTTATGAAGAATGAATGACTAAAATCTTTCTGCTTCCCAAGAGAAACTACTACACCTTTTATAAGAAACGTCTATTTCGTATACAGAAATATTCAAAAACGACGTAGAGGAAATGCGTTTATCTTACACTTTGTCATTGTAAAATTTGAGATAGTGCCATAAAACAAAGGAATTTGCATTAAAAATATTGAAATTCTAGAGTTATTCTCGATATCCTACTTATTGTTTTTGAAATACATATTTTATTCCTCTACATGAATTTTTGTACCTATCAAATCTCTAGATTTCACAGTCCTGTTCTTCTGCAGCATTGTAAATCATTAAGTCGTAATTTGAATGTTTTTAAAATTCATTTCTTGTTTTAAGGGGGATTTCTCCCGTTTTATACCGTCTCAAAACAAACTCGGATATAATGAATCATATGTATTATGCAACGACAAATAAAGACAGTTATGTATAATATAAGGGTTTAGAATCCGCTCAATTCTTTGAAATTATTTTAATAACACACCAATCTAGATTGATATTAAAACACTTGGGAACGTCTAATAGGCAATATCTATTTTCAGGAACACAACGCATTAGATTCAGTCATTATTCATAGAGTATAAGTGCAAAGTTACTCATCTGAAAGACCAATACTTGCATTTGAAATTCCTGTATGAATATATAATCCTGTATAAATGTATAAGGTTATGCTGACTGCATTGTATGAGTCAGCATAAAATATTATATTGCAGGATCATAGAAAGTATATAAAAAAGTGAATTTTCGATATATTTGCAAGGATAAATACCGTCCGTGATATATAAGATAAATAAGTCCGTGCTAAAGGTATCTAAAAGTCATTGCTTATTTTTATGGAACTACCCATTAGAATTTTTAAAAAAATATTTAAATAGAAAGAACATCCCACCAAGATTTAATATAAACCATAGATTTCGATCATAGTATCACAGGTTTCGATGTAGGCACTGTTGTGTTGCTACATCCATCTTTAGTTGGTTAGGCGTGAAACGTAATTTGTTTAGGGTTAGTACTTATATTTAAAAAAAATAGATTTCTTGGGCGCGTTGTGCTTTAAATTATTTTTTGAATACTACCCAAAGCTCTGGATGTCAAACTTAGCAAAGGAACAACTGTTTTGTCAGAACCAAATCATTAAACTATTCTCATTTGATCATGTAAATTAACACCAAAACTTCCAATTAGACAAACTAGTAAATTTTAAAATAAAACTTAGTTTAATTAAATATACTTAATATTTACAAGTTATAGAAAATCTTTCATTTTCAAATTAACGCACAATACCTCATCTCTCACAAATGTATTCTCTACTGCTTTGCAAAAGTTAGGGAGCGTCCCGAGCAAAAATCAAAGAAACTTATATATTACTTTATCTCTAATCTCTATCTCACTAAACTCTCAGCCCGTACACTAAATCAAATTTACCTAGCCAAAACTGGAACTGAACAGATCAAAATCAGATTCAACACTCACCCAGGTTTACTTCGTCTAGTTGTTTGCTACTTCGGTCTGATCGCCTCGCTGGGGGTTCGGGGTCATATGGCTTCCCTTGGCATGGGGCGGCCACTGCTTGCTTCGAGATGGGGAAACACGCTATGTCGTAATGCTCGGCTTCGGTCTCTCCTTGTCGTGGAACTCTCACTGTTTCTTTCGAGATGGGGATCACTTCTCGTCGTGGCACTGGATGCTGGTCTCTCCTTCACCTTAACTTCTGACCATGCGCTTTGGCCTTCGACTGGGTCTCTTCGTCTTTACGGCAATTCAAATGCGGGTCTCTCTATGTCACTTAGCCGTCGCAGTCGTTTTCTAAAAGTTATTTCAGGAATATATGGAGCTCTTCTCTCCACCCAAACAGTCTCCATTTTCAGGAGCCTGACTGGATCTCATCCGAGAAGAGATGTATGGCAAAGAGGTTGCTCATACGGGTTTATGTGGAACCCTCGGGTCCACTTAAAATAACTTCAAAGTAGTGTTGGAGATGGGGAACCTACAGCTTCCCCGATCAAGACTCTTCTCTCTCTCTTTCAAAAACCTCTTCTATATATTTTATCTTCATCCGCTCTCTCACCAATGACTCCACCCTCTCATAAACTTCTCCTGCCATTCCGAACACAGGAAATTTTTCATTTGCTTTTCCTCCCCTCTCACTTTCTTATTGGCTTCTGAATCCAATAACACTACCCCCTCACTGCCTGCCCTTGTGACCACCCAAGTTTTCCACTTGGTTATTTTACAATCCATACTGCCATAAATATAACACAAAGGGCTTTTGTAACATAACGTCACCTTTCGGTTCCAGTCATCTTATCTGTATCTCAATCACAGACTTTCACATATTCAAGCCTCATAAAACTGACTTGCAGCGGGCTACGTCCTAAATAACACCTCTCTACCCTATAATTATTTGTCAGCATAAACTTCGATTCCGACTTCTATCACAAACATGTAATAAAGCCAGCTTTTTTATTTAAAGCGCTATATTACAGGCACGTTTTGTAGCACGACTAACGTCTAATTGGTAATCCAATTCTCTCCAAGTGTTTCGTAGCATATCAAGAGTTATTGCATGAATTTCTTGAATGATAAGCTTCTTCAAATCATCCACAGTTTTATTTTTTTACACAACGTATTTAATGAATCCCCAAGCAAAAAAGTCTAATAACGTCTGATAAGCTACGAAACACTTGGAGAGAACTCGATTACCATTTAGCGTTGCTACAAAAGGTGCACACATCGAAATCTATGATTGATATTAAAACTTGATGAGATGTTCTTTCCATTTAAATGATTTTTTTTAAAATTCTAATGGGTAGCTCCGAAAAAATAAGGCGTGACTTTTGGATACCTTTGGCCCGGACACCCTGCATTAGACAACAAAACAGTTTTTTTTATTTATTCTTCATAAAACAATATTTGAAGTAAAATATGAGATATCATATTTGACCTATAACAATAAGAACAAAATCTTTTTTATAAAAAAGTATTTACACAGTTAAGATTTCCAGCTACTTACACAAATTATTAGTATTTAGCATGTAGTTAACGGGCATCAGTAATAGCTTGGAGTTTTTGTTTTGTTGACTAAACTAGATTTTGAGTGCTTACTCCAGCTATTTTAGCTCATTCACTCTCGACCACTGATTCTAGCTTCTTCGTGCTAGTAATGCGGTGTTTGAAGTCCAGAATGTGTAATAAATTTTCGGTAACATTAATATCAGGAGACTTGGGAGTTATAATTAATCTTCTCCTGACATTGTATGGGAATCATTCTGAGTAACATGAGCAGTATGTTTAAGATCATTATCCTTCATGGAATAATAAGAGATTTCTGTACCCAGATTTTGAATACTTGAAAGTAAATTAAGGCGCAAAAGGACATTTAATTTCCCATTGAACGTAAATTTTATAGCAACAGAAGCAAAGAAGTGGGAAAATTGTTTTCAGTGTTAGATATGTAATTAATTGATATGAAGCTCACGGATCTACAACTAATATATCCCGTTCAGGTCACCACAAGAATTATCTCATAGATATAGTCAAAGAACTGTAGCCCAAATCTGAAAAACTCCATTAACGAGTGCCCAAACATGTGCTGAAATCATTGCTGAATCAACTGCAATAGACTCTTGCATTCATATTTCTTATAATAGAATGTAAGTTACCAACAACATAATACGACATGTACCCCCACACCGTAACATGACCTCTACCATATCTAACTTACTTGTCTAATGTACTTTTGTTTCAACTAGTTATTACGGAGATGTCATTTTAAGAGGTTAAATTTGTTCTCATCAGTAAATAAAACATATTTCTTAAGATCAATAGGTTTATTTATGTACTTTTCAGCAATATTAGAAAGCGCTGCTTCTGATTTTCTCCAATAATATGTGGCTTTCCCCTCCCCCGTTCTCTACCGTAATTATTAATAATCTTCACAATATTACGAAACGAGGAAGCATAAGCACTTACCTGTTGATTCAGCAATAATTTAAGCACATTTTTGGGCGCTCGTTAATGGAGTTTTTCGGACTTGGGCTACCGTTCTTCAACTATACCTGTCATACAATTGTTGTGGTGACCTGAACGGGATACACCAGTTGTAGATCCGTGAGCTTCATACCACTTAATTACATATATAACACTGAAAAAGATTTTCTCACTTCTTTGCTGATGTTGCTATAAATTTTACCTTAAATGGGAAATGAAATACCATCTTTCCACCGAGAATCCACAACGAATTATCTTTTAGAAATATCATGCTGTATATGGACAATTTCAAAGACAATGCATCATTGTTACTACTTTTAGAGATTTTAAAGGACATCGAGATTGCTTACTTGTCATAATCAATAAACTAGTATTTTTACTAAAATTCACAAGTCCATCAGTTTGTAAATATTTTACACGTCTAAAATTTTCGTTTCAAACCGATAGTTCAGTAAATATTCAAACTTTAATATATTTCTACCTTACCTTAATTTGCGTATTATGACAATTATAACAGAACATGATCTTAAGTCTTTACCTATGACCTCAATAGTTAAGAGAAAAACTTTATGGGCATTAACTTTCTGCATTCACTGCATATATATATATATATATATATATATATATATATATATATATATATATATATATATATATATATATATTTATATATATATATATATATATATATATATATATATATACACTAGCAATTTACCAAATAGTTTCTGCTGATTCAACAAGAGGGCATATATAGTAAATGCTATCAATAACAATAAATAATCTCTGTTCTGAAATTCCAGATGTGCCATCAATCTTATAACTGGGAAGTCATCTGTAAAATGATTATGCAATCCATCATTGTGTATGGTAAAAATAATCTCTTATTCAATTACGAATTATAGGTTGCGCAAGTGGCTTTGTGATTAGAAAAAAAATATTTTCTGCAAATTCATCTTCAGGACGTAGTAATCTCTTTGCATTTGACGGATGAACACTGCGATCTGTGGAAACACCTGCCAATAATGGAGTAAATTATTGGTACATGATGTATAAATAAACTCTCTACTGCGTTATAACCGCATGCATCATTATAATGTAATTAAGTGCTTAATGAATTCCAAGTTTTGTTTGTGAATAATTACGCTGATCGCCGAGTTTCAACTGAGGTAACATTTAGTGCATTTCGCACGAGAATCAAAGTGATCTCGGGCATTTATCATTTTATTAGATTGTGTAACAAGCAAAATATCCATTACTCAAGCCCATCTAACGTAGTTTATATTATTAATTAAAACCATTTGTTAATCATCTATATATATATATAGTTTAATAAAATTAATAATACAGGGTGGTCATAAAAAAACTATGCCGCTATATGGACCTCTAGAGGCTGTTCCGTTCAATCAATCAAGATGAGATTTCAGATATAGTTATTCCGAGGTATGAGCTCGGGATTCTGTGATCGGCAATAAAGTGGTGCTCACAGTTACGGTTATAGGTACAGAAAGTCGATATTTTGGAATACCAACGCCCACTTTTTCTCCGTCGCAAAATGCTCAGCGTATGCGAAAACACTGAACAGCGTTGGAACGGTCCATGTATCATATATAATGGACGCATTATGCACGCACAAAAAAACAGCTCTGTGAACGGCCTATGATGGCAACCATGTGGAAAATGTGTAATCCAAATAAAAATTTTCTTTTATCCGATCTGTATTGTCATCAGTGATTGGTGTTTTGCTTCGGACATATGGAAATTTCCTCATTGCGCCCCGATCGTGTTTTTGTTGGCCGTTTTTTGTGCGTGCATACCGCGTCCAATTTTTGTGATACACGTAACGTTCCAAAGCTCTTTAGGGTTTTCGCATGTGATGTGGATTTAGCGAAGGGAAAAAGTAAACGATGCTATTGGAAAAATTTGAGTTTCTGTACCTATAACCGTAATCATGAGTGCCACTTTGTTGCCGTTCACAGATTACCGAGCTCATACCTCGGAATAACTACTATATCTGAAATCTCATTTTGATCGGTTGAACGGAACAGCCGCTAGAGGTCCATATATCGGCAATGTTTTTTTATGACCACCCTGTATTTCGGCTCTACGAAAAACTACCTTCATGAGTCGTTTAGAATAAAGGGCATGCATAAAGCGTTGAATATCATTCGAGATTAGAAAAAAACTTTCTTGGAAGTCGATAATTGTTTTTATTGAAATTTAAGATCAAATATAATTTGTTTTTGTATATTAATGTATTTTTCCAAAAGAAATTACACCTAAATTTATTTCATTCTTGTGTATATTATGTGTGTGTTAGGAAATTGCAGATAAATGGATACAAGTCTGATTTTCAAGACTAAAATCCCTTCATACACTATTTATGTCGTTATATTTTAAATAACTGGGTCCTACTCTTTTACAAAGAGCCAGATCAACCAAAATATTTAGTAACATCTTCCTCATATATAGAAAACTCCTGTGATTTTAAGAGAGGAAGTAAGTAGGATAATTGGCAGTAATAGTTTTGGATAGTAAGTTTTTAAATTTTAAAAAAATTATAAAATTTTTGTAAAAAAAAATATTAAAGTTCTTTTTACTAAACATAATACGTTAACGTGCATTAAAGTTTAATTCTACGTATGCGTAACAGCTTTTGTAAAATGTGTTATTCAGGCGATTTTTGTCGTTTTCAGGAACAATACACGTTGGATGAGGGGTATTAAACAGACTGAATTGCTAAGTAGAAGGAAACGTTATTTATATTATTGACAATTTTTTAAGTTCAAAATTAAATATAGTATAAAGAAATTTAAATTAGGTACACGAGACCTACGTAAATCTGGAAAAATAGTTATCCATACATCTTCAGTAAATTGGGCTGCTAACAAACAAGAGAGAGTAATACAAAAACCTCTGCTTCAGTTCGAAACTTAGTCAAACATATGCACCTGCATAAAGAAACTGATACAGAAGCATATAATTATTTTCGATTTCTAAATACATTTTTCTTCTTTTCGAAGAAATACTTCAAACTAATAGGATTAAACTTGATATTTTCTACACTCCAAGACAATTCTTGAAAGATTATAACTGAATCCTGGTAAATATGATTACATCATGTTGTTATACAAAGTGGGTGATTCCATTCGAAGTTTTTTAACATGAGATAGGTCATTCCGGGTTTTTTAATCTGGTAACGTAAGTGATAAAGGGCTTCAAAGGGGTTAATGTAATTGTGCTTATGTTGATTTTTCTTCCTATGTCCCGAAGCAATTTTGCTCTGGTAGAATAAAGATAACTTGGTCATAATTTTATAAAATAATTCGAACAGATATTTCTAATGGTAATTTTCAAACTTTCTCCATCTATGTTGCACAGGTTTGCTTCTAAATTAGAAAAAAAAAATGCTTAATTTTAAACAGAAATTTAATACCTTAAATGGTGATTATTTCACCTTCACTGATAAAAAATTATATTAATTTAATAATAAATTAAAAATGATTTTCTTAATCTATTATAGTTTTAATATTTCCAGTCATCACAAATGGTCCAGTCATCAGGAATGGTTGAAGAAGTTCCCTCGATTATAAATCATATGTAATGTCTTGCTTTAGACGTTTGGTATAATAACAGAAAATTAAAATCCAAAGTAAACTATTTAAACACTATATTCTGTGAAAAACTAAACTGTAATGAAGAAAATAATCTCTGATAGATTTTAACGTAGGATTATGTTCCTCCATAAGGGTCCCACGGAAAGCAAAATTTCAGATGTCCTGCGTCACGAGATATAATTTTGGCAGCACTCCAAACCCAGTCTGTATCTCTTAGGCAATCAGTAAACAGTTAAACAGAAAAGTACCAAAATGCGTCAAAGTTTTGATATATATATATATATATATATATATATATATATATATATATAGAGAGAGAGAGAGAGAGAGAGAGAAAGAGAGAGATAGATACATCTATATACAATACATACATACTTATATACATACAAAAGAGATAAGCAACGATAAGTAATCCTACGTTAATAACCAGCGGTAGTTGCGTTATAAGAGACTACCTAATTTTTTTTTCGTTGGTGGGACATATAGCTTATTGCTATAACCGATACAAAACATCATTCCTCCAACGACAGCTGCGTGTTCACACTCATCCTGACTGGACAGTATGGGATTGCCTATAATATATAGCCATTTTGGCTACTATGGCGTAATAAAACGTCGATTTTTTCATAGATCAATTATAACCACCATGTTGATAATATTACGTATAGGTCTAACTCTGAGCCTTGACCATGTTTCAGTCAACGGCTGCAAAATAAAATCCCGGCGTATATTTTTTCATAGCCTAAAATTATATAATCGTAGACCTAATACTAAATGAGTTTAAATTCAAAATGAAAGGATGTTTATTTCTTTTATATATATATATATATATATAACCGTAGAGACGACGTTGCCTCCCCCCAAACCTCTGGACTGGAGCCACCATTCGTTTCAGTTATGTAAGATCTAGCAAAGTACTTTACTATATTTTTAAGATTTTGATTATTTTTCTTTTGGAGACCATCGAAAATACAAAACAACTCTTTTTGTCAAGAAGTTTTAAATACAAAACAAATAATTTTCATTTGTATCAAAAATATATTTGTTTAGGAGTCCTTGACAGATGCCAAGGAATTATAGAAAACGAGCAGGTATCACTAAGCATTGCTTTTATTCATCTCCCTGTCAAATGGAGAATGCGGGGAACAATTTACACATTTTTATCTGTCAATAAAGCCCCAATTACAAAATCAATTCCTTCTACATTTATACCGTTTCCTCCCTCCACTTTTATTCAAAAATGAATATTGATTGTTTCACTTCACTTCCCTTTTGCTTAACAGCTCAGGACTGGCAGTGTTCCGATAATTTTTCTTGCCGTGAGCTGTCAAACAGCGGAAATGACAAGCATTAAAGAATATTTCCGGTCTTGTACTTTTAAATCGTGGCGTGGTTAATGATATTTATTTGTCATGGAATTGCTATGCAAATGGAGGTATTGGAAGGTTTTAGAAATAAAATATTTGAGAGCATTACAGGTAAATCCAAGTTACTGAGCATTTGCGGAAATATTTCTTTTTTTTTCTAACTGGATCATAATTTATCTAAATAATAATAGATAGGTGAGTACGAGAGAACATTGGACTGAATAAAATTCAAAGATGGTTTATTTATGAATGCTGGGACAACTGTTTGGGATATCAGAATAAACAGTCAGTGTCATTTGTGCTATAAATGCTTTGCCCTATGAACATATCAGCATGAAGTTACAATTGCACAAGCAAGGGCTTCAATTAAGACTTTTACCTAATTCTGTGAAAATATGAAGAATTATGTTATTATATATATATATATATATATATATATATATATATATATATATATATATATATATATTGATTGTGTATATGTGTAATTTATGGTCTATCCTAGATAAAAATAACATCTAGTCTAGCCGAATAAATTTATCATATCTCAAATGTACACATTTTGCAAAACTGCACTAAATCATGAGATAAAATCTGCTAGTCATTCCTCAGTCTGTGTGCTAAATATAAACTTATACATACGTATACAGATATAGAAATGTATTTCTTTTCACCCTGTCTTGCTTTTAACCTTCAAAAACTGAAGAGACGTGAAATGCAAGAGGAAAAAGAAATATGTTCCCATATGGGTAAACGTATGTCTTTTTTTATCGCATTCAGAATGTTGTGCATATCATTGTTGCTCACATATAAAAATAAAATAACTTCTGTAATTTTTTTTAAAACTGGATACAGACATGTATTTTTTTACGAACTTTAAGTTGCCATTTTGTCACGTTTTCTTGTCTTTTACTGAGCATTGAGTTTAAAGAAACGAATGAAACTATGGAATATATGTTTTTTTTCTACGTGCTTGTAAAGTTTAGGTCGAGATTTTGAAATAAATGTTTTAAAGGGAATTGAACGAGAAATATTTTGAATAAAAGTCTAGTAATTATTTTACCAAACTCATGTTAAAAATATATTACTGCGTTCAGTATTCATGAGAATATTTCCCCTTGAGATTTTACAAGTATGAGACAATGTAACATATAGGGATTTCGATACAACGATAAGTAAATTATTTTACAACAGTTTATTGTATAGGAAAGTTATTTGATTTAAAATAATAAACGTATTTAATATATAAAACTGAAATTAACTGCAACAAACTTTCGCTGTATGCTGTCGACAGGTTTAATCATATAAGGCATGGATGTGGGGAATTTATACTTTTTTCAAGAAAGTATGCTTTGTAACAGATCTTGTACCCATGACATAGTGTGGTCACAATCAACTCTGTCAGTTCAGGTTAGAAAGTTCCACTGGTAAGATCTGGAAACAGATGAATGGAGGTCATTTCAATAGGTGTCAAGTACATTTTCCCTTTATATATATTTTTTTCAGCTACCCATTTCAAAGTCAAATTGACTATCTGTCCTTAGCTGCAGTTCGTGTTCTAACATGCTCTGATAAAAGATCCTATGACACCAGGATTCATGTACTCCCCTAAATAGTACTGGGCTTTAGTACTGAAAATTTTTTTTATGTTTATTGTAACGTTGAATATTCTAGACGTGCTAGTAATCCTACATATTTTGGGGGAAAAAATTAACTTCCAAGATGACAAGAAATATCTAAATAATGTATCATTTAATGGAGATCATTTATAGAGTTAATATGTTACATAGGATACAGCAATTTAATTCCAGATATTGGGTTTCTTTAATATGACATTGTCGACAAACTTTCTCAAAAATAATAGTTTCATAACAATTTCGTTACTCTTATGAGGATATTTTGAATAAAGCTTCCACAAAATGTATTTCCACTCAAACATTATAGTTGTATTTGTAGTTTAAAAATAGTATTCGATAGTTTTGTTTTAAATACATAATAATGTGAAATTAGAAATATCAATTATAAATCCTTTGTAAATGTACTTGAAGTCCTATAAAACAGAGTTTGGATTAATTTTCATTTTTGCGAATATGGCTAAAGTTCCCGTCGAGAAACACGGATTGGAAATGTTTCACACTTTTACACCATACGTCAAATTCTGAAATCTGTAAATTCCGCTTTTTAAACTTCAATAGGTATTAAAACGTGTATTTTATATTAATGCGAACTTGGCCGCAATCTTCAGACAGTAAATTCAACAGATGAAAGTTAGGGATTTGTAGGAATCGTACTTATCAATTGAAACCGTTATCACTTTGGTCGTTATTCAAATACTGTTATCATTTAGGACGATTACTTAGGCAACTTATATCTTCATGTCAACATATTATCATTTAAGGAATCACTTATCAAGAGCTTATTATGAAATATTTTAATCTCATTGTAATATCTTATCGAAATTTTTCCACCTTCCAAATATTCTTAAAATATCCTACATTTTCTTAAATTCGACAAGTGTCCGACAGAGTCTTATCTACACTACTGGTCACTGGGCAACGTTGAAAATCATGTTATTGTCTTCCCATGTTCATTGTATCAACTTTTGGCATGTCTAATCCCTTTGTCATTTACATTATTTATTACCTTCCCATAATTAGAAGTGGAGCTTCGGAACTTCTGCTTTAGGGGCCTCGTGCGAACCTTTTGAAATCTCTAAGATATTTACCACAACCGGCATCTATATATCTTGTCGAAAGTCTCTTTGTGATCTCAAATCAATGAACATTAATCCCAGAAATGTAAACTTAACTGTAGACCCGAAAATGTCTAAAATGTCAGACCCGATTGCACCGTCGATAACACAACCCTCTTAGCTGTGTCCTTAGGTTTTGTGACTTCCCCGACACACACGATTTTTATCAATAGTTTGTACAACTGTGGGCACTAGATTATTAAAGGCTAACAAAGAGTCCAAAACAAATCTTCATGAAATCCTTTCAAATGTCTTTGGGGGCGGGAATTGAACACTGCAGTTTATCACAATAAAACTAGCCTTTATTGATGGAGAAGAATAAGTTAGAAGCCTTAACTGGCTAGAGTATGACAGTGTTCATCAGATAAAATTGTAAGAAACATAGCTACTGACTTGATTTGTTTGCAAAATAGTAAAATATAGAAAAAGTGGACTCCATTATAAGGGTCTTAAATATGAAGTTACGCCTAACAATGTTTGATTCCCAATTACCTTCCAGTTCTTGCATATTGGTCGATTTTACATTCGTCTGACGCATACATGATAACCTCTCATTAACGTCATCAGCAGTATTTCGATATATAATACACCAACAGACAAACTCCAGCGAGACATATTAATATGTATGATATGTAATGCACCCAGAATGGTAACATCTGCGTTTATGACGCTAATGCAAAAATCACTTTATTAAATGGTAGAAACTTTTACTATTAAAAAAACAGCGACAATTCTTCTACATGGAATTGATGCCATCTAAACAGCCATTTCATTAACATACGCATCTAAATGAGTTCATGCTGATTGAAGAGAATTTGAATTAAGTGCGTTCTGCTCAAAGTGATTAGGAACAAGAGATGCAATTTGACTGTTCCCTCATATGACGGGTAACGACATTTCTAGTATCTTTTAAATTACAAATAATTTTCTTTTCTATATTTTAGTTGTATCTTAATGTGTTGTAACAAAACACTGCTAAAAAACAAGTTTTCAAGGAATATCTTGCAATAATCATTACCTACTTTTGGTAAATAGCGTGTATATACCGGGTGGTTATAATTAAACTTCCCCTATAAACGGCATCATACAGCGCAAACGGGTGAACGGAATGCAACGAAATTTTGTGTATAGGCTACACAGGACATGTGCTCAAGGAATTTCGAAAAAAAATTTAGTTCCAAAATGTCTACCAGAGGACGCCTTTTCGGGAAAAACATGAAATTTAACACAATAAACGGCCAAAACGGAATGCAAAAACACTATTAACATTTATTGACTAGTTTCTGATCACCTTGTCATCGAACCACATTAAGTAAAGGTAAGGGAGAAATAAAAACAGTTCAGTTTGCAGAAACAAGAACAGATACGGACGAAATTGCACAAGAGGAGCAGTTGTTAATCGTGTCCAGGACGATGCAGCGAAATCTGCTCCACGTGACCACCTTCATTCACCTGTAAAATTTCAAGTCGATGGACTGTGTGTTCAACAGCAAATCGTAACTGAAGCCTGACCACCTTCATTCACCTGCAAAATTTCAAGTCGATGGACAGTGTGTTCAACAACAGATTGTAACTGAAGCCTTTGATCAGTTACGATCTTCTGTTGAACACACTGTCCATCGGCTTGAAATTTTGGAGGTGAATGAAGGTGGTCACGTGGAGCAGCTTTCCCTACATCGTCCTGGCCACGATTAACAACTGCTCTTCTTGTGCAATTTCGTCCTAATCTGTTCTTGTGTCTGAAAACTGAACTGTTTTTGTTTCTCCCTTACCTTTACTTAATGCGGTTCGATGATAAGGTGATCAGAAACTAGTCTATAAATGTTAATATTGTTTCTGTATTCCGTTTTGGTCGTTTATTGTGTTAAATTTCATGTTTTTCCCGAAAAGGCGTCCTCTGGTTGACGTTTTAGAACTAAATTTTTTTTCGAAATTCCGTGAGCGCATCTCGTGTATAGCCTATATACAAAATTTCGTTGCATTCCGTTCACCCATTTGCGCTGTAGGATGCCGTTTATAGGGGAAGTTTAATTATAACCACCCGGTATATACACACGTACACACACACACACATATATATATATATATATATATATATATATATATATATAGAGAGAGAGAGAGAGAGAGAGAGAGAGAGACAGACAGAGAGAGAGAGAGAGAGACAGACAGAGAGAGAGAGAGTTTTAAACTTAATCGAATTTTCGTAAACAAGAGAGAGAAAGTTATGATTTAATTATACTTCTGAATAAATGATGAAGTTCTCGGAAAGAATAGATGACAATAACAGGATAATTGAAGCTAGCGAATTCAAAGCAACACTGTCTGAAAGCTTAACTTTTAAACAAAAAGAAAAAAAATATATCTTATTCTGAACCGTATACGAATTATTTTACCTGCGATGCAAAGTCTTATTATTCAACAAATAAACTTTGTCTTGCATTTGTTGTAGAAACGCTGACACAGCAAAATGAATAATGTCTGATAAATATTCTGGAAACTGCGTTGAAAAGGAAAGTATAATACATATAGCTTTTATTTAAAGAAGGGATATTACGGAAGCAGAATAAATAATCTCCAGAATAATGAATTTTCAATAACATGCACTGTGCATTGGATTTCAAGTTGCAAAAGAATGTACACAAATGGGAAATTTTGATGTAGAAGTTATTTCAATTTCGTTGAGCACATTGATTGCCTTAAACGAACAGCAAAATCCTACAAATGTATCTACTTGTATCAAATATGCATGACATAATCTATTTAAAAATAATTTAAGCCATGATAAAATTTAAAGGAAATTGAAGATGGAAGATATTATTTGAATTTTCTTTCCTTTTAACATGTACATACGTTCTTATATGTGTATTTGAATATTTGATTATTTTTTACTTGTTTATATGCTCTGGGCTCGAGGTAGCTTTGTGCTAGCGCTCTGGCTTTCGGTGCTGAGGTTCCTCGGATCGAATCCCGACGTCCGCCATTAAATACCTTCTTGTCTAGACCGCATATGGGCCCGTTAAATCCGTAGGCCGGAAAGTCTCTCTATGAGGTCAGAGAAAGTGGGAGTGGTTACTGTCCCCCCAGATGTCGACCCTAGGGTTGCTCGGTCGATATTGAGTTGGCAAATGGCTAAGACGGACTCCGACCCTTGTGGTGCCGGAGCCGAACACTTCAGCCCGAAGCCTTTATAGACCTGGTCCGGAACTTCCAGCCAGGAGGCATTAAAAACAACAACAACATATACATTCTTATACGTGAATTTGAATATTTATTTTTCCATTGACTATTTTGTTTTCATTTTTACATGTATATACGTTTTTATATGAATATTTGATTATTTTTTCCTTTATACATGTATATAGGTTTTTTTTTGTGTATTTGATTTTCTTTTCCTTTTTATATCAATATGTTCTTATATGTGTATGTGAATATTTTTATCTCCTTTTTACATGTATATATGTTCTTTTATGTGTATGCTCTCGCAAGAGAGTAAGAAGAACGTTCGCTAACGAACAATCGAAGAACGTTAATGACGTTCGCTTATTTCGTTCTTAACCCCCCCCCCCTAATCTACTAAAACTGTTCAGAGCACTGTTTCAAGCTTTGCCAGGTATACCTGCACGATGCTTTATGTCCCTGCCCTAATTTTGTAACATGCTTAAGTGATAAAACACTAAGGGGTTTTATTCGTCTCTTGCGACTGTTTGCAACACAGTTCTGAGATTTTCGATATATGTCGGAATATTGTTATATCTCTGTTCTCTAATTTTTCTGTACACACAAATTATATGTACTATAAGGAATTTCTCTTTTCCCAATATTACGTTTACTATTCATTTCCCATTGGGATGTTAATTCAGTAAGATATTACCTTTAGACCGCTATTTGAAATTCAGAATGCTGTTCCATTTCTGACTGCTTTAGGAAATCCAAAATTCTCTTCTATTTCAGACTGCTATAGGAAATCCAAAATTCTATTCCGTTTCTGATAGCTATAGAAAGTCCAAAATGCTTTTCCATTTCTGTCAAATATAGTAAATCCAAAATACTATTCCTTTTGAGATAGCTGTAGAACATCCGAAATGCTGTTCCATTTCTGAATGCTATAGAGAGCCCAAAATACAGTTCCGTTTCAGATTGCTATGGGAAATCCAAAATGCTGTTCCATTTCAAACTGTTATAGGAAATCAAAAAGTATGTTCCGTTTCAGAGAGCTATAGGGAAATCGAAATGCTATTCCATTCATACTGGTTAAGGAAATTATGAGATGCTGTTCATTTTAAATATGTCTTTGAAATTCAGAAAGCTGTTCATTCCGTAATGCTTTTATACATTTGGAACATTTCTTTATATCTTACAATTGGAAATTCAGAATGCTATTCATTTCCGATGTGTTTTTATTTTCTTTCTTATTCATTTTTTACTTCGAAATGTTCTTCCATTCAGGTTCTATTTAAAATATATTTAAATAGAACATTTTATAATGCCATTAAATATTCATAATTTTTCCTGTTGTTTAATTTAGATTGATATGAATTATTCATAATATTTTTAGATTCTGAAGATTTCACAATTTTTCTATTTCAAACTTATTTTACTGTGATCAACTCAGAAACATCCAACATATTCATCCAATGATAACAGCACACGTAAAATTTTTAAATTTTAATTGTATTAAATAAGTGATCACTGAAATGAGATTTGTTCCATATGAAAAGAAATATGATAGATTTTTATAAATTGGATTATCAAAACAGCAAAGCAAACATTCATGTGTTTTAAGATTTATGTATAAAGGGCATCACTAATTAAGTGCATTATAAAATAATGAATGAAGATTCATCTGATTTTTTACATAAGCATCATAATTTTTTTTACGTATAACTAGCAATGTATATTTACAAAAAAAAATTATCTCCTAATGAGTTTAAATCTTTTATTTAAAAGAAAATGTTCATTTTATTAAAAATTAACGAATAAAATTTATTACTACAATGTTGTTGAAATATTTCCAATATAGATAGCATATTAATAGTTTGTCTTGTAGTGCTTAGTCTTTTATGTTATTACCGAAGATGCAGTTATTTTTTATAAACTGCTTTAAATAATGTTTTTACATACATTATGTGTATTTATAACAATCCGAGAGTATATCAGTAATATCATACGAATGTCTACCCAAAATATGGGTGTTTGCCCTGCACAAAATATATTCTTTTTACAAAAATCAGAGTGTTTTATTGTGCATAAAGTGTTTTTTCATTCCCAGAAAAAATTCCAAATAAGAAACAATTTTCTTTAAACTCCTGTAAATGGCCCTTGCTGAAAAATATTTTTTATCATTGTTAGTAGAATATTTACACATGTTCGAAAATGATTAAGTAAAATTGTTTCCCGTCTGTTACAAGGAAAATTACCTTTGTTTACTAAATTGACGTGGAAAATATTCAACATTTCCAGGATAAATTTTTCTTTATTTTCATAGAGTTGAACAGAAATGAACTGTCACTTTAAATGCGGTTGCAAATCTTTTCCATTTTTATTGTTTTAACTAGTTTAGGTTTATCTAAGTGTAAGTAAAGATTGAAATATTTACCTGAATTATGTTTCCAATTGCTCTGTTTATTGTATATGTAGCATTTAATAACAACCTCAATGGAATTTGCCTTTAAAGACAGCACAATCGGCAAAGTAAAAATTAAATTATTTAGATGTACGTATTACATATTTATCTATGCTGCCCGCTATAAAGAGTTTGTGTAAAAAAAGTGATTTTTAGATATTTGTTACTATTGATCAAAAAAATCTTTTGACTTGTATAAAAGACTTACGTCTATCATTTTTGTATATAAAAGTGCATTTCTTTGTACAAAAGACTCAAGTCTAAATTATTGTTCTGAGATTGGTATAAAGGTCAGCAGCTTGGTATGTTTAATCACTGTATTTAACTTAAGTCCTTTATACCGGGCACCATATATAAATATATATATATATATATATATATATATATATATATATATATATATATATATATATATATATATATATATATATATATATATATATATATGTGTGTGTGTGTGTGTGTGTGTTTGTGTGTGTCCATCCAACAATATCGTCTTCAGATGTGTTTATTATTTGATTTTCATATTGGATTACATAGAAGTTTTTAAGAACTGCTCTCTAATAATTCCTTATACGGAAAATAAATTGTTCACTTTTCATCGATTAGAATTTACTGAGGCGTATTAGTCAATAGATGATGATTTGAGAACCCTTTGTGCTTTCTGCATTATAAATAAGCTCTAGATTTAAATTTTATTTGAAACTCAAGTAGTATATTATTTATCTAATAGGTTGCTATTTAAATGGTGAAATCCGATCCGCATTTTACGTTTAACTGCAGAAGGGTATAATTCCGTGATGTTTCATTAATAAATGCATGCCATAATTACCCAATGAAATAAATATTTTAAATCGATGTTTAAGTTTTAAAATTTTAATGCTGACGAAACGCAAACAATAGAAAAACAATCCATGTGGAATATATAAATTGAGACTGTGTACATACATATGCTTTTATGCTGTCTCTACTTATGTGTAGTTTAAAACGTAGGTTATTCTTCTGTAGACTGAAATGCTACTTCAAGTTAAAAACGTTACCTGTTTAATAGTGCAATGTTGCTTGGTAAAGGTTTTACCAGTTATATATATTCCAGGATAAAAAAATGGAAATTTTAATTTGAAAATTTGAAATGAAATATTTAAAATATAGTTGTTGTTTACATAGTTTTTAATTTTCATTATTATTTATTTACTTTTGTGTATAGGAATGTTTATTATATAATTTATATTCAGAATTTTAAAAAAATATCCTATGTTAAAGTTTTAATCGCTTTTAAGAGTCAAAAAAGTCATGTTTCGGGAAACTTTTTGCCTCGACAAAATGTTTTGAGACTATTTGTTACAGATCAAAAATATAAGAGACGAATTATTTTAAATAGATCAAAGAAAACCTCTGGAGTAATTTATATAAATTTTTTCCAAGGAATTTTAGGCATATTCTTTTAAAGATAGAATATCATAAAAAATTCCGTGTCAAAATAAATCGACTTAAATTACAGTTTTGCTGCAGAATTCTCATAGACAGTGCAGCATAAAATTATTGTATCTTTTAATATAATCACCGAAGAAATGTTATTTGGTTTTACAGACAAACCCTACTCTACCTCTACCTATATTAATTTTTTGCATGTATTTTTAAAACATTTTTTTCTCCAACCCCACCCCGTTAAGTTCTTTGTTTTTGTTGTAGCTGATGCCCCTTGACCGACATGTAGCATCAGGACAAGTCCCGAAGGCTATGGGCGATGAAGGTGCGGCTCCGGTTTTTAATAGCACCGCAAGGGTCGGAGTCCGACTTGGCTAAATGACCGGTCCAGTAATTTTGAACCGTGTCAAGTGACGAGACCGGAGCACTTGACCCCGCACCTCCAGAGGTAAATTTGAGAACATGGAGGACATTGTAGCCACGCCCTACTTTACGTGCCCCAGCCACCATTAGTGAACACGGCGGTAGATTTGCAGCGACGAGCCTCGAACCAGGGACGTTCAGATCACTGGCCCGCTGCTCTTGCCAACCGGGCTACCGCGCCCCGTTAAGTTCTTTAAATTCCTCATCTGCCATCAAAAATTTACACGAAATCCTAGATTTTGAATGATGAGCAGAATCTGAAAGACGAGTAGAAAAGAAGAAAGACTGCCTTGAGAAGCACTTATACTAAAAACTGATGCGTAATATTTCTAAAGATGATTGCTCGTGGTAGAGAGAGCAGTGAAAGTTGGACAAGTATGAATACCTACCTGGTACTTACATATTTTAGCTGAAACTTTGGGGTTTGGCGAAAAAAAGGCAATAAAACGCCAATTATGCGCCCCATCCTTGTTGATAGTATTGTTTTCCCCATTCATTACTTTTCGCTACAGAGCTTCCCGTTTTAAGTTTCGTTTTGAGGATTTTCTTTATTTTTTTAGGTTATGAAAGTTATTTGACAAAGATCTTTTATCAGAGAAGTTTTACGAGAAATATGACAGTGTAATACCTCAACTTTGATAAAAGATAACTTTTATAAAAGTTGGGCCCTTCGTCAGTTTTATAAAAGATTTCGGTGCCCGTATATTATAAACAACATTTCGAGCAATAGCATGTTTAAAAAATACAAATGTAAGGAAAACGCTTCAGATAATGAATAAGATTTTGATTCGAAATAATTTTAGCTCTAATTACAAACTCCGCACTAATGACAAAGCATAAATGCATGATAAATATTCAAAATAAATATGTTCAAAAATACGCAAATCTTTCAAAGAAAAAGTCTTCGAAAATTTTGCATGGCGGTTACTCCTAAGCTCTACATGCCCACTAGGAAACATTTTTAAAAAGTACAAATATTAAGGGGGTTAAAAGGGGCTTAACCCCCTCCCCCATCTCTGAAAAAAACCCATTGTATCTCTGAAACCATAGGACCTAGGAAGCTGAAATTTTGTATGGTGGTTCCCCTTAAGCCCTAGATGCCCACTAAAAAAACTCGTTTTGAAAAATACAATTTTTAAGGGGGTTAAAAGGGGCTTAAACCCCTTCTAAAAAACCCCACTGTATCTCTTGATCCCTAAGGCCTAAAAAGTTGAAATTTTGCATGGTGGTTTCTCTTAAGCCCTAGGTACACACCAATTAATCTTTTTTATGAGCTCGAATATTAAGGGGTTTGGCCACCTCCCCCCAAAAAAATCCCACTGTATCTCTGGAACCATAGGGTCTAGGAAGCTGAAATTTTGTATGGTACTTCCCCTTAAGCCCTAGGTACACACCAATAAATCTTTTTTAAGAGCTCGAATTTTAAGAGATTTAGCCCCCTTAGATAGAAATAACTTTTATAAAAGATCTTTGTCAATGAACTTTGATAGTGTAATATAGGCCAAAAGGAAGAAGATGCAGTGTCTTTTTTCCAGATCCGTGGAATTCTGCCCAGTCATCATGTATGCCCGAAATTTTACAACATGCGTGCCTATTTTAATCGTCTAGTAGCTGGAGATGTAATATTAAAGATTGCGGCAAAACAGTCAGAATTCACAAGGAAAACTGGTTCTACGGTTCCCGATTGCCATTCGTAGCGTCTTTAAGATCCATACGAGTATAAAGCTGGTCGCAGAAGTTAACCTCCATACAATGGTGCAAATAGCAAATGGACATGGCAGATAAAACGGCGTTTGACTGGTTCACTTTTATGCGTGAAGTTTGTGTTCATGTTTTAAATTCACGCATTATTATGAAAATTGGCGGACACTCAAAAATTCTGGAAGTAGATGAGTGTCTTTTCACTAAAAGAAAAAGTAACGCAGGCCAAATTTTACCACAACAGTGGATTTTCGGCGGTGTGTGCCGTGAGTCGGGAGATGATTTTTTGGTATAAGTGCTTAACTGCAACGCTTATGTCGACTATTTCTCGACCATGTCGAGGAGAGCAGCACAATATATACATACTGCTGGAAAGCCTCGCAAGAACTGGAGAAGACTGGCTTTAGGCACTTTATTGTGAACCATAGATACAACTTCCTCGACCTGATGACCGTTTCGCATTCTAAAACAATAGAAAGATTTAGGGATCTGCCAAGTAGCGAAACAAACAACATAGGGGGACTTCCCACCACCATCTAGATTCTTACTTCTCCGAATTCCTGTGGCGTGAACACCTAGCGGGAGCAGACAAATTTTCCAGTATTTTATCTGCCATTGCAGAATTGCGGCCTACGGAGAGTGTTATGCATGTTTAATGACAGCTTTTTACTCATATTTATATTTCATATATGTTTTTCTTTTTACATCCTTATTTAGAATATTTTTGTGTACACTCGTAGACAAAAAAAAGCACCAAGAAGAAGTTATCCGAATGGGACGAAAATCGGTAGATGTGATGAACATGTACAGAAAAACAAATGATTACAATTTGAGAAAAGATGGATGATTTATTCTAGAGAAAAAGCTTCACAAAGTGAAAAAGTCAATAACGCCCTGGTCCACACACCTCTACCCCTTATGCAAACAGTTATTCGGTTTGGCATTGATTGATAGCGGTGGCTGATGTCCTCTAGCGGGATATCATGCCAAACTCTGTCCAATTGCCGCGTCAGATCGTCGGAATCCCGAGCTGGTTGGAGGGACCTGTCGATAATGCTCCAAATGTGCTCACTGGGGGAGAGATCCGGTGACCTTGCTTGCCAAGGTAGCGTTGGGCAAGTACGAAGACAAGCAGTAGAAACTCTCGCCGTGTGCGGGCGGACATTATCTTACTGAAATGTAAGCCCAGGATGCCGTGATAGGAAGGGCAACACAATTGGGCATAGAATATCGTTGATGTGCCACTGTGCTGTAAGGGTGCCGCGGATGACAACCAAAGGGGTCCTGCTATGAAATGGAATGGCATCCCAGACCATCACTCCTGGTTGTCGGCCCGTATGGCGAAGGACAGTCAGGTTGGTATCCCACCGCCTTCCGGGGGTCTACAGACATGTATTGGCTGTTTATCGGGGCTCAATTCGAAGCGGGACTCATCACTGAAGACAATTCTACTCCAGTCAGTGACATTTCAGGTCCAATGTGCCCGACACCATGGCAAACGGGCTTGTCAGTGTACAAAGATAAACGGTAGTCGGCTCAAGGGGCGGAGTCGGCTCAGCCCCCTTTCTCTGAGCCGCCTATGAAGAGTGCTTGCGGTGACCGAAGCACCGGTTGCACGTACGATCGATGATAATGATGAATCTGGGACTGTGAGTGCTGCTCTGACGATTGCTCGGTCTTCACGCTCTGTCGTGTCTCTAGGCTGACCGCTTTCTTCTTGACGCTGTGTTTGGCCACGGTTCACCCATTCCTGCCAACATCGTATAATAGTGGCATCGCTCCTATACAAATGTCGAGCGATTCGCCGATTAGACCAACCGGATTCTTTGAGCCCAACTACACATCCTGCCTCAAAGGCTGATATCTGCGCATATTGTTCGCACCCCTGCATACGATGCATAGTTACTGTCTACTTGAGTACACGGAATGAAATTCGCAAAGAATTTATGACCTGAAATCTAAATTTCTCCTCTTTAATATCCTGCCAATGTCGCAGTTAAGATGCTCTACAGCGTCACATGATCATTCATTGGCCGCCAAACTTTAAATATTTGCATTTTTCGTCGAAACCTGTATGCATATCAATTTGTGTCCAATTTCCCTTACCCCTTCTTGGCGCGTCGCTTTTTTTTTGTCTAAGAGTGTATTTTTATTTTATCTTTAATATGAAATTTTTAATTAGATCTAAAATTATCTATAGCGAAATCTTGTTCTTCAGCTGCCGATTTTTTTTTACTTCACCATGTGTTTTCCTCATATTTTTTTAAACATGCTGCTGCTCAAAATCTTGATGCATGTTTAAAGACCGCTTTCGTATATTGCATACTAGCTAAATGCGCGTGCTTCGCCACAGATTACATGAGTGCCATCAGTTATGTCATTTGGTTAATTTAATTTCAATTAGCAGTAAAATGGGGTCATTTATCAGAAAAAGTTCAACGGATAATTTAACGATAGTGAGCTGACTTTAAATACGAGTTTTGGATATTTCATATTTATTTTAAGTATTTAAAACCACTTTGCAACCTCCTTAAAAGTTGCTTTTTAAAAATCTTTCTTGGTCAGCACCTAGAGCCTTAGAGGAACCGCCATGCAAAATTTCAACTAATTAAGCCTTATTGTTCCAGAGATACAGTGGGTTTTTTGGGGGGAGGGGCGGGGGCTATACCACTTAAAATTTGAACTTAAAAAAAAAAAATTATTGGTGTGCACCTAGGGCTTCTGGGAAACCAACAAACAACATTTCAGCTTCCCAGGCCTTATGATTCCAGAGATACAGTGGGTTTATTTCTTTTTTTTGGGGGGGGGGCTAAACCCCTTAAAATTTGAACTTAAAAAAAATTATTGGTGTGAACCTAAGGCTTAAGGTAAACCAACCAACAAAATTTCAGCTTCCCAGGCCTTATGGTTCAAGAGATAGTGGGTTTTTTTTTTTTGGGGGGGGGGGGGGGACCCTTAAAATTTGAACTAAAAAAAGATGTACTGGTTTGCACCTAGAGCTTAAGGGTAACCATCCAACAAAATTTCAGCTTCCCAGGCCTTATGGTTTTAGAGATACAGTGGGTTTATTTTTTTTTTTTGGGGGGGGGGATAAACCCCTTAAAATTTGAACCAAAAAAAATATTTATTGGTGTGCTCCTAGGGCTTAAGGGAAACCAACCAAAAAAATTCAGCTTCCCAGGCCTTATAGTTTTAGAGATACAGTGGGTTTATTTCTTTTTTTTTGGGGGGGGGGGTGCTAAACCCTTTAAAATTTGAACTTAAAAAAAAAGATTTATTGGTTTGAACCTAGGGCTTAAGCTAAACCAACCAAAACATTTTAGCTTTCCAGTCCTTATGGTTCCAGAGATGCAGTGGGTTTTTTTGGAGGGGGGCTAAAACACTTAAAATTTGAACTTAAAATAAAAGATGTACTGGTGTGCACCTAGAGCTTAAGGGAAACCAGCCAACAAAATTTCAGCTTCCCAGTCCTTATGGTTCCAGAGATACAGTGGGTTTATTTCTTTTCTTTTTTGAGGGGGTGGGGCTACCTAAACCCCTTAAAATTTGAACCCCCCCCCCAAAAAATAAATATTTAATGGTGTGCGCCTAGGGCTTAAGGGAAACCGACGAACAAAATTTCAGCTTCCCAGGCCTTATGGTTCCAGATATACAGTGGGTTTTTTTAGGGGGAGGGGTAAACCCCTTAAAATTTGAACTTAAAAAAAAATTATTGGTGTGCACCTAGGGCTTCAGAGGAACCACCATACAAAATTTCAACTTCCCGGATCCTTTTGTTCAAGAGATACACTGCTGGCCACTGTAAATGCAACATCCTGAAGGAAACATGCAAATAACTTGAAATTTACAACATGCATTAGCGGAGGTGAGATATGAAAATGATTAGAATTTCAGCGCAGACGCACATCACGCGCGCCTGTGGCGCCACTTCAAAGCGTTATTTAAGGCTTGGAGATTTCGACGATTTCAAGTTCGGCAATTGTGTTTTTCCTGTGGTTTTTTCAAAAAACGATCAATTATGCCTCGTCGAAAACAGCGATAATCTTTTGATCAAGTATCCGAGTTCGACAGAGGAAGGATAGTGGCCTACCGAGATTGTGGATTATCTTTCAGGGAAATCGGTAGTCGTGTTGGACGAAACCAAACAACTGTAATGCGGATATGTGATCGTTGGATGCAGGAGGGTACGACGCCCGGCGTGTTCGATCGCATCCACCTCAGCGCACCACTTCACGTGATGACATGCAAATTGACGGATGGCAGTGACGGATCGCTCAGTCACATCACGAACAATAGCACAGCACATGCAGTCTGTAACGCATCATCCAGTGTCTGTGCGTACCATTCGACGCCGTTTACAGCAGAGTGGTCTGTCCGCAAGACGTCCATTGCTTTGTCTACCCTTGACGCAGAACCAGAGACGTCTCCGCCACCAATGGTGCGATGACAAAAGGATGTAGACGGCAGAATGGAATAAAATTGTCTTTACTGACGAGTCACGCTTCTGTCTGCAACACCACGATGGTCGCATTCGAGTCTGGAGACACCGTGAAGAGAGGATGCTGAACAGCTGCGTTATGCACCGCCGCACTGTTCCTGCACCGGGTATTATGGTATGGGGCGGTATGGGATATCACTCTCGCACACCTCTAGTACGCATTGCCGGTACTTTAAACAGCCAGCGCTACATATCCGAGGTGTTGGAGCCAGTTGTCCTTCCTTACCTTCAGGGCTTGCCCACAGCCATATTTCAACAGGATAATGCGCGACCACACGTGGCACTCATTGTCCAACGGTTCTTCATCAATCGCCAGATTGAATTGCTTCCCTGGCCGCCTCGCTCTCCGGATCTTTCACCGATAGAAAATATTTGGTCCATGGTTGCTCTACGATTGACCCAGATTCCATCCCCAGCTGCCACAGCAGATCAACTTTGGCAATGTGTAGAAGCTGCTTGGTCTGCTGTACCCCAAGAACTCATCCAAAGTCTCTTTGAATCAATGCCGAGGCGTGTGGCAGCGGTGATCTCCAACAATGGCGGCTACTCTGGCTACTGATTTTGGCAGGAACCACACTTCACAGAAGTCTATAAATTTAATCATTTCATGCGTGGTCACATGTTATCTACAAAATAAATTTTGTTGTGATATCTCTTGTCTTTCTTGGTGTTGCAATTTGGGTGGCCAGCAGTGTACATTGCGTGTATTTTATAGGGGGAAGAGATTTAAGCCCCTTTTAACACACATAAAATTTGTAATATTTTTAAAATGTTTCTTATTGGGCATGTAGGACTTAGGAGTTAACCAGCATTCAAAATTTTAGCATCCTAAGACTTAATCTTCGAAAGTTTTGCGTTTGTTTTAACATACTCATTTGGAATATTTTTCGTGCATTTCTTTTTTGTCATTAGTACGCAAGTTTTAATTAAAGCTAAAATTATTTATAATCGAAATCTTGTTCTTCATCTGACACGTTTTCCACACATTTGTAATTTTTAAACATGCTATTGTTGGAAATGTTGTTTAAAACTTCCGGTTAGAAAATGGGTTGCCACTGTGAAATTAGGTGTTGGAGGGCGGATATTGCGCCAAGGGTAAAAAGCTGCCAAGTTTCTGCTATAATACGTAAGTACCGAATACCTTAAAAACATTTATTCACTTTCCATTGGATGTACCCAGTGGTGGGATTCAAATAAATTAACAGCATGTTCTGTGTCCTAATCAGTGGAGGGTTTCAGCCGGTTCGCACCGCTGGATCTACTTCATGGGATTGGATATGGTAAACCCTAATACCAATGTAAGGTTTACATGAGATTCGATCCACAACAATCCAACTTTTAGGTGAATAAAGTAAAAGAAACCGCTTAATATATGCTAATTTGCCCCATACGCGGTTGGTATAAATACCAACCAGCTAGATGGAAGGAGGGACGAAGTGAGAGGAAGTGAAAGGAGGAGTAGAGCTGACGAAATGAAGTATCGACACGGAAGGAAATAGTGAGTCGAGAGCCAGGTTTGATTATAGTTGAGTTATGCGAATTGCCGTTTGAGGCGTTTAGCTAGGTTGCCTCAAACTTACACGAGTTCTTGTTAGAGGAAGGTTATTTTGTGGTTGGATGCCAAAGTCTACTGAGCATCAGCACTGGTTTAGCTTTCAAGTATTGTGAGTATTTCAAACTGTATTTCTTTGCAACGTGTCTATACTGAAATAATATGCCTTGCATGAATGTTTATATAGCTCGTACTAGTAGTATGAAGCATTTATGGTGAAAAACAAGCTTATGTGTCAAGTTTAAATAAACATTGTTATTAATTTAGAACTGTGTTTAAATCTAATTCATTAAAGTGTCACTTCAAATTATATACACCTAAGTTAGGGTAGAAGTAGCTATTCTCATTACCCTTTCTGAAGTGGTTTATTCAGGGTTTTTATTTAAGATAAAATATGTGCAACTGATTTGCTGTGGACCTCCTTCGAACACAAATAGGGATGATCTTGTCCATACTGGTAGAAAATATTCATTACTGAACAGTTTAAATCTTCAGTCAAATGCCTATACCATATCGATACTTAAACTCCAAAACTTCTCAACTACTTTTTTTTGCTGTTTTGATTTTATGTGGGATTACGAGAACCCGCAGCTACTGCCATCTATTGATTCATAAGAAAGCTCAATAGTTTGTTGTTGATGTTGTTGCTAATGCCCCCTGTTGGAGGGTCCTGATAGCCTATTCGGGTGAAAGGGGAAGCTCCTGTTTTGTATAGATTAGCACCACAAGGGTTGGAGTCCGACTTGGCTTAATGACCGGTCCCGTAATTTTGAACCGAGTCAAGTGACGAGACCGGAACACTTGACCCCGCACCTCCAGAGGTAAATTTGAGAACTTGGAGGACATCGCAGTCACGATCTATTTTACGTGCCCCGGCCACCATTAGTGAACACGGCGGTGGATTTGCAGCAACGAGCATCGAACCAGAGACTTTCAGATCACTAACCAGTAGGGTGGAACGAAAAAAACTTTTTTTTAAAATTTCAATATGCTCTAGTTTTAAAATGTTGCCTTTTAACAAAATAAAGACGGAAATTAAATATTAGCGTAATTGGTGCATGTTTTCAGTTGTCGCAAGAAGGGCAAACTTTTGGATTTTATTAAATTTTTGACAAATTTCACAATTATTTTGAAATTGAATACACTTGTAGTACAAAAAAGTAGCAAAATATGTAATTTAAACATTCCTTTTAGTCAGGAGAACTGCTAAACTGATTATATAATACGTTTTACTTCATAAAATAGTACACATAAAGGCACTTAAGACGAGGCACTTAAAAGACACTCGGACATCACGGTGGAATGAACAAATTTTTTTTTTGAATTAAAATATGCTCTAGTTTTTAAAAGTTGTCTTCTAAAATTAAAATTAAGAAAATAAAATATTTTTGCTCTTCTAAAATATTTTCAAGTGTCGCAAAGGGCTTCAAAATGGATATTTTTATGAAAAGGTGATTATATTTGTATTTTTTGGTAATTTATTTTATAGTATATTAAAATAATGTATATTTTCTGTAAATAAAACATTCAAAATATGATATTTTGACAGAAAACTTGCATATTCTAAGTATTTCTAATTTTTAGATGCCATAACAGAACAACTGATTTTGTGAAATTTCGCGATTTTCATAATATTAATTTTACAGTAGCATATTCTTATAATACACATTGGAATGAAAGAAAAACAATTTTTAATTGTTGACGGACCTTAATTAACGGACCTTAGTTAAAATAAATAAATCACACTTATTTAGAAAAATATTAATGTAATGTCCATACAGGCAAAACGGTATTTTGAAAAAAATATTCATTCTTTTCAAAAGTTCATAGTAATCACACATGGTTTCAATTATTTATTTTACTGACACATTGAATTGTTTTATTGTTTCAAATTTTGGAATTATCTTTTGAGAATGTATTTTTGTTTTTATCAATGCATCTCTTGCAGAAGTACCACTAACGGACAAGGATGAGCCGGTAACTAATTTAACAAGCCTTTCTACTACTTGTGTGTGACATGGAATGTTGTTGAAGTCAATAATTTGTTTCTAGTGATCAGATTCTTTTTCTTTCTTTATAAACTGTTTTAGTTTGTCATCAGAAACATGCCTCGTCATAGCAGGTTCTGTTACTTTAACATCATTCCATTCAATCATATCAATATCATCCTTGGCAAAGTTTATACGTGGAACTAAATTCTTTCTGATGCCTCCTTCATTTTCTGCCCTTGCTTTTAGAATCCGGCGTAATCCAAGCTCTCTTACATGACTGCGATCGTCTAATATCATACAAAGGAAGAGATTTTCAGAAGCGGCAAAGTATGCATATCTTTGAGTGACAGGGTCAATTACATTTTTAAGAGTCTGATTGGGGTAACGTGAATAGCTTACAAGTTTCCACAAGTGCTTCGATCCACGGATACAAGAGGGTTTCAGCTTTATGCACCAAATTGGTGCATAAACTTTCAAAATGTACCGAGTCAGTAGTCGGAGATTTTTTTCAGGACATTCTGTTCCCACATACATTCGGTTTGCTAATGTAAGCCATCGTGAATGAGAAAATTTTTCTGGTTTTCTCATGGACAAATCAGAAGAGCACTTTCCAACAGAGATTGCATTATACATTTCTAACAAATATTTTGGGTCCACATTTAAATCATCCTTAATTTCTGGTAATAGAATGTTATTTTCAATAGGTGAAAATTCAATCACTAGAAGTTCATAGCAGTTTTCTAGTTGTTACCTATTCCTCTTCCAAATTCATTTGGATCTTTAGTTTTTCCTTATAGGAAACAAAATAGGTGACGTAGGGGCAGTTCATTTAAATTATTGACTTCAACAACATTCCATGTCACACACAAGTAGTCGAAAGGATTGTTAAACTAATTACCTGGTCATCCTTGTTCGTTCGTGGTACTTCTGCAAGAGATGCATTGATAAAATAAAGTACATTCTCAAAAGATAATGCCAAAATTTGAAACAAAAAAATACAATCCAATGTGTCAGTGAAATAAGTAATGGAAACCACGTGTGATTAATATGGACTTTTGAAAAACATGAATATTTTTTTCAAAATAACGTTTTGCCTTAATAGACATTACATTAATATTTTTCTAAATAAGTGTGATTTGTCTATTTTAACTAAGGACTGGCAATTATTTTTTTTTCCTTTCATTACAATGTGTATTATAAGAATATGCTACTGTGAAATTAATATGATGAAAATCGCGAAATTCCACAAAATCAGTTGTTCTGTTATGGCATCTAAAAATTAGAAATACTTAGAATATGCAAGTTTTCTGTCAAAATATCATATTTTGAATATTTTATTTACAGAAAATATACATTATTTTAATATACTATAAATGAAATTAACAAAAAATACAAACATAATCACTTTTTCATAAAAATATCCATTTTGAAGACCTTTGCGGCACTTAAAAATATTTTAGTAGAGCAAAAAGATTTCACGTTCTTAATTTTAATTTTAAAAGACAACCTTTGAAAACTAGAGCATATTGAAATTCCGAAAAACAAATTTTCGTTCCACTGTGATGTCCGAGTGTCTTTTAAGTGCCTCGTCCTTAAGTGCATTTATGTGTACTATTTTTATGAAGTAAAACGTATTATATAATCAGTTTAGCAGGTCTCCTGACTAAAAGGAATGTTTAAATTACATATTTTGCTACTTTTTTGTACTACAAGTGTATTCAAATTCAAAATAATTGCGAAATTTGTCAAAAATTTAATAAAAACCAAAAGTTTGCCCTTCTTGCGCCAAATGAAAACATACACCAATTAAGCTAATATTTAATTTCCGTCTTTATTTTGTTAAAAGGCAACTTTTTAAAACTAGAGCATATTGAAATTTAAAAAAAAAATAGTTTTTTCGTTCCACCCAACTGACCAGCTGCTCTTGACAACTGGGCCACAGCGCCCATATAAATAGTGTTTAGTGGATTCTAAAGCCATTTTAATGAGCCACTTATCTACAGCTCTGACTTATTTGTTAAAATGTTTTTTGGCCCTCCTGTGACATTTATAATTTTTCAGTTGAGAGGTTTTGGGGTTTAGGTATCGGTTTAGGATTAAGGGGCTAAATCACTGTTTGAACCTCCGGTTAAAAGGAATCTGGCGGACATATTATGAACCATCGTATCAACAGCGCTTCCACTCAGATTTTTATTATGATGGATTGTCAAGTTAGCACTTATTGCATATGTTGGCTGTTATAGATGTTTATTTTAATTTACTCGTGGGGGTAGCTTTTTTATGTGCACAGGAATTTCACAGCAGCTGTGACTATAATCATCAAACGATTAGTGCAAGGAAGTAACGTTATATCAAACTATTTAGTAATCAATATGTCTATAAAGACTTTCCATCCACTATCATCATATTGTCTTCCCTTTTGTTAGTCAAAAAATTCAAATTCCTTCAGCCACATTGAAGAGACATTGTTATCCTTTTCCAATAAAAAGGAATTTATTTCAGGGACAGGGAAGTTGTTATTTAAGTGGCCCATGTCTCAAAACTATAATTATATTTTGTGTTGCACTCGACGATACAAAATATTTTCTAGTTTCGTCAGCGTTATTTTTTATAAATATGCCTGGATTTTTTATTGTTTTAGAGAGCAAAATATAAATGAATATTATTGATTTTAACACTTGTTAGATCATCTTTTAACGAAACACCGCTTAACAGTATTTTAAAATGCATTTTTCTGGCGTCTGTAATAAAAGAGAAATAGTAGTGAAAATTTGCATATATCAAATAAAACTTACTTCCATAATTTGTACACGTTAATTCCTGAGATTTTAATTTAGTTTCGAAAGAGTTTCCTGCGAATTTCCTCTATCTGAAATATAACCGACAACACCAATGATCCTAACCGCAAGTTATATTAAATAGTTCATATTTGTTATTCAGAAAATGCGTTCTGATAAACTATAATATATATTTTTTTCTATTCAAGTTTCAGGAGCAATGGATTTCCTCTCCCCTGCTATATCATCTTTAGAAGCAAATTTTAAAAGAAAAGAAAATTCTTCCTTTTTTTCAAAAAATTCTGTTTATAAGAATATTTGAGCAAAAAGTTTGAAGTTTTCCACTGCCTTCTTTGAACTTTGTTGTAGAGTTGCACAAAAAGATAAAAGTTTAAGCCCTTAAAGTACACTAAAAGAGCAAAAGTGCTGAATAAATTTAAAATGTTTTCAGTAGTAGGCTTTTGTAAAGTGTGGGCTATGGATGAACACAATTTTTTTAGGCGAAAACCCATGCAGGACTATTATGAAAATATTTTCAACGCATGCCGGATAATTTCTGTATTCGCAGAATACAGAAATTTACTTTTACAAAAGGTTACGTATGGAAATGCAATTTCGCAATAATTATACTTTTAAAAAAATGACCTTCTTAATTTTAAAATATTGAATATATTCAATTTAAAATTGTTCCTACACAAAATAACACTCAAAATGACAAAATTTCTGTATTTTGAAAATCGTTTAAAATACTGACTATATTTTTAAACATTTCAAATAGAAAATGAACCCCAAAAAGAAAAATCTGTGTAATATAATGAAACTTCAATAACCCTTTCTGAGTTATTAAGAACGAATGGGCAAAAGAAAGAATCCAATTTTGTCATTGAAAATAATTTGAAAACTAATACAGTTAAAAAATAAAGAGTGTTTAATGAATTGGAGGTTCAGAAAAATTTCTGTTTGATCTTCTTTAATATTAGCAATTATTTTTTTATATAAACAGGGAAACATTAGTTATCTTTTAGTGAATCCTCCGTACATATATATATATATATATATGTTATTTGTTCAATATCAATATTCCATGTAGGAACAGAGTTGAAAGGAAAAGTCGTGGCCTGTTACTATTTTTAGCCACTGAAATGTGAAGTGATGAAAGAAAATAAATTTTGTGTTCATGTCAACATTATATAGATCACCCTAAAACTAGGTGTTCAACGTAAATTTTATGGGCAGTATGACCAATACAAAACAAAATGACAGTATCGGTCAGAATTGCGAAACATCCCTTTTACTTACAGAAAGTGGGATAGTGCCCGAAATGCTACAAACTTAGCAGTCGGTACGAAAATAACAGCATTTAAATCTCACGAAGGAATCATATTTTGATATTATACCTAGGAATATTATTTAGCTACCAACAGCCCTTTTTTTACCGTAAAATGCAATTATCTCAACTATACAGTACATAATATATGACCTCATTTACAATATCAGGATCATCAAATATTTGATTTAATGAAAAGAGTCAATCCCTAAATTTCACTACTACTTTATCGAGCTGCTTGAGGTATACATAAATCATTTTTACCGGGTAGTTTTTAGGAGCGTAAAATTAATCGAAACTTAATATTTATCCGGAAGGAAACGATAGCAATAAATCCATTCTGTAAATCGTTAAAAATGACATCCACCTTTTAAATTTAAAATACTTAAACCTCATAATTAACCTTCTAATAATTCCTAAAATGTAATATCTCACACATTTTACAAATAAACGCTTCAATGCAAATCATTATTAAAGTAACTAAAAGATCTTAAAATTTAACATTCAAACGTTCGGAATTCATAGAATAACCTCTTTAACGTTTCACCCCGGTTGCTCTCATTTCTAATTCGTTATAGCATTGTAACAGAGGTGCTATAATACGAGGCAATTTAAGAACTCCCTGCTAACGTGAAAATTAACCTTTTGATATAACATCATCAAAACATAAAAGCATCCAATTAAAAGATAAAAGCATCTAAAGGAAGTATGTATAATAAGTTCGGTGTGGTTTGCTTCAAGCAGAAACATTTTATGCTCATAGGATATTTGGAATATACTAATAATGCTTTGAATATGAAAATATTGAAATCAACCAAACACATCAGTAAATCAGTTCTATGATATTACTTCAGCACATTACCTCTCTGAATGATGATAAAGTTCTGACAGAGTGCCTTGAAAATGATGAATATTCAATCTGTGATAAAATTGATGAGTTAGAGTGATATCATTATAAATTTTCAACAATGATGTATATTCCAGGTGTGTGCATGCGAGGGGCTTTGGCGGGAAATCGCAGTTTACTGAGGAATTTATTGATTTAAGTGCCTCTGAAATAAATTGATTATGTTCCGGGATGATTTTGCATATTTTAATCAGAGAGACTTTCTCAAAATTTGTTGCGATTGTGAGAAAAATTGAGAGTTTCTGTAATTCCCGTAATTTCTGGTCAAATGGGTTACTGTTACTCGTATACTATGATCATGTAATAGTGAAATTACATTTTCTGTTAAAAGAAACACACCAAGAAATATAGTAAGATGCAACGTGACTTGTATTATAAAGATTATGAATGCATTCTTTTTCTTTCAAAAGTACACCATATCCGTCACATCTTGTCTGTCAGTCAGAGGAAATGTCCTTTTAAAAAATTCATCTTCACGATATCGCAGTGGTTCAATTTGTTTTTCAATGCAGCATGCAGTAGTCTCTGACGATAGGTAAGTACTTCTGTGACATTGGCCCATGACCCCCCCCCCCCCAATTCTTCCTATGAAGAGAACGACACGGAAACGACCAAGCCTTATTCGGGATTGCAACCCAAGCATACTGTGGGGCAGCACAGAACGCTAACCACTATATTACATGGGCGGTGTCATTCAGTTTGTAGGATACCAGGCTCGATGTTTGGACACTGCATCTTTGTAATTATTTCAAGTAGTGAGGTATGGACCCTTGTCCCTTGCAATAGTTACAGTTGGCAAAACCACTGGAAAGAACAAACATTGAGCATTGGTCAAACATTTGACAAATATTCACCGAGTAAACAAATATGGCATCATCAAGAATAAGCAAGCAAAACAAAAATGTATCTGGACCAATATACCGAATCTTTGTTCTTAAACAGATAGAGGATTTATTCAAGGGATAGACATTGAAATAACTTAACTCCACTAAGATATAATACCAGAATATTTGTCAAACATATAACAAATATTCACTGATGAAACACAAAAGGCGTCATCCAGGATGAATAAGAAAATAATATCTAGACTAATATACTTTATATCTGGCCTCAAAAAGGTAGGAGAAATATGTAAGGGAAATACGTTGCAAATATATCAGCTCTACTACGGTGGGGTAGTTCAGCTGGAGAATACCGAATTTTAGAGACCAAATTTAATCATTTTCTGTGGTTCACGATAACTACATGTGAAAATAAATGCAGTTCTTACACGAAGGAGAGTTTCTAATTAACTTTCAATTTGGGGTCAAGTTTCGGTGGCTTACGAAATAGTGGGCTGTGTATTTTTGAGGGAAAAGACACAAATGCCTACCACTTAAATGGAACTAATAACCATAAGCACTTTTTTAGTGTATGCGCTAAACTGTAAATCTTAAAAACTTATATAAGGCATTTGCAATTTACCGATGCTAAAGGAAATCCATAATGAGAAGTTAATGTTTATGAGGGAAAATGTAAATAATTCACATTAAATAATAACCATTAAATGTATTCTTGAACACTTTGAACCAGTGATTATAATTAAATAAAAATTTTAAACAAAGATTTCTCTCCCGTCTCGTCCTCTGAGCATTATTTAGCAAAGGAGCGTTATGCAAGCGACAACAAGTGACTTGTAATTATTAGAGTTGACATAATTCCTCCATTTCAAAATATTTTCCCTGAAACTTTCCAGTTAACTAATTACAAACTCTATATAAAAAAGTTAACAAAATGTTAAAGGTTTGAAGTCCAGCAAAGGGAATTAATTAAGGAGAAATTTTTGCATTTTTCCCAGATATCGTGTAACACATTATAAATAATTTATAATGCAACAAAAGCATTTTAACTGAAACCGTCTAAAAATCATTATCTTTACATTCACTACTAAAATATTTAACCGGTTAAGCTGTTATATACACATTGGCAAAATCTATTTATAAAGTACATAATATTTGCTCCATGTATATCCAAGTAAAAATGTCATATTTACATAGTTTTAACTCAATTTTCTAAATAGTGCAAAATGAGAGCTAAACCTCAATATGACAGTGTCGCTGTGGAAATTATAGTTGCACGGCAGTTTGAATCCCTTTAAAGCTAATAATATCTCACAGAGATTTCAGTACATTGAATTTAATCTTTATAAGAACTTGTGATGACGTGTAATATAATGAGGTGTGATGCAAAATTTAAAATAATGATAATAATTAGTTTAATGCAGTAAAATTATTATTTCGCCTCTCGAACGGTATTTAGATGAATTCGGAAGTACTCATTAGCTTTTCTATCATATTGACTGAGGGACTAAGGTAACGGAAAGGTTTACGCTCGGCTTTCGGTGCTGAGGATGCTCGGATCGAATCCCGACAAGCGCTACTATATAAATCCGTGTCTAGGCCGGTTATGGACGCGTTAAATTCGTGGGTTGCAAAGTCCTTTTATGATATCAGAGAGGGTGGGAGAGGGTGGGATCTCCCCAAATGTCGCCTTCGGAGGTGCTGAGTCAAAATTGTGGTGGCACCTGACTAAATCGGATTCTTACCCGTATAAACCAGAGCCGTACAATCTTTGCCTGCTAGTCTATATGAACCTGGTTGGGAACATATTCCAGCAAGGGGGCTTTAGAAACAAAAACCAACAACATGACTTTGACTATTGGTTCTCTGACTAGTAGTCAGAATAAGGAAATATCATCATGAAATTTATCAACAGCAACTTATGACAGCCCATCGTGGAATGACTCATGAAAGCAGACCTATATACGAGTTTATTTAAAAGATCCTTTCAATTGTTTTTATCAAATCCCATTATGATCAATCCCTTTGCATAACGTTGTTCTTCATATATTTTCCTTTCGTTATATGTTGCTTTGTCCATTACTGTCGATGAGAGTAATATGCATTGCAGTAACAAGGAATATGTCAGCTTTTATGTTCATTGAAATTCTCAATGCAATTTTTTGTTATTAAAACTTTCTTAACGGTCTCCAGAATGTAATTCGGTAATAGTGTTGGAAACGAAATATCGCTTTTACTGTTCTCTATTTTGTTTATTATTCCTCTCACACTAGTTAGACAATTATGGGACAAATTTGGTTATACGGCACCACTCAAGTCTCGTGCGTGCTGTATTACAGAAGAGGGCTAAGATTCCGTATACGCGCACTTTCTCGCCAAGATGATTTCGCGCCAATCCTCGCGGCGAGGCTTGTTCCTCTCCCCTCATCATATCATGATGTGGGGAGCATGATCACGATATGATCATGATATGATGCTATTTAGATCCCCTGATCTTGATATAATGTTATTTAGACATTTTGGCATGCAAAGGATTAGTGTAAACAAAAAAGGCGCTAAGATTGGCGTGAAAATTTTGGCTTGGCGAGAATGTGCGCGTATAAGGAAGCTGGTCCCAGAAGAGGAAATTGTATGATACTCAAAAATCTAAGAAAAATGTGGGTTTGATTTATGAAAAAGCAATGATAATAACTTCCCCCAAAATAAAAACAGGAAGGAAAGACCAAGATATTTCCAGTTCTTGGATTATTTCGTATTTTGAAAGAAAAATACATGTTCATTTAATAAAGTCTTAATTATCCAGAAACGTAATGAGCCTTAAACATATTAAAAAATAGTGCTTTTAAAATGTAAGCACCATAGGTTATGTGTATAACATCAAACTCAAAAATCTATCGCAACATCAAAGTAACTTATCTGATTTATTGGAGATCGACAATTTAATTAATCTTAGGCCCTCTATCAAGAATCTGTCATTACTGATGGTCTGTATAGAGCAGAAGTGTTCAGGGATTAATGAAAGGAATTGATCCAGAGGTCGAAAACTTGATTAATATGTGCCTTTCAAAATAAAAGGTTGCATACATTTATGGGTTGTCCCAGTTGTAACAAGATAAATATTGATATGTGAAAACAATAATGTTAATATTTTCCCTTCTTTGCTTTCATGTAAAAAGATGAAAAGCGGGGAATTACTCATTTTTAAGATTAAATTCATTTCAAATATATATTCCTTGAGGATTTTATATTTGCTTTTTTGCTTTTTGCTTTCTTAAAAGAGAAAATTAATATATAATTGATTTGAGGATATTAACAGTATAACTGCTTCTTTTTAATTTATGAAATTCTTTTGCACATGTACTTTCATCAGAAATTTCCTTTCTTTATAAAGTAAAATTGTAAATGAATTTCACAACTAATCCGTATGGTAAATGCACTTTCTTCTGGAGTGCAATCAGTCACCAAAGTGTTTACGTATGTCCACAACAATGCATGTTTCCTTTTTTTGGTAGAAAGTTTTAATTTTTATCATTAAAATAGAATATTGAGAAAAAAATATAGGAGGTAAATTTAAATCAATTACAACTATTTACAAAATAGGTAAATAAAATAACTTTTTTATACATGAACGGGTCGTTACATTCAATTTGTTCAGAAAAATATCTCTAGCAAAATCGTAGCTCCACGTAGTGTAGATCACACGTTGTTGTGCAAACAGCGTAAGCCCCACCATGCAGGTTGAAAAAATAATATCCATGAGATTCTCAAATTCAAATATGACGCGGAGAAACTGAAGAAAAAAATCATCGATGGACAAAAGCATCGCTGTGGAACACATCGGTTGGAGGTATTTTGCTGAAATACTTATAGAAAATTGCTTCGTCAAGATATCTTCGCAGAGCACAGCAGTCTCTAAATCTGCTTAAGGATGAAAGAAAAGGTCTGTTTTGAACTTCATATGACATTTTTAAAAAATGACTGCAAGTATTTGGAAAAAACCGGGTGGATACACTACAGCGATGATTTCAAATTTAACCTCCCCCCCCACAAAAAACAAACATGCATAACAAATTATTTATATAAATAATTTTAATACTACATGCATTATAATGCCATGTATTTACTCATTTTATAGTATTTCAAAACATGTTTGTGATGTTTTTTTAATAAGGAAGATAAATAGAATGTCATTTTTTTTTCTTTTGAAATTATGAAAATAAGATTCCAAAATATGCTATCAATAATTACGCCAAGTAAATGATACAGTTATTAAACGAATGAAGAAAGTAATTGCATCTCGATAAATTTTATGCTATTAAAAATACTTTAATGGTAAGTTAACTCCAGATGTTTGTATCTTCTGCAAAGTCAATGAAATTGTTTAGAGAGTTCGATTTATTTATGCAAAAAGAAAAAAGAAAATTCTATTTCCGAACAGAACTAAATGCCTATAAATTTGCCAAATTCCCGAAATCGATATTTTATGGGCCGATCGAATACATCTTAGTTCTTAAATCGAGTAAATGCCATTTATTGCAAACGGCGTAAACATAAAATCCGCAAACCATTTTAAAATTTATTTCTTTCTAAAACGCGTTAGAAAATAGAATCAACGACAATTTTAAATTTTTTTTTTCCAATATTTTCTTTACGAAGATCACGACTGTAATGAAGAGATACTTTTAATAGTTGGGATATAAATTGCTTAAGTACTTTTCTGGATCACTTCGTCTGAGCTTAGGGTTTCATCCTGGGACATAAAAAAAGTTCGTCCCAATTCAAAGTCTTTTAAATAGTCTGATAAAATGCACGTTTATTGCTCCTAAATATACTCGATTTCTACAAAATCCTTCGTTTACTCCAATATAAATAACGTTGAAATGTTTTTATTCACTATAAAAAGATAACATTGAAGAAAGATTGCATCTGAGCTGCAATTTGAAACGTTGTGTAAAATTTTATATACGTTATTAGTTTGATAAGGGAAATGGTTCGAATTGAAATTTAATTGCTTAAAAGATAATAACTTTAAAAAAAAGAATTTGTAGTTTCCTAACTGTATTTCTCTTACAATCTCTTACAGAACTACTAGATAGAGTATATACGTTTTCTTCTCTTTGATGTGTATTATTATATTTGCAATAAAGGATGTTGGATTTTGTTTTATTATTTGCCAAAATTGATCTATATGTTGAAAATAAACTTCTGCCAACTAAATTAATTAATTATCCCCAAAACTTGCTTGCGAAATTGGACACCTTTAACTATATTTATATAGTTTGCTTCCAGAACACTAATATCTCATGTGGAAAACTTATTAGTATTCGACTAGTAACCTTTTTCTCCATGCGTGTTCCCAATTAAAACATTATAAATCATGGAACATGCAATTTACGTAACAAATCCGTACATTTTTCATAAATTTGAATAGGGGTACTTGTATCTTTTGTCATGCAATGAATAATTTTCATAGAACTGTAAATCTGAGATCTAGATAAACCTATTACGTAACTTATCACTATTGTAAAATACTATTCATTACTGTCTGTAAACTGTTGTAGTGTTACATTTATTTTCAGTAATTTGATACTTTGAATGTTATTTATGTTTTTTAGCACTATGCAATTCATTCTACAGAGGCTGTTCACACATTTTTTAGACGATGTATATTGTATTCACAAAACTAAATTACATAAAATTCTTGTGTTTTAAATGTTCTATTTGACATTCCTTATTCTGAACTATCTTTCGACACCGCAATTTCCAGGATAATAATGCCTTTTGAAGTGTCAGAAGAGGCATTCTATCCAGTTTTTTGTTCCATACCAGTTTTTTGTTCCATTTCTTTTAGGAAATTTACAGTAGATTTTTATGTGTGACTGCTAGCTTTGTCCTGATGGAGTCTCACAGATTGATGGCACTGTGGGTAGAGCGATGATATTTCATTCAGAAAAATTGGCGATAAAATATGTTCCTGATAGTATTTGGAGTTAATCTTGGCATTTTTTTCCACTCTCTTTATTTTCAACTTGCCATTATAAGAAAAACCAGCAACAATCATGAATCCCTTAGAAAAACTTTTTTTCAATTCTTTGAACCATGAACTTAATTTTTGTTCTCCCCTTTTATGATAATAAATGGCTCTTTTTTTTGTTGCAATCATTTAAATACATCCATGATTCATCCATTGTGACAATTGTTTTCCATTTTTCTTTGGATAAGTGTTTCTCATATAGAATTCTGCAGCGTGTCCTGCTTTCAGCGATATGATTTGGAAATTTACAGTAGATTTTGATGTGTGACTGCTAGCTTTGTCCTGATGGAGTCTCACAGATTGATGGCACTGTGGGTAGAGCGATGATATTTCATTCTGAAAAATTGGCGATAAAATATGTTCCTGGTAGTATTTGGAGTTAATCTTGGCATTTTTTTCCACTCTCTTTATTTTCAACTTGCCATTATAAGAAAAACCAGCAACAATCATGAATCCCTTAGAAAAACTTTCTTTCGATTCTTTGAACCATGAACTTAATTTTTTTTCTCCCCTTTTATGATAATAAATGGCTCTTTTTTTTGTTGCAATCATTTAAATACACCCATGATTCATCCATTGTGACAATTGTTTTCCATTTTTCTTTGGATAAGTGTTTCTCATATAGAATTCTGCAGCGTGTCCTGCTTTCAGCGATATGATTTGGAAGAAGACGATGCACATTGCGTTTTTTCGCTTTCTTAAGATTTAAATCAACGTTTATCATTTTGTTTACAGTGGACACCGAGCATTTTAATGATTTTGCAACTGTCCTTTGACTAGGGGGATTTTCTTTTAACATTAAACAACGTACCTTTGCAATAATCAAAGATGTCCGTTTTTTTCCTTGGATACTTGTTTGGAATTTTTGTCCCACTTGAGGCTCCAATTTGACGTTTGTTTCCTTTCTTGTTGACGATATTACCTATCAACGCTTTAGATATCACAAAACCATGACTCTCACATCGTTTTTGGATAACGGAGTATGCATATTTGTCTTCGGAAAGAGCATAAATGTAGCCTTCTTACCACTGTTTTGTTAAAAACGCCATTTTGAATAAAAACAAAACTTTCAAGCTGCAGACGATAATTTTGACTTTTAAAAACATAGTACAATTGCAATTATTTCTTTTGCAGCAAACGATTTTTTATTACCGCTTACCAAATTCGTCTAAAAAATGTGCGAACAGCCTCTGTATTACCTCAGTTAAAAGGTTGCAATTTGTAATTACGCACTAGTATTAACACTCGAAATATTGGAATTTTTTTCTTACTAAAAAAGACTGAACACCGTCATTTTGACAATTAAAAATAAAATCAAGAATTTAAAATATTTATTTTTTTAAATGGTTAGTTTAAATTTTGATCTAATTAATTCCAATATATAATAAATTAGTATATATTTAGATATATTTTTATTCATTTATGCCGAACTGACAACCTGGTATGGTTTATCGGTAAAAATATACTCTTGGTGAGTGCAGTCCTTATTTTTCAACACTAATATTTTAGAAGAGCCAATATTTCTGTTATTTGCAATAGGGGGAAGAGGCGAAAAGCAACTAACAGTTTTAGAGGTATTATTTTAAATATTTCTGTCTGTTTTCTATATTGTCGTCAAATTAACGGCTGTCAGTTTCAGTAGGTATACAACACATTTTCTCCCACTCTTAACTATCGAATATAATTTTATAAATGTGTGTGTATATTTAGCGTAAAATTAGAAAAAAAGGTCATAAAATTTCAGAAGCTCGAGCACATAAATACAGACATAGTGCTCAATAGTATTGTTGTCTTCCTTTTAAGGTCGTAAATGTCGACTGTCGTATGAACCTGCTTGACCATCCTTTTTCGCGTGTACGTGCGAATTCAAAAACGAGACTTATTTAATAATAAAACAATAATTTATTTGGATAACGTTAGAGCATGACCGCTCTCTCTCATGTCATTACTACATCTGCTGTCTTTTACACATTCCCAGCGCTTACAGCGTCATCTCTTGGCGAGCAAATAGTTTTAACATTCGGGCATCCTGATATTCTAATTGCCCACAATTGTGAATCAATGTAAAAATACTAAACAAACTTAGTTAAACAATTTAAAAAAAACAACTTTTAACTTTAAAACATTAATTCTAACTTAAAACACATTTTTTCGTTAAACAGAAACTTAGTACACAATTATTAAAAAAATTATGTGACAGTCCGAATTTAGGCAAGGTTTCTAAGAAGCAAGGTTCCTAAGAGTTTTTAAGACGTGCTGGGTGGAAGTATTCTTTACGAGATTAAGCTGGGTGAATCTAGAGAAGTTGCCACTTGCCATAATCAGATCTTGGTTAAATCCAGTGCAGATGTTGGTCTCATAAACTGCATCATGTTTATTATCTTCAGCTCGTAAACTCGTATGATCAGTATGCATTATCTTAGCTTACACATGCCTTAGCGTCTCAGTTTTAACATCCATCGGAGAATGTTTATTTTCTATAATATAATTCTCTATCTATAGACTTATTAGTTTTTTATCCTTGGTTGCGCTTCTTAATATATATATATATATATATATATATATATATATATATATATATATATATATATATATATATATATATGAAAAATCTTTGCGCATTGCTTGGAAGTAAAATGTAAATAAAATTTGGCGTACCACTCCCACTTATCCATTTTTTTTAAAGTCTGAAACAGAACAATGCTGGAAACATATAGTTATAAACGTGCTTTAACTGAAGTTCTTTGCATTTACTATTATTCAAAGTGTCTTTAATATTTACTAAATTTTCAGTCACAGAAAGGAAATGAACGTAAAAACGCTAACAGCCTTTTTTTTACAAATACAGTTTTCACTAATTCCTAAACAAGAAAAAGCTCGCAACTTGTTTATGTCAAATATTTTTCTCTATTTCTCTGCAAAAAATCACTCAAAAAAGTATTGTAATTCACACAGGTAATTTTTTACTTTTTTAGCGTTGATCTTTTATTTTATTCCGCGTCCGCCATCTCCAACTAATGCTTATTGCTTCTCCAGAAATTCATACATTCATCTATTTAGCCTCTCTCAAGAAACATGAAAGAAGTAATTAGTTTGCAGAGACTTCCCGTGTCTCTCTCCTCGAACAAGTTAAAGAAATGGGGCTAAATTAATTGGATACTTCATTTCTGCTCAGCATATCTTATTTATAATCTTATACGATTCCTCTGCTTTACCTTTTAAAGTTTTATTAATGTATTTTTCTACGACTGCATCCTTGACATTTTAACATTCATAGGATAAAAAATTTGAATAATGCGTTTAGATACTTGAATGTCTGATTTTTAAAAAAAAATATCTGGAACTGAAGTTGTTTAAAAATATTTATCGAAAGTGCGTCTGTATGATAAGTAAATACGTACTTCGTGTGCTCGCATTCTTTAATGGAGGATCTTGAAATAGAATGTTAAATATAAAGTATATTCTTTATTTCCACAGCAGGACATTGATTTTATATTATGAGTTTGTAAATGTCAGCAAGTGGCTTGCGGTGTTAGTATAATGTACACTTGGAGGCGACTACCTTGGAGGGATGAGCTAAGCTACATATATTAGAAAAATCATTTAGATTCCTTTATTATAACTTCTTATTCTTTATAGCCGTACTTGAATCACGGAAAATTTTGGAAACATATTTCCAGTTGCCATACTCGAGCAACTGTTTTCTAACTCTAGTCCTTCCGTGTAGTTTGTACTGTTTGGAGGAGTGTACGAGTCCCGCAGATTTTGCCTCAGGGGATGTTTGGTCAAAATGGAAGTGACCCCATAGGACAACGTTTCGTCTCCTATACCGTGGCACCATTACAAGGAACCAACAACTTTCGTTTTGTTGAATAGTCTGCCGCGTTTGTAAAAAAATAATATATATTCCCGGTAGTCTCTTCTAACGAAACTTCCGCGGGTTATTAATGTAGGATTACTTATCGTTGTGTACCCCTCTCTCTTTTTTTGGTACTTTTCTGTTTAACTGTTTACTGCTACTGGGTTTGGCACGATGCCAAAATTATAACTCGCGATGCAGGACGGACACTTTTTTCTTCCCGGGGGACCGTTCTTGAGGAACGTAACCCTACGTTAAAAAGAAAAAAAATGCTTAATGCTAACATATCTTTTGCCCCATTACATTAACCAGTAGGGTTAATTGCCTAAACTCTAGCTTTCTTCCCTAAAGAAGCACCGCACTTGCTTTACTTGGGTTCAGATATTGGTTCATGTTCTCTAGCAACTACCCCCGACACTAAATTCCCCTGTTTTATGCTAGTACCTACATAACCCTTGTAAAACCCAAGCTTCACTCCCTAAAGCAGACAATCCCTTGGTTTATGTGGCTGCATATATCCCCTCGCCGCACGCGAAAACCTCTTTACGAAAGCTGACTTCCTCTGTTTTATCCCAGTACATCGAAAACCAAGCGCTGAAATTATACTATACTCTCTCTCCAAAGCTACCTCGCCCTCGCGCAACCTCATGTTAGCATTACCTCTCAAAATTTCACTGTGAACGAAGAAGTTTTATGAGTATCATAAAATCGATTGCTTACAGAAAATGATGCAAATAACTGATATGCATCAATCATTTAATGTAGGTTAATTTCAAAATTAATACAGTTCGATGTGATTGATTCTTCTTGGCATTGTGCTTTAAATTAATTAGCTATAAATATTAAAAATGATGCAGACTAAATAGATCAATGTTCTACAATAACTGTAGTACATGTAATGTACAATAATTGTAGCCTAAAAAAAATCAGGCATAGTTTTATTTTATAGTTTCGGAAGGCATTAAAATTCTAAGTTAGAATATTTCAATATTCTTAATAATATTAGCTCTTAAGTATTTATAATCTATAGAGTCCAATTTTTAATGTTCAATATAATATCTGTATTATATGAAAATTTGTAGCAACCAAAAAAGAAATTATGATTCACATGTTAGGAGGAAAAATAAAGCTTAGGATAACTATTTTGAATCGGGATTATAATTTTTGAGCTGCTGAACAATACATTATCATAAGTTACATAATTTCACATAGTTTAATTAATATATACATAAAGGAAAATTTCATATTTGAATACATTAAAATAAAATGAGAGATCAGCTATTTAATTACCTGAGCTTTGCATTTAAAATAAATTAAAATTATAAGTATTAAGTTTTGAGAACAGAGCATTATTTTTCCCCTGTCACCATTACCATAAAATTACCTAAATTTTGAATAGTGAGCGACATATATTTTAAAATTTTTGTTCTCGGTAATTAATGCCACTCACCCTTTTTTAAAAATACGTTTCTTTTAAATCGCTAACAATTCCCTTAGGTGTGTACAATTTAATGATCTTTAATTACGTTCCCTTGCAGCTTAATATGTAATTAGAAACGGTCAATTAATGGAAAAACGGCGTTGATACATTACATGGTTATATAAATCTGTCCTTAGAGGGTTTTTATTTTATTTATTTTCCAATGTAAAATTAATTAATGTTCTTTTCATCTAAATTAGATCGTCAGATTGACATTCAATTTTAAGTAGGCTGCATAATGATTATAGAGATAAAAAGAAAATATAAATCGAGTACACAATTTACATAAAAATTTAATTTAAATTTTATGTAAAATTATATTTTAAGGCTAACTATTCCAATATATTTTCATAAAAGACCAAGTTTGTATGACAAAAGAACTAACAAATCAATACGTCTGGTTTTATCTTTTGTTTCATCAATTCTTGGTAGCAGTAAAGTAAGTTTCCTATTGATTTAATTCTGATATCAAACGAATTTGTGGACTTATTAATCTTGAATTTTTTTCATATCGAGGTATAAATTTTATTCTGTGGGTAATTCGAAGGTAATTTAACGAATAGACGTGGAAATTATTAGAATAATGAATTTTTCTTAATCTCAAATGAAGGCAATAGAGGTGTAAGATATCATCAAATGTTCGCATCAGTGATTTTAATAAAGGAGAAAATTTTTCGATGTTGAAAGTTTCAAACAGATGTTACACACACACACACACACACACACATATATATATATATATATATATATATATATATATATATATATATATATATATATATATATATATATATATATCTTTATATATAAAAGGCAAAGTCTGTGTGTGTGTGACCGAGTTTTTGTCTGCTCGCGGCACGGCGCAAAGACGGCAGGTCGGACAGTCTTGAGATTCGACACGAAGATGCCCCCCGAGGTCACATTATGCCCCTCGAAGCCCTTTTTTCGATTTTTTAATTAGATTTTTCGTAATTAAATATTTAGTCGCGATTTGGAGCTCCCGGATGAGTAAAAGCTCCGTAAATCCTAACGTATCCGTCCAAGAATTTTTGTTTTCAGACGAGCCTATACGGGAAAGATGACACTATACGGAAATCACATTTAAAATTGTCTGTCTTAGTTTATCGATTAATTGTGATTTTTTTTCGATCGCCTGTACGCACCCGTTTTTCGGGAAAAAACGCGATTTTGGCCGCGACCCTTTTTTCCAAATTGTCGAATCGATACGTAAATGTTGTTACATTTTTACGAAATTTTTATCTCAGAGACCCTAGACATCACAGTTTCGAAAGCCAGAACCAAAATTAATTTACAAATTGTAGTTATTTTTTTAATATTTTATTTTATGATTCGGAAACTCTTGCGAGAAATCTCATTTTGGAGATTTCGTTCTTCATTACCGGACGAAGGTAAAGCGGGTAAAATAGGCGTGTCTTTTTCGACGTCAAGCACTTGATGCATTGGGGCGTTTGTTTTCTATGAGGGATTGGGTGGTTAAAGGAAATCGATTACTATTGCAGTGATAATCGATTAAAAAATCGCATTTAGTAATGCCGTAATTTTTTGGCCAACACTTAGTTAATATCATATAATTTGTGGTGTGTTTGTGGAAAAAATCTATGAAGATTTCAAAGAATTTTAGCACAATAAACATCTTAATACGTTTTTCGTCTCGCTGACTGTTGTGGAAAGTTTTAAGTAATCCTATGTCAAAAATTTTGCCAAAATGTTCCAGAAAGGATTAAATTTATATGGGTAAAATAATGTATCGTGGTGAGGAAAAGGATGACAGCCACGCCCATTAACAAAGGGTTAAGGCTACTAAAAAATTGGTAATTACATTACCCGAGCAACGCCGGGACGGGTACAGCTAGTACATATATATATATATATATATATATATATATATATATATATATATATATATATATATATATATATATATATATATAAATATTTAAAATTAAGTAATTAAAAGGGCAGATGTGACCATTTAATACACCTCTAACCTGAAATAAGATTGACATATATAAATAGGCAAAAAACGGAATCGGAGGTGGTATAGTTGATGACTGGGGGGGGGGGTTGTGACCCCCCAACCCCGGTTAAACATGTTTTAAGCCAGGCAACACTCCCGGAGGTCGGCTATAACACCAAGACAGTAATAAAAAATTATGAAGAGGAAAAAAATTTTAGGTGAAATAGATAAGTTAAACCAGATAGTTTTCTAATGTAGTCAACTAAAACATAATTACAAGATGAATAGAATGAAAAAAATCTTAATACTAAGTTACAGAAATAGAATAATACTAATTAACTAAATAAGTATTCACTAACATATACACTATATATATACAAAATACTTAGCTCCCACCAAGCAAAGGGACACGAAACCCTTGCACACTCACATTTTATAGACATAGTAGGGATAAATATCGCCGTATTAGGGAAATTTATTTTTTTTTTTTTTTTTTTTTTTTTAGTGTTGCCAACTTATTTTAAAACGATTCATACAATCTTTATTGTCTAGATTAAAAAACTGGGTTAGAATAGATACGAGGAAATTGACGGGAAAACCCTGGTCAATAGCTATAGTTAAGAATTTTATTATACTGACGTCCATAGTTTTTTTGTTTGAATGTAATCGTTGACAACGTATTAACTGGTTAGTAACTATATTGCGTTTAATATTTAAATGTAGAGCATTATTCCAATTCATAATCCTAACAGTTTTAAAGTTGTAAAACTCGCGTTTATCATATAGACAGTATGATATTAGATTTTGATTAACATTTAAACTCAAGTCTAAAAATACCAAATTTCCATAGTTATCTTTATCAGTCTCCACTAGTTTAAGATTTTTAGGGTAAAAATTAATATCTATTTCTTTTAAGTTTTCATTAAAACATATGAGTATATCATCTACATATCGGAAAAACATAAGTTCATTTAGAATCATTACACCTCTTTCATAAAAGTGAAGGTATATATCTGCTAAAGCAGATGAGCATCCTCCACCCATTGGTATTCCTTGTATTTGTTTGAAGAAGTTACTACCATTATATAAAACTGTTTCATAAAGTACAAGATCTAATAACGCACGATATTTATTTTCAGCTATATACGTCTTTAAATCATATTGATCGTATAATCGGTCGTATCAATCGGTATAATCATATTGATCGTATCGGTCTGTCAATAATAGGGTATTTGACAGATCGTCAGCATGCAACCCTGGTCTTAGTGCCCCTAGTCTTATTACTAGTTATTTTACTAAATCTGTGCCTAATTTAAGTGAAAGCAAAAAAACTGTAATTTATAATACTTCTCCCGCTTCCTCACTAAAATTACCTTTATACACGAATAGGAGTTTTTATCCTAACATGGGTCTTTTCAAATACCGACGTTGTAACGACAAAAGATGTAAAATGTGTCCTAGTGCAAACCCTTCTCAGGTTAACACTGACTTAAAATCTAAAATCTTTTGCAAAGTTTATAATTGTGTTTACAAATTGACTTGCAAAGTATGCAATTTATCTTATATAGGACAAACTAAGAACACTTTAAACATCAGATTAAATCAACACCGTAGCAGTATTTATCGCTGTGATACTAATACTGAAGATTGTTCTTTTGAAATCATACATTTTAAAAATCATGGTGTAGACAGTATTATTGTGTCTATTACTTTCTAACAGTGGAAATTTCATTATTTAAGTGATTTTAAAATTGCTTATCTGAGAACTAAACCAAAAAATCTTCATGTAAATTTGAATACCTTAAAACCGGCTATAACTGCTTTACAAGATCATTTTGCTATAACTTATGTTGATAAAGTTTCTGCTAACTATGCATTTATAAGCAAAAACTTTTATTGTAAAAAACTATTACAGTGCTATAATGATAATACTGTTTATAAAAAACTAGATTCTACGTCTTGTACTATACAAAATCGTATCAAAGCGTTATATCGTCGTGCAGGTTACGATATTAAAAATCTTAGGTTTCCTTATTTAGTCTTAATCCCTAAATTTCATAAATCGCCTGTTAAATTTAGAACTGTTACTGTGGGCTGCAATACATACTTAACGCTTGCTAATAATAAACTTTTAAACATACTTAAAATAGTTTATAAAAAAATAAGTAAAGAGGGTGGCTATTTCATCAGTAATAGCTTAGAAATAGTTAAACAGATAAAAGGTAAAGGTGATATAACAAACGTTAAAAGCTACGATTTTACGGATCTTTTCAACTCTATCGACCTAAAAGATCTATATAGTATTATTCATGGATTATACGATCAATATGATTTAAAGACGTATATAGCTGAAAATAAATATCGTGCGTTATTAGATCTTGTACTTTATGAAACAGTTTTATATAATGGTAGTAACTTCTTCAAACAAATACAAGGAATACCAATGGGTGGAGGATGCTCATCTGCTTTAGCAGATATATACCTTCACTTTTATGAAAGAGGTGTAATGATTCTAAATGAACTTATGTTTTTCCGATATGTAGATGATATACTCATATGTTTTAATGAAAACTTAAAAGAAATAGATATTAATTTTTACCCTAAAAATCTTAAACTAGTGGAGACTGATAAAGATAACTATGGAAATTTGGTATTTTTAGACTTGAGTTTAAATGTTAATCAAAATCTAATATCATACTGTCTATATGATAAACGCGAGTTTTACAACTTTAAAACTGTTAGGATTATGAATTGGAATAATGCTCTACATTTAAATATTAAACGCAATATAGTTACTAACCAGTTAATACGTTGTCAACGATTACATTCAAACAAAAAACTATGGACGTCAGTATAATAAAATTCTTAACTATAGCTATTGACCAGGGTTTTCCCGTCAATTTCCTCGTATCTATTCTAACCCAGTTTTTTAATCTAGACAATAAAGATTGTATGAATCGTTTTAAAATAAGTTGGCAACACTAAAAAAAAAATTTCCCTAATACGGCGATATTTATCCCTACTATGTCTATAAAATGTGAGTGTGCAAGGGTTTCGTGTCCCTTTGCTTGGTGGGAGCTAAGTATTTTGTATATATATAGTGTATATGTTAGTGAATACTTATTTAGTTAATTAGTATTATTCTATTTCTGTAACTTAGTATTAAGATTTTTTCATTCTATTCATCTTGTAATTATGTTTTAGTTGACTACATTAGAAAACTATCTGGTTTAACTTATCTATTTCACCTAAAATTTTTTTCCTCTTCATAATTTTTTATTACTGTCTTGGTGTTATAGCCGACCTCCGGGAGTGTTGCCTGGCTTAAAACATGTTTAACCGGGGTTGGGCGGTCACAACCCCCCCCAGTCATCAACTATACCACCTCCGATTCCGTTTTTTGCCTATTTATATATGTCAATCTTATTTCAGGTTAGAGGTGTATTAAATGGTCACATCTGCCCTTTTAATTATCTTAATTTTAAATATCTATATATCGTAAATATTTTTGTGAGCAGCTTAGCGCCTGAAATTTATTTACTCTTTTTTGTTTCATATTAAGTAATTTACATTTGTAAACTATATATATATATATATATATATACATACACACTAGCTGAAAACCCGCACTTCGCTACGGAGTACATTCAAATTAAATTAAATACAACGGTCAATGAATGCAATTAATGCCTAAAAAAATAAATACATATATATTTATAATAAATCCGACGATCAATGTATATAATTGATGTAAAAACAATATATATATATATTTATAAAAGTATCGTAAGGGATATTTTTATAGACAAAATAATGTAGAAGAAAATATTCAAATTAAATCTAATTACTAAATAATATAGTACAGTTAATATAGTACAGATTGAGAAACATAATATCTTTTACTGTATTTTAATATTTTTTGGATAATGTCCAATGGTCTGCCGCATTAGCAAGAAAAAGAATAATATTTTTTGTCTATTTAGTTGTTATGCAAGTGGCGATAAATCAATTTAAAGTACCAGAAAAAGAAATCACGTGATCAGCATTTAACAAATTAAATTCTAAAAATTAATCTTTAAAAATTATCCAAAAATCAGAAAACAGAGGTAAAGATTCGAAAAAGATCTCATTTTAGAGGAAGTTTTAGGATCTTTCTCGTGATATAAATTTTATAACCCTCAAATTATTATTGTAAATGCAAACTTAAAAAAAGTTACTACACAGTTTAAAAATTTTAATTTTAAAAATTCTAAGAAGAATTTTTCAAAAATCTCTCTTAGTGCACCCCTACACTATAAGAGGAATCGCCATGTAAAATTTCAGTCCTTTAGGTCCAGCGGTATGGCCTGTGCGTTTTATGTCAGTCAGTTACGGAACTCTTATATATATATATATATATATATATATATATATATATATATATATATATATATATATATATATATATATATATATATATATATATATATGAAACGTGTAAGTATGCGGCACAAAAATCGACGATATTTCTACACTACGAATGGCAACGGCTGCAACTCCAGATGTAAAAATTAGTGGCCGTTCGCAAACCGCGTGTAAATATGGATTTTCGGAATTAAATCAGGAATGCTCGAAATCGAGCTGCACAATCAATTGTAAATTGGGAACAGTCTGAAGAATTAAAGCAAACAAGAAAAAATTCATTAAGAGAGAGGCGTGAAAGAGAGCATAAATGATCGCGATATTAGGCTAAACTGTCACCGGCATACCAACCATAGCCAGTAATAGTTAATTTTCTACACTTTTTTCAATACTTGCTGAATTTTTACTCCATTATATAAGTGAAGAAATTTTCTAAACAATTTATTATTTGCTATAATTAAGTGTACATACCTGAATTGGGAACAATAGTACATACAGAGAGTGATGTAATCCGTGCTATATTTTAATACTTGCTGAATTATAGTATTCTATTTCTTATAGTATTATAATTTCTTATTTGATGTAATGATAATGTGTAGATATCTTAATTTTGAAAAATATTACACACAGAGAAGGATGTAATTTATAAAATCATTGGTGTTGGGTTTCTCTGTCTTATCTTTCATCAGTTCTGAAGTAATGGAAATTTACATCATTTAATCACGATGTTTTAGAATCAGCCTTATAGAGAATACTCCTTAACAACGTATATTTATGATGGCAGGTAACGGTATTATTCCTTACATATGTTACTTTCAGTTGAGTTGTTTTGCAAAAGAAAATATAAAACTAAAAGCGACCATGCTGGTCTCGCAGAGGCTAGTATATATATATATATAATGTATATATATATATGTATATGTATATATATATATGTATGTATATATGTATATGTATATATATATATGCATATATATATATATATATATATATATATATATATATATATATATATATATATATATATATATATATATATATATATATATATATATATATATATATATATATGTATATATATATATTATATATGGATATATATATATATATATATATATATATATATATATATATATGGATATATATATATATATATATATATATATATATATATATATATATATATATATATATATATATATATATATATATATATATATATATACACTGAAATGCCACTGAATTAAGGATACCTACCTAGTAACGAGTTGGGCCTCCTCTGGCCTTGATAACGGCTGCCACACGACGAGGCATAGATTCAACAAGTTTCTGGAAACGTTCCACGGGAATGGCTTGCCAAATATTGGCTAAAGCTGTCCATAATTCAGTAAGATTCTTTGGTGCTGTGTGATGGCCTTTCACGCCTTGTTCCAAAACATCCCAAAGTTGCTCAATAGGATTTAAGTCTGGGCTTCTAGGTGGCCAATTCATGACATTGAAGTCAGAGGAATGCTCATCGAACCAGCCAGTAGCCAACCGGGACATGTGAGAGCTACAGTTGTCTTGCTGGAAAACTCCATTACCGTGCGAATAACAGAACAGCATAAACGGATGGAGGTGATCACCCAGCAACTCTACGTATCGAATTGCATTGAGGGAGGTTGGTACACGCACCAAAGATCTCAAACTGTGCCACGAAAAAACACCCCAGACCATGATTGAGCCACCATGCCCTTGTACAGTTCCAGCGAGTCATGCAGGATCCATGGCTTCATGAGCCTGATGCCATATTCTCAGCCTCCCGTCATCGTTAAGTAGTCGGAATCGAGACTCATCACTCCATGCTACTCGTTTCCAGTCCTCTACACTCCAGTCTCTGTGCTCTCTTGCCCAGGCAAGACGCGCGGCCCGATGGCGAGTATAGAGCAATGGTACTCTCGTGGGTCGACGGCTCCCGAAACCCATACAGTGAAGCGAGCGTTGCATAGTCCGTTTACTGACTGTACGACTGGCACCGTCATTAAACTGGGTGGTAATTTGAGCTAATGTTTGGCTTCTCTGGCTACGTACAATACGCCTGAGCCGTCTCTCCCCACGCACTGTCAAGGCTAATTCTCCTTTGCAGTTTGCCCGATTAGCTAGTTTTTTTTCCACCATCCATGTATTCTTGGTATACTCTTGACACTGTCGACCTTGAAAATACTAGCTGTCTGACGATTTCGGAAATTGAATGGCCCATGCGTCGCGCACCTACGATTTGTTCGCGATCGAAGGCATCTAAATCAGGAAGTTTACCCATACTGGCAATTCCAACAACTACTTCAGAACAACCACAGTACGCGCTATATATGCAGTTACCACATTGCCCTCACTTGCGCATACATGATACGCAGCGCTACACAATTTGCATAGGCTTTGCTATCCCTAATTATGTTTCAATTCGTTCGGGTTCGACTAAATTTTGTAGGTCCCGGTCTAATTAGCCCTTGTATTGAAAATGTAGAGAGAGCTCTAAAACAACCAAATAGGTGTATTTTTCAATTTTCGAGAATATCATACGCATTTTTTTTCCTTCGTATCAAAAACCCATATCTAACTTATATATGAAAGACAAAAATCTGTGCCTAGATATTTCATTAAATTTAAGGTCCAACTAGAGGAAGTATATAAAAAATTAAGCGTTTCATGCTCTTTTGATATAATGTTTAACTATTCCTTTTAAATGCTATTCAAATCTTGTTTTCTCAAAAACTGTAAAAACAATTTACTTTTAAAAAAAATTAATACTTTATACTGTGGTAGGAGATTTCAAGCATTTTTCCTCGTTTAAAGCAAGCGAATAGACAGGCCTTGCCTTCCAACTATTTATTCAAGGATTTTTGCGAAATCGACTTTATGAACAGAGAAAGTTTTTTTATTCATAGAGAGTTACAATGTTTGCAAGAAATTTGTGCTTAGTGCAAAAAATTATTTATTATCAAAATATTTTTTCATCTTTAACTTTAGAATTAAATACATCTTTAGCTCTTATCAATGATTCATGTTAGCATTCAAATAGTATAAGAATTTCATATTGCTCTTTAGAATAATTATTGATGTATATACGTACAATACCAACTAATTACCATTAAAAATTGTCAATTGCAATACTTTTCCATCTTTCTCAAAATCTATCATTTAAAGCAGTGGTCCCCAACCCCCGGGCCGCGGACCGGTACCGGTCCGTGGATCAAATGGTACCGGGACGCCCAAGGGACATTAAATTATTTCCATTTTATTTACTCTGGTGTATTTCTCTCGGGTTTGTGCGACTTTGTCGGGTTTGTGCTAATTTATACCTTTGTAACAGAAGAAATCTTGTAACTATTTTAAATTAGTTTATTGTTTATTAAACATTTCAAGATTATGAATTAAAATTGCAGTCATAAAATTGAAAATAAATGCACTTTCCTGAAATAAAGAAAAAAAAAAGAAACAAATAAATAAAACGAGTTTTTTATTGAACAATAAATAAACGTAACGTCATTTATACATCAAAATTATAATAACATCAATTATTAAATTAAAACAATCAAAAATATAAACAATGAACGTCCTCCCTCAGCTGGCCGTGGTACAATTATCAAACATTGACCGGTTTGCGGCGATAGAAAGGTTGGGGAGCAGTAATTTAAAGGACTTTATAATAAAATTTTAAGATATTGTCTGTTTGTCGTATGGCATTTCTGATGATTTAAATTCGGAAAGTTTTAAATGTAGAAAATGCTGAATTACCTTGTTTCTAATTAGCACGTCTGAATTGTAATTTCACAGCAATATATATAAAGAATCCGTAAACCTAAATTTTTATTTTCATTTTCCGTTTCCATTAAAATTTTAAATACAAAAATTATAAGAGAAAAATATCTTCATTTTCTTAGACATTCTTTCTTTCTGAAGTATTATAAAATTAGAGTATTTATGAAATTAATGAAACTTGAAATCCATAAAAAAACTGTATTTGTATGTTGTGCTATGTATGTGTAGTAAAAAATTTAACTTATTATTTATAAGAGAATTATACACCATTTCAAAAGATGTTTAAACTTAGTGTATAATTCATTTATCAGGCAAAATAAACTTTATATAGTTGAATATATCTAATCTGCTAATTGTAAGGATAAATTTATAAGTATTAAATTATATTAAATAATGCCATCTTTATTGTATTATGCAGATAAGGGTTTTGGTTTGAACGTTTATATGACTTTTAAAATAACATAACAAGGAGAGCGCTGGACGAAACACGATGCAGCTAAAGGGAATTTGCTGTAAATTATATCTTGTCTGACCAGAAACTGCTCATCACATGTGAAAATTTATAAAAATTCCGTTTTTGAAATAAACTTTACCATACTTTTAGTTCGTACCATGTGAAGGAGGGCGAAATATTAGTACAATGGCCATACGTTCTAGCTCAGTGACATCACCTTGATTATACTTATATTAATCTACTCGATTTTGATAAAGATATTTCAGGTATAAATTTTTTTTTCAGGAAAGTAATAGAAATCAATGCTTTATCATGGCCACGATAAATCATTCTACTCTACAAGTCGCAGGTACGATTACTTGTAAAATCAGTCAGTCGTTAGGAATGTGGGAGTAAATTAAAGAGAATTTTACTGCATATACCTTGATTATACTAAAATAAATATTAGTAGATTCTTTATTTTAAGAAATACCTATATCGTCATTTGCGTTTCTTTTCTCGTTATCTTAATCATTCTATAAAGTTAGATAATCCAAAAGCAATACCGGCCATGCCCGAAGGTATACGGTAAGTAATGACTGACGACTAGAGGTGCGATGGCTTACAAATTTCAACAATTAAATTACATTTCTTTCATAATTCAAATCAGCAAAGCTCAAAAGTTTCACAGCTCAATACACGAGATAAACTCAAATACATACAACTACAAAATCATATATATACAATTGCTACAATTTATAGAATCACTATGCAAAAATACAAAATTTACTTTCAAATATAAACAACAAACCAGAATTATAAACTTAACTTTAAGTCTAAAAAAAGCACCTTTACAAACAATATAAGCATAACCACCGTAGTTATAAACAATAAATAATAAATATAGGCCAAGTTTCGTTATTCCCAGCAAATTTAGGAAGGAGAGGTACCCTGAAAAGGGCAATGTTCAGCTAATAGGTCTTTCATTACAATAATTATGAAACTACGACAATAATAGTCCAAATAAAATTGGTTAGCCGGCCCATTCAACACTGCTCTAGGAAGTTTGGAACGTGGATCTTTCCATCTGTCACATACTTTCAGACAGTGTTCCGTAGTCTGTACAGCACCGCATTCGCAAGAGTCAGGTTTTCCAAAAAATCTTCTTTGATGTGAGCCGAAACAGCCGTTCTGAGTGATGGCGTGGTTAATAAAAAATTTGAAGATAACCTATGAGATCCCTTTGAAGATACCCTTTAAAGTTAGATAAATTTTAACTTTGTATTTAGTAATCTAATGTGGTAAAAAGAATGTGCCGCGAAGCCAAAGAAACTCTTTAAACTGAGAAAATTGTTGCTTTTCACTCAGTCTAAAAATAGATTTCGCGGAAGCTGCAAGTGTTTGTGCTCTCGCTCTACGGCGTAAACGTGATCAAAACCACAGAAAATTTTGTGTCCACCCAATAATAAGTAGGAGATTATTTTATGGGCAATTTTATAAATTATTTGAAGATTTTAGAGTACACCCAACAAAAATTTTCAACTACTTTCGAATGAGCATTGAAACTTTCGACAACCTGTTGTTATTAGTGGGGCTCAGTATTTCTTACCAAAATACAAGATTACGTTTGGCTATACCACCACAGGAAAGATTAGCTGTGAATTTAAGGTAAGTAAAAAGATTTTCTTAAAAATTTGCAAGTTTATTGAAATAAAATACATATTACAAACTTTTTTTAACTTTTTTTTCTACTGTGGATTGCGATGGATTACTGTGGAATGGTGGATTGCGATTGCAAGTTCATTTATGTAGAAGTTGGAGGATACGGTTCATCAAGTGATTCTAATATTTTTAAACAGTCAGCATTTTCAAGGTTTCTTGAAAGAAACCAATTAAAAATTCAAGAACAAAGTTGTCTCCGTAATGATGACAATGGAACGGCAATGTCATTCACTCTAGTGGGGGATGAGGCATTTGCTCTTTCACTTTGTTTTACGACCATATCCCAGTAAAAATCTGTCCGTAAAACAACGTATCTTTAAGTACAGATTAACAAGAGTCCGCAGACTCGTATAATGTACATTTTGGAATTTTAGCAAACAAATGGAGAATATTCCACTGGCCTCTCGATACCAGTATTGAATTCAGTGAATCTGTTATTAAAGCATGCTGCATGCTACACAACTTTGTTAGAAAACATGATGGAATACGCTTTGAAGACACTCTCTTTGACAGTTCATTAGAAAGAATATCTACAGTTGGAGTAAGAAGCAACAATCAAGGTTTTGCGATAAGAGATTATTTTACATATTATTTCATTTCTCCTCAAGGAAGTGTTCCTTCGCAGTATGACAAAATTTAATATAAAAGATGTATATAATAAATAAAAAAGGAGTTAATATTAAAAAATTATCAACTTACTATTTTCGTTCTTTTGTTTTTCCTCCCACTTATCCCAATTTTCAATGAATTGTTCACACAATTCCTCCCAATCTTCCCAAGTCTTTTTTAAATTTTTGTCAGAATATTCTTTTGATTTTATGTTGTATAAAGCTGGTCGTTTTTCAATTTCACTTATAAATAGTTCAGTATCCAGCGACACGTTTACACCGGGGGGGGCAAGTTCCCCCCCCCCAACTTAACTTCATTTTAATTAAAACGTTAATAGATGTTCAGCTAAAATCGGAAAATTGTAGGAAACTTTTAATACAGTTGTTTTTTTCCGCTTTTTCAAACTGTGAAACTAAAGACTCCGATTATGTCTTTAGCCTTAACATAGTTTTTATAAATGATATGATCCATAACAAAAATTCGATGTTATTTTTTTCTCATTTTATTTATATTATATTTATTTTTTCTCATTGTATAACTTTTGAATACTACTCAAACATCAATTCTATTGTTATTCAATTTCAAAAATATCATAATATTTTATATTTTAAGGATCGTCTGGCAGTCAATGCGTGGAAGAGGACCCTAACTGAATTGAATCCGGGCCCCCCCAAAAAATAAAAATAAAACTAAAAAAAGAAGTTAGAAGCACGCTATGCATATAATCAGATCTATTGCAAGCAACTAAATAATCTCCTGCCAGCACGGTCCTATCTAAACCAACATGATCTATTTTCACCGGCTACAGTTTCATCACCCATAGAGTCGAATGTGTTGGAATTTTTTAGTTGCCCCAACTGAAAAATCGTGAATGGGCGTTATACCATAAGAATCAATGTGTTTCATTTTTGTGATTAAAAAGTTGCTTTGAAATAACCGCCAGTGGGCCCCTAGCTTTAAGACGATTTCTAGGTTTTATGGATTTTTTGCTACAGTTATTTTTGAGAAATACTGTTTTCTATAAAATTTACAATACCTAACATTTGGTAATGATAATGATCGACTTAACCACAATATTTCTTGACATATAAATAAAAGTTTTAAATCATAAAAATATTTTAACAGTCCACACATCTAAATATATTATTTTATAACAAAAAAATGGAAACGCAAATTGAAAACCGGTCATATTAAACTTCCAGAAATTGAACTTAACAAACTACCGGGGGGTTATTTACAGAGTAAAAAACTTCCCTTTTTCCATTTCTAGAACGTACAGGCAGAAATTTCGATTCCTAAGTTTAGGGGAAAACTATAAAAACTCCCCTGGGTCAAAGAAATATCACATTATTGTACTTCGTGAATTTCAGACGGATAATAAAATATCTTAATGCTTCTGTACCTTGTCATCTAAGTTTTTATTTATGATGATCGAACTTAATTTACATATATATGTGTCTTAGAGATACACACCGAAGTAAATTTCCACATTATTTCTAATTTCCAGTCGACACGTGTAACTCCAGAGCCACAGCAGTAATGTTATTTGCATGATAAAATCATCTAAATGATAATACATATTCTGAACTCACAGCCTTCAGGTCATATATTAATTTTCATTTCAGATCACGAAATATTCTGGTCAGAAAATGTAAGAAAACATGTTCTTTCTGACTATAAATAGCGTAATTTCTTCCCTGGGATATCTTGGAAATTTGTTTTATCTCTAAAATAAAGTGACTAGACTTTTTTTATTTTGTAACTAGCTTAGTACATCAAGAAATTTTCATATTCGAAAAAACAATATCTTAGATGGATCATTTTTGTTAATGGATATCTCGGGTGCTTTATTTGATGAACTGCGTAATAAATTTGAAAGTTCCTGTCTAAGGAAAATTTGATGCTGCTTCTAGAAATGGGAAGATAATAAATGCTTAACCGCCACAGTCTAAAGTGGAATTTGAGCGGTGGAGTTGGATTCATAATCTAAAGCATTTGATCTTTTACTAAAAAAGACACTAAAAATTACCCTAAATTTTTATTTTTTCATCAAGTTTGCAATTTTTGTTTAATAGTCTAACTTTATAGGCTAACTTTTATAATATATCTCGTCAATGTATTTTAAGATTGATAACAAAAATGATTATAACTGTGTATGAGGTAAGACATGATCAAGTATATAAATAAAAAATATGTAAGGGTGTCTCAAAAAACTATAACCAATTTAAAAATTTGTAATAAAATATATATATATATATATATATATATACAAGGTAGGAACTGGAAATTGACAGATTTGTTACGCATATATTAGAGGTTTTTTCTGTGTCAAAAAAGTTCAACAGAGGGCGCTAGTTGTTCCGTTAAATCGAGAGTTGTAAAACGGCTTTAAAAGTTGTAAAATTTTTGCTGTCCCACAAATTTCCTATTTAGATCCCAAAATCATTTGGCAACAAGACGGTGCACCTCCTGATTGGGGTATGTACGAGTCTTTCTAAATGAAGAATTTCCAAACAGGTGGATTAAATGAAATGATCCCCTCCAATGGCCACCTCAAACTCCAGACATTACACCTCTTGACTTTTTTCTTTGGGGATTTGTCAAATACAGTGTTTATTAAAACACAAGTGGACAGTTTTAAAGTACTCAAAAACGTATAATCGCTGCAATTTCATGTGTTACAGAATCCATTTTGGAACGCACATGGTCTGAAAAGGATTACCGACTGCTTATTCTCCGTGTCAGAAAAGGAGAACATATTGAAATTTATTGACTGCACTAAAAAAAAAAACCTCTATATAAGGTAACACGTATGTGAATTTTTAGACCTACTATGAGTACTTTTTTTTTAAATATATATTTTAAAATGCGTCAAGGTTTTTTGAGATACCCTGTATTTTATGCATTAATATATGGAAAAGTGGGATTTTGAACTCGTGAAAAGGTAAGTACAAAAATATATAAATCGATGAAAATTTCATTTTTTTATTTTACAAAATAGTAGTGTACTAAATGTAAAATGTTGTAAATGCCTTACTAAGCGACAGTACTGGAGATTTGGAGTACAGGGACCTTACTTCTTCCCATCATAACATTCATACTCCCTAATTTATCATTAGATGTCTACAGAAAATTTATGTCCTAGTAAAAGATGGATTAAATATAGTCTGCAGAAATCTGCAAAAATGAGGTATTTAATTTATAAAAGAATCCACTTACTGGATCCAGTCGTAGATCTTTTAATATGCTCCCATACCGATTTCAAAGGGTTATAAATTCATAGAAATTCCCACAATTACAACTCATTAGAAATCAAACAAATGTTAAAAATCCTTAATTCTTTTTATTTCAGTTACGGGCAGTCATAAGACTCAAGTGAGAATCGGGCTGCAACCCCTGGACATAGAGAGAAAGATTCTTACATTTTACCAAGCTAATAAGCAGTATATAGAAACCCTACCACTGTTCTTATTCTAGATTAAAACGCTCGTAAAATTTAGTTGAAAAATAGATACGCCCCAAAGACAAATCAATAGTCACAATTTTTTCGAATAAATCAAAGGTATTTCAACATTTTCATAACTGTATATTTCTCAAGACATCACAACCTAAATACCAATATAGCATGTGAGGGAACTAAATTGGGAAGATTTTCTATTTCCCAGATAAGCCACCAAGTGGAATATTGCGCTGGAGCATTGGGCTACCACAATGTTGTAAGGACATAGAAACTGATACAGAACCATATAGTTTATATTTATTTATTACAAATGCCCTAAAGATTGGCTATGATGCCATTTGTTCACAGTCGAGACAGCTGGCTATTCACTTAAGGGGCCACCTTATAGGTGGCCAGGATTACCCTTTACAGGCCGGTCCCTGTAATTTAGAACTGAGACAAGTGACGAGACCGGAACACTTGACCCCGCACCTCCAGAGGTAAATTTGAGAACTTGGAGAACATCGCAGCCACGATAGATTTTACGTGCACCGGCCACCATTAGTGAACATTGCGATGAGTTTTGTCAGCGACCGGCATCGAACCCGCAACCCTCATATCACTGGCTCGACGCTTTTGTGCCAACCGGACCACAGGTCCATATAGTTCTTTGAGAAGATATTAGGAAAAAATTCAATCGTCTTATACACAAATATCCTTTGCTTAATTTTTGTGTAATTTTATCAGGAGATACAAAAATTGGGTTTTCTTCTTAAGTACCTGTATGAATTTGTCCCAATATCTAATATTCATTTAAAAGATGATTTTGAATTTAATGTCATGTTACAGTAGAATTAATTGCAGCTCGTTTACATATCGCACCCCGGCAAGAAAAGTGTCACAACTCAAAAATGCAACATTTGAGAAAAATCAACTTAATACTATACAGCTTGAACTAGCTTTACAATAAAACTGATACAACTGCCTTCAGGTAGACAAATTACGAGATAGAGATGTGTCGCTTTTCGTGCACGACAGGGCACTTCATACATATTTTTCAATGAAATAACATCAAAATTGCCATTTTTTTACTTGTGTCAGTTTTCTTGCCGGGGTGCGATATGTCTAGCATTATAAAAATTTGACCTTCGATCAAAAAAATCAGCCCATTTACCCAGTGGATCAATAGATAGCAAAAATTTATATAAATTCTCAGAATTTTATTTAAATATAGAGAGAATGTGGAAAATTAAATATTCAATTAATCTGTTTTAAATACAGAAGTAAACTAGTCTTTTTTAGTATAGTATTTTTGTTCCAAACAATTTTCCAACACTCTATTTTTTCCTTTATTTCACACTTTAGTATAGTGTGAACGAGTGAGAAGATAATACAAATGACAATAACTCACTTAAAGAACGTGAAACATGTTAACACATCTTCATAAATATCGATGATTCAATTATTTGAAAAATTTAGTCATAGGACAAAAAGTGATAATGACACGGTTCTGCAGATCACATGAATGTGTTTTACTTCTAGATATATCGAAAGAAAATCTCTCAATTGTATTTGAATATTTACTATTAGTATTTGAAAATACTTTTAAAAGTGTTTTACAAAAATTATTTCTTCGCATATTCTATAATTTCCTGTATATGAATGCTGCATCTAGGAACTATTATTGAGGTTCAGATTTTATTTATATATATCGAAGATGCAGGTTTCGTAACAATAAAGTTACATTTTTATGTCTCCGATTTAGCATTATATGATCACTTTTATTATAACAAAACTCTATATCTGCACTTTTAGAAAGGGAAAAATTCAAAATTTGGAAAGATCATTTTTCTATTTTCGTTAAAGACAGTAAAAGAAAAAAATAAATTGTATCTTTAAATTCTGGTAGTCCTTCATTCCTCCCGATTCTCTTATCTTTCAGGATCATTTGCATTTTAAGAGTAATAAAAAGAGTAACAAATTCTGGTGAAAAAGATTTTTTCCTCAGAGATATGAGATCTTTTTTTGAATATCCTTTTGGAAAGTTTTACGAAGTTTAAATAGATTTTTGAATCTGTTTTCTCTTAGAAGGAAACTAATTTGTGTTTCTTGTTTATATAATTTCCTTCGTTTCTAAATGAATACTGATATAAGATTCTGACATTTTTTTTAAATTTTAAAATATAATGTAATGCTGATATTGCATTTTTGAGTCTACTGAAGAATGTAATATCAATATTACATTCTTGAGTAAACAAATAACATTATTTTTATTGACATTAATATTCAATACATCATGAGAAATTCTATGTGAAAGTAAAAACTGAATGGGGTAATTGAGAGAAAAATTTATTTTATACTTTTACCCATATTTTGAAAGAATTTTGAGTCATCAGATCACTATGCAAAAAAAATATACTTGAAATATTAAAGTTCATCTTTAATTACTTTTGCTTTCAAATTTTGTTGCACGTCTTTATTATACTGTAATGATAAGCCTTCGAATTGTATGAAAGATTATATTAAAATTTTAGAAGTTAAAATGATCAAAGGCTTCACCATTACATTTATTGATAGGGATGGGAACGCCGACTTAGAAAGACAATTTAATTACACAGCGGTCTTTTTTTATGACTTATGATAAGCAGTTTACAACAGAGGTTTGCTTGGGGGATCTGATTCCAAACAAGATAAGCGGGGCTTGGAGTCATGGCTGACACTATACCACAATACTCCTTTGTAGAACAATTTATGGCAGACAGGGCGCAGTGTCGGACCGCAAGGGACATGGAAGGTCTGGTAATTGATCTGATGTGGGTGTGTACAGTTTGAGAGGGGCATCCAATCAGAAGGTAAAAGTGATGGCCAGGCAAATAAGAATATTTCAGTGTCTGGAATGGCTGGAGGATTTTATGAGAAGGCGGGATCAAGGCACAGAAAGGGGATAAAGAATTATATATATGATGAACAGAGTGAGTTTTAAGGTGATTGAGATTTTTATCGGGTGGAGCTGAAGGTCCCCCGCACCCCTGAATTTGATTTCGTTGGGTTGAGTTGAAAGTGCCCCACATCACTCGGTGTACTGAGAAAATGACCTGAAGAGCGACTGTTGCATCACGACGAAGGTAGTACGCGGTACAAGAATTCTAATTGAAGCAGGCTAATCGAGTTGAGTCAGTACAAACGTCCTGCCATATGACGAGAAAGATTCCACAGCTTGAAGCAAGAAGTGACAGCCCCATGCCAAGGAAGGATTCTACCCACGGACCCCAGCGAGGCGAACAAACCCAGTTAACGGTCATCGAATGACATCAAATCTGAGTGAGTGGTTAACTTTCTTTGACTTGTTCAGTCCCCATGTTTTTGAGTGAGTTTTTGTGTGATTAGAGAGGGAGAAAATAGAATATATATATTGGTTAGAGTCAATCATAAGTTTTGGTTTGTGTCGATACGCTCCCTAATTCTCGTAAAGTAGGATAAAATAAATGATAATCTAAATCAAATAAATGAGTAAATTGCAAAGTGTGCATTTTGATATAATATTAAAAAATAACTTGTAAATAATATATTTGTAAAAAATTGAGATTTTTTATTTAAATTTAATTAGTTTGTTTTTAATTACTGTTAGTTGTTTGTGGTCTTGAAAGAAGAGTTAATTTAAGGTCAAGGTAAAGTACAACTTGCTCGTATGCCAATTATATGTCTAGAGCTTTGGGTGTATTAAAAAAAATAATATTACACAACGCACCCAACTACCTTTTATTGAAATAATTACATACTAACCCACATAATTATGAATTACGTCCGGTTAAATAAAATAAGGACAGGCATTACGACGAAGTATTTTCAGAATATCTACAAAAAATGTTCCGAGTTTTCAACTTTCGAGACTTCTATATATATATATGTATCCATCGAGCAATTCACTACAAGGATCCTTTAAACTGAATGGCTATCGGGGCAGCGGCGCTTGGCACTGCCTGGTAAAATTCATTCTTTCAGGCAGGGCAGGGCCGCCCAGAGACTTTACGGGGCCTGGGGCAAACTTCTGTTGGCGGCCCCAAGAAATCTCATTAATCGAATAATTTTTTTTTTATTTTTTTGGGGGGGCCCTTTTTTTAGGAGATTATTTTGAATTTTGAAGTACGGTACAAGTTTCAGAATTTTCTTTCGGAGGAAATCTAATAAATATATTTTAAAAACATTTTGGGGCCCCTCCGGCAGTTGGGGGCCTGGGGCAAAGTGCCCCAGTTGCCCCTCCCCCCCCCCTCTGGGCGGTCCTGAGGCAGGGTGTTGCACATTCAGATGATATCCTAGCGGAGCAATTATGTAGGATTTAAAGGTTATAGGAGATTCACACGAATTTATAATACTGTCTTTACTTATAAAAATTTCAGTTCAGTTGGACGGTATGTCCGATGTTGTAATACCGTGAATATGCCTTTACTTACCGTGAATGCCTTTACTTGTCTTTCGAAATAGCATTTTTTCCATATAGGTATATAAAATTCAAACTCCAGAGCAAACATCTATTATGTTTCCCTTACTTCATTCGTCAGTAATCAAGTGCAAGCTTTGTACTATTCGTAAATTTTTATATCGCTGGTTTTGAAATCCTCGCAGAAAGGTATGATTCGTGTTATTTTCGTCTTAAAATTCCCTTTTCTTAAATTTCCAGTGTTACCTGTCTCACAATTTTTCTGAACTTTTGATATAAAATCATGGTCTTGGTTTGCAAATCTAATTAATTCAAAGAAACTTCCCCTTAAAAATAGCCACAAATTAGGGCCTCATTTCTTGATCTGTCGACAAATACTCATATCAACCTTTAGTTCACATAATTAGATGCCTCAAAACATTCTGACTCATTATCATTGATTTTTCCCTCGTAGACAGAATACTAATGTTAAAGAATCCAATTTCCTTCTAAACAGATTTGACTGCCGTCTAGTCTGACTAATGAAATTTAAACTACAATAGTGCATTATTTTTCTTAATTACTTTGAGATTGTACCAACTAATTCCCCATCTTGAAGGAATAAGTCGGCAAATAGTTACTGTAATATTTTGTTACGCACATAGTAGATTGAGGATTGGCATTCTAACGTCTAACATATCTTGCAATATTTCACAAACATTTCTTTTAGAATGCACCAGAATATAAACCATAACACGATTCCGGAATTCACTTATAAGCATGTCACGTGCAGTAATGCTGTGGAAATTGCCTCTACTCCTCGTGGGCGGAAACATGTCAGAGTAACACAAATGAAAACAAAACTTTAGAATTAACGGCAGAAGCTAAATACTCATTGCCTTTGCATTTACACTAGCAGTTGATCTTTGTATATTACGAAGCAAAACTATTGTCGTCGGAAAGTGTTAGTGTGTTGTTTGAATGTGTTTAAGCAAAGTGATCGATTGCGACATTCGAAAGTCGAAATTGCGACATGGATTCGTCCAAACAGACCCAGCGGGCGATTTATTCAAATTTTTGACTGTACAAGGTGTTAGTAAAGCCGAAAGAAATCGCCGCACTAAGGACTAGAATAGGTATGAGTGTCTGTCACAGTATACTGCGTTCAGATGATTTAGAGAATTTCGTAAAGGACATGAGTTTACGGGACAGGCCAAGAGTTGTTCATGGACACTTGACCATCACCATGGAATCAATGGCTGTCGGGGATGATATTTGTCACAGCGCTTCCATTGGGATGTCCTAGACAGACTCTATAGCCCCGACCTTTAGCCTTGTGACTACCACATCTTCGGCCAACTGAAAAACACTCCGATTTTATAGTAACGCAGAGGTCCAACCGCCGTTCAAGACTCGTTCCTCAGACAACTACGGATATCCTTCGTTCAGGATATCCAAAATCTTGTAAGCGCTGGGACACTTACTTGAATGGACAAGGTGATTATGTGTAGCGGATAAGTAGGTTATGTATCCCAATTTCTTCCTCTATTGTCACATATTCCAACCAATGAACCATTAAAGAAAAAAAAAACCCAAATTTTCACATTCTTTCATTAGGGGCACTATTACATTTACCTACAGAAACAGGTGCTCTAGCATTACGTGTCTACACGGCAAAGAGCGAGAAAAGCAAAAAGTGCACAAAAAAGTAAAAAAGCAAAATTTTCAGGCAGGAGAGATATAGAATAGCTTTTCTTATGCAAATATAGAATGGATTTTTCCATTGCTACAACCAGGGGTTAAATATTTTTAACTGTTTAGAACCTATCATAGTTCATGTCTCCTGGAATTTCATTAGATTAGGGGTCTTTGATGGTAGTTTCATCCTGTCAGTTTCATTTTCATATACTGTTATGTTACATATTTTAAGGGTCATAGCAGTATATATATATATATATATATATATATATATATATATATATATAACTGTTCCGTAACTGACTGACTGACAGATAACGCACAGACCAAACTGTTGAACATATAGGGTTGAAATTTTGCATGGCAATTCTTCCTATAGTGTAGGGGTGTAGTATTTGAAAGATTTTTGAAAAATTCTTCTTAGATATTTTTAAATTAAATTTTTAATCTGTTATTTTAACATTCTTTTAAGTTTGCATTTAAAACAATAATCTGGGGGGTTTAAATTTACATCACGAGAAAGATCATAAATATTCATTTAAAATGAAATCTTTTTCGAATCTTTACTTCCATTTTCTGATATTTGGAGAATTTTTAAAGATTAATTTTTAGAATTTAATTTATTGAATGCTGATCACATGGTTTCTTTTCTGTTTGTGATACTTTAAACTAATTGTGCGCCACGTACATAACAACGAAATAAATTGACAAGAAAATATTAAAATACGGTAAAAGAGAAAATTTAACCACTGGACTATATATAAATATTTTTTTCTATCTAATACGGAGACGATTGAACATTATCCAAAAAAAAATAAATTAAAATACAGTAAAACAAATGTTCCTCAAACTGTACTACATTAACTGTACTGTATTCATTAGTATATTCTGTTAGATTTAATTTGAATATTTGCTTCTACATTATTTTGTCTATAAAAATATCCGTTACGATTTTTTTATAAATATATATATATATATATACACTTTTTTATATTAACTGCATATATTGAGCGTTGTATTTAGTTTAATTGTACTCCGTAGCGAAGCACGGGTATTCATTCAGTATATATATATATATATATATATATATATATATATATATATATATATATATATATATAACAACTCCTAATTAAAAAAACATATTTAAATGTTGTTTTAAACATTTATTTCCATTTCTGTAATTTATTTTTTGTGATAAATTATATCTATAACAACTTGATACTTTAAGAGATCTCATTTATTTTCACTCTTTTATTTTTCATGTGGTCAATAAATAAAATCATAAAAGCACGGTGCCTTTTTATGTTTTTTTCCACACAAGGTGAGCTCCATAAATTTTTAATTATTATAAATAATTTCCATACAGGGTACATAAAAAAGCAATCTCTTTTTAATGATTATTTTTTTCGGTTGTATAAAGACTATTGAGTTCCAAACTTCTTTCTCTGAAAAATGACTAAAAGTTCTTTTATTAACTGGGCATGTGTTTCCAACTGGCGCAAACGCTCCCATTTTTGCATAAATTTTCTCTTATTTTATGAAATCTTATAAAACATAATTTCTCTTGGTCATTAAGAATTTTTTTTTATTTAAGAAAATAAATTCTCGATACTGCGAGGGGTAATTATTTTTCCAAAATCGTTCGCTAAACTTTTGGATTCTATCCCATTTCTTCGCATAGCTCTTTACCGATCATACACAATTGGATAAAATTAAATGGATATTTACAAATACATTGAGTTCAATACATTAGATTAAAAACATTTTAAAATATAAATTTAATGAATTTTCGGGGAATGGTTCTGGGAGCTAATAACCCAACGGAAATATTACCGAAAAGAAACATTTTTCATTATATTCATAAACACAGTATGTTATACAATAAGCGAATAAATAGGAGTAATTTGAAACTAAATTGAAATTGGTGCATTAAATACCAAAATTTATTTATTAAAAAGGAAGCCCCGTGTCAAATGAATGTTTTAAAAACGTGCTAATATTTCACTTTCTGTGGTGAAATTTTCCATCACGGGGAATGGTTCTGGGAGCTAATAACCCAACGGAAATATTACCGAAAAGAAACATTTTTCATTATATTCATAAACACAGTATGTTATACAATAAGCGAATAAATAGGAGTAATTTAAAACTAAATTGAAATTGGTGCAGTAAATACCAAAATTTATTTATTAAAAAGGAAGCCCCGTGTCAAATGAATGTTTTAAAAACGTGCTAATATTTCACTTTCTGTGGTGAAATTTTCCATCAGTAGTTAAAATCTCTGTCTCATACGCACACAGATATATATATATATATATATATATATATATATATATATATATGAAACGACAACATAATGTTTGACAATACCGTCAACGGACAGCCCATAGCTGCCCAGGCTTGGGTATCGAACAAGATTACATACTAATATATTTTGGATCAGTACACGGACAGCGAGCAAGGAAGTAATGAAACAGCGCGAAGTAAGAAGAGAGCGCGAAATCGCCCCGTCTCGACTTTTATGCTGAGTAATTTCCGCTTTTACCGCTAGGCTTAGAATTCTTTTAATTGGTTGACCCCCGATCACGTGGTATTTCCTCAAAGGGGGTCGAGATCACGGAGGTCTAAATATAACTTTCCCGCTTATGCGTTAAAGAGAATATTAGATTATTTCGATTTCGTTTTTGAAATAGGGCTGGGTTATATTGAGGAAAAATTACGATACGCGTTAGATATAGGACAATTAATTTTAGTGGGGTGTTATTATTACAATATCCCCCCGTCTGAGAAGAGGCTGACCACCAATGCCTGCACTGGGGGGTAGACTCACCCAGCAAGTGAGGAAAAGGGTGTAAACTGAAATTTGGAAAAAGCGTAAAAAATTATTTTTGAAAGAAAAATTTAAATTTTAAGAAGATAATTTTTTCAAAATAATATTTGACATATCCACTATCCGCTAACTGTCCTTGAAATATTATTTTTAAAATGCAATAAACATTAATTGAGAAACACCTTGTACAAACTGAAATATTGTTGCGAATTTTTCTTTTTAAAAATATCTTGGGATATCAATTTTAAACATGAAGTTATTTAAAAATTTCATAACATGGAAAAAATTCACATATAACAGTAGCTAAAAAAGAAAGCTTAAACAAAATAGTTTTTTTCTCTTTTTTTTATTTTTTTATAAAGACAACACGCATTGTTTAATCACCTAGTGTGAAGTCGATGTTAAGCATCAGAAGAGAGAAAAAAATATAAAGAAAAGAAAATATAAAGTAATAGGAATAACTCAAATATTAAAAAAAATACCTCTAATACAACTAATTTTATAATTTCAAAATAGTAATAATAATACTTGACTTTTTCCTATTAATTGCAATAATTTATTGTTAATGTTCAAAATTCAATTTCAAAACAATATACTATCCACAAAAATATTATTATTTAAAATAATACCCTCATAAATAGTATTTAATTTTCAATTCAAGTTAACAAACCACTTAATCAAAGTAAAAATGGCAATGAACATTTCAAAAAATTAAGAATAAGCAGGTTTAAAAATAATTCTTTCAAAAATTGTTTTAATTTGAATTCAACCAATAACACTCAACATTAATTTTTTTAATTTCGGGAGAATTGGATTTTCACCACTAGAGCAATGAACTTAGCCTAGGTTTCCAAATGTGACAATGTGCGGTGTGATAAATGTCCACAGAGGCCCGACGAAAACACACTAAATTCAGGCCCACTGCGCTACCATTGGGTTGGGTTGGTCGTAAATTGTTTTGCGTTCGGAGTCAAACTGAATCACAAAGAATTATGATTAAATTGTGGTCGGGGTCTAACCGACTCACAAGGAATTAAATTATAAATGGAGCTCAGGATTCAACAGAGTGATTATAGAATTAAATTTCAGTTTGGTTGAGGGTAGATTATTGGAAGAAGAATTGGTTTCACTTAATTCGGGTTCTACTTATTTTCACTCATTAATTTCTTTCAATATTCAAATTTAGTCAGAAGAGCTCACGTTTAGAAAATTTAAGGGATATTAATATTTCTTGTTCAGGAAATTTAGGGAAAAAATATAAAACGTTATAATAGTGAAATACAGGATCCCTTTAACACATATCAGGGAGTTCAAAATCAAATGTAATATTTCAATATAAACAAAAATACTTAAATTCTTAAAACACTTATAATTTCTATATATAGTAAATATTCATGAGGTTTGCAATATATTTATGTAAATATTCATGATTTATTGTAAATATTCATGAGATTGCAATGAAATTTAAATACAAAAAAACTTAAATTATAATTCTTCACTTGAAATCAAAACCAAATTTATAACGGACGAGAAAACAGAAGTACATCATATTTAGATATAAATGAAAGCACTTTAAGCATATATAAGTTTCATGTTTACCGAGGTCTTATAACTAACCATATCAAATTTATATTAAACAAAATCATTATTAAATTTCGTTAAAATTTGATCTAATTGTATCAGAGTATCAATATTATTAACATCCCAATATTTAAACATTATTACAATATTTCATATAATATTATGAACACTTTTAATATTTCATTGACAATCTGTCTTACCTTCAATTTTCATTGATTGAAGTCCCAATTTATTTATTTTTATTATAATACGGCACAAAAATTTTAATTTGGTAATGATCTGTCACAAATACACTCGTGGACAAAAAATTAGCGCACCAAGAAATAATTGCGGGATCGTAACGAAACTTGCAATGAAGGTATACATGTCGGGGAGATATGCAAATGATTAGAAATACAGCGTGATTGCGCATTACTTATAGCCGGTAGAGGGCGTTAAACATCGTACTCTGTGGAGTATAAAACAGGTAACCAAAGCTTGTTTGAGTGTGCTGAATCATTTACAAAGGAAGAGCTGAGATAGACATGCCATTACGCCGTGTTCGAAGACAATATAAGCAGTTGTCGCAATTTGAGAGGGGGAGAATCGCCGGGAGGATGGAAGCTGTGTGGTCAGCTAGGCGAGTAGCTCGTCAATTAGGCCGCTCTGATTGTGTTGTGAGGAGGTGTTGGGACCAGTGGACCCGAGAGATGTCATGTATACGAAGACCAGGCTCAGGACGCCTGGTCGACAGACCAGTCGTCGAGAAGACCGCCACATCGTAAGAAATGCACGCGTACAGCCAACTGCTTCATCGGCCGCCATCCAGGCACAGGTAGCACCTTCACTAGGGGCCTCTGTGTCTTCTCGAACCATACGAAGGCGCCTGGCTGAAGGAAAGTTGGTATCGCGGTGCCCATTACGTGTGCTGCCCTTGACGCCCACCCATCGACGTCTCCGTTTGGAGTTTTGCCGCGCACGAGGAAACTGGACTGCAGCGGAATGGAACCAGGTCGTCTTTAGCGACGAATCCAGATTCAATCTCGGCAGTGATGACAGTCGTGTGTGGAGAGCCCGTGGTGAACGCTTCAATCCTGCCTTTGCTGTACAGCGACACATCGCTCCCACAGCTGGTGTGATGGTATGGGGTGCCATTGCCTACAATACACGGTCACCCCTAGTATTGTTCCGTGGCACCATGACAGCCCAGCGGTATGTTCATGAAATCCTGCAACCACATGTGTTGCCACTCATGCAACGGCTCCCAGGAGCCATTTTTCAACGAGACAATGCTCGGCCTCATACGGCAAGGGTGTCACAAGACTGTCTCCGCACTGTTACTACACTTCCTTGGCCTGCCCGATCCCCAGATTTGTCTCCAATCGAGCATATCTGGGATCATTTGGGACGACTAGTTAGGCATCCCACGAGTTTGAACGAACTAGAGGCAAGGTTATAGCAAATTTGGAACGAAATGTCTCAAGACATCATACAGAACTTGTATGACTCAATGCCCGATCGTATCGCATCGTGCATTCGCGCTAGAGGGGGTCCAACGGAGTATTAACTCCTCCGTTCTTTTGCCTTTTTCTCTGATATAAATTATTCTCTTTCTTTGATTTTCTTATCATTTACTTATATCAAAGTAGTCATTACGCATGTAAATTTTCGTTTCATTTTGAAGACTCCTTCTTGGTGCGCTAATTTTTTTGTCCATGAGTGTAGTAACATATTTTTCAGGAGTAGGAAATGTTGAATCCATAACAAATTGTTGACACAGGAGCAAATAGGTTTCTTCTCGTAGTAACACAAGGTGAAAACACTTTCTTGGGAACACATTTTGTAAATCCACTGGGAATTTCCCGCGAGACTAATGAAACGAAAATAACGGGTATTTTCCCGCTCGAATAACTTTAACTTTGCAGAGTACACGAAACACAACAATGTAGACGTAGACATTGTAGTAATACTTCTAATGGACCGGTACAGGAGATGGATTCACTCATAAACACTTGAGGAAAGAACGGGAACACGATGAACACTTGAAATATTTTATTCCATGGAACCAAACTTCAAGACATCAGAGAAGATACACTGCTATACAAAGTTGAATGAGTTGGCACAAGCTGACGACATGATGTTTGACAATAACGTCAACGGACAGCCCATAGCTGCCCAGGCTTGAGTATGAAATAGGATTACATACTAATATATTTTGGATCAGTACGCGGACAGCGAGCAAGGAAGTAATGAAACAGCGCCAAGTAACAAGAGATCGCGAAATCGCTCCATCTCGCCTTTTATGCTGAGTAACTTCCGATTTTGCCGCTAGGCTTAGAATTCTTTTAATTGGTTGACCCCCGATCACGTGGTATTTCCTAAAAGGGGGTCAAGATCACGGAGGTCTAAATATAACTTTCCCGCTTATGCGTTAAAGAGAATATTAGATTATTTCGATTTCGTTTTTGAAATAGGGCTGGGTTTAATTGAGGAAAAATTAAGATACGCGTTAGATATAGAACAATTAATATTAGTGGGGCGTTATTATTACATATATATATATATATATATATAAAAAAAAATATATATATATATATATATAAATATATATATATATATATAATATATATATATATATATATAAATATATATATATATATATATATAAATATATATATATATATATATATATATAAATATATATATATATATATATATATATATATATATATATATATATATATATATATATATATATATATATATATATATACGTGTGTGTGTGTGTGCTCCGTTCAAATTGCGACCACTGTATCCATAAAAATAAGTGAGGTTCTTCATTTTTCATACAGTTTTTATTTTTTAGTCTTCATATCAATTACTGGTATATTTTAAGTTTGTACCGCCTGGTATAAATCCTATGTACATTTCTCTGATTTCATATGATTTTAATCTCTCATAAACAAACTTAATCATAAGAAAACTGCATATTTCAAAATGACGTCACACAATTTCTTCCACACATATAATAAATATGGGCATAAATTTTTCAAGGAATATTAACTCCAATTCACGTGATTTACGAATATAAATTTCAATCCATGTTTTCGAACTTCAGGGCAGAAGGGAACTAACTGCATATATAAATTGTTAAATTGTGGGGTAATTTCTGCGAGCTTATGTACTTAGCTATTATCTAAGAAATTCCCAACTTTTGTTAGAGAAACAATGCAATTTAGTGTTCATTTGATCTAATAAAAGAAAAATTTCCAAGAATAGTTGTATAGAAGTACTTTCTGTGTATTAATATTTACGATGTGTTAAGTACTTTACAGGGTATTGGTAATAGTTATGTTCACTGCATTATTTAAAAGAAAGTTTATATATCGCTTAGAGAAATATAAGTTTATGAATGCAACGAAACATTTTTATATTTTTACTTAATGGTCACAGAGTATAATGAAATGAAATATGAGACTGAGCTGTGCCACTTTATAAATGAATATTTTCACAATAGTATTATATTATTAATCTATTTTACAGGTTTACTGTCCTTCTTATTCGAACATTCCAATCTCGTACAGTTTTTATTTATTTATTTATTTCTATTAAATACTTTTATATTTGTAGACAATACATGCTATGTAGTCCTTTAGAACGTAACGTAAAAATTGGCTTCACTTAGATATGAGAGGCACAGGTTTATATTTAAAAATTTATTTCAAGATAACCCATGTTTAGAACACATAACAAACATTTTTGAAGCTCATACGGTTCCTGTTATTTACTTAAATAAATAAATCTATATTTTTATATTTACAAATTCGAAACATATTTCTAGGATGCCTTACCCTTATGAACACTTACCATTATTAAGTAATTAATCTAAATTTAGAGATACTCACTAATACCTAAGTATGTATTACCACTGCTCAATGCATCCTCACTGCTGCAATGTTCAATCCACAGTCACTGAATCAACATCAAAACTCAAAGTCTAAGAACTAAAAGAATCTGGTACTGACGCTCGCAGTCAAGGTAATCGCTTCCAATAAATTTATTCGCTTCCCGTCTTTTATACGTTAACTAGCTAATAACAGTTCTTATTTGAACGCGTGACTTTTGACTTTATTCAAATTAAGTGTTAGTTATATCACCTTGATAGAATGACGTAAAAAAATGAGAAAGAACTGTTTGAAGAAAATTTGTATTACAGTAAAATGAAATAAAGCCAAGAGCCCACGCAGAATTCATATAGGGAAAACTTTTATGGTTTTTCAAAATGTTAATTAAGTTCAGTAAAAAAGTTAACTAATGTCAGATATTTCTAAAGATATTCATTATTTTCAGAGAGTTCATTGCTTAATTACAGCAGTTCATAATCGAGAAAACGCAATTTTAAGCTATTCTTTTAATATTTTAAAACCCAATCAAGGATAAAATAATAAAACTGACATTAATACCAACCTTTTTTTATCATACTTAAATGAGAATAATTGTGAGCATTTCAAAATCATTATTCAATTAAAGTAAAACGTAATTTTAAAATTTTAAAATGTTAAAAGGTTACATAGGTTTAAATGTTACGCCTGAAAGTCTCACTGTTTTTAAAAGGAAGATCCAATTTACATTGCAAACAAGGTTTTTTTTTATAAATTTTAAATCAGCATTTGAAAACTTTTGGTCATACCCTCAGATGCACAGATTGATTAATTTGAAACGCCTATAAATTATTCTCTTAGTAAAAATATTCTTCATATAAAGCTTCGAGGTATAAAAGATATCTGAGATCTTATTTTTTAAAATTAGAACATTTCCTTCTTATCTTCTAAATGACTATGTAATTTTCGAGAGGTTCTCGGTCCGGTGTTGGAATTAACTGTTTCCTGATTTTTTACTAACCAAAGTTATAATTAATTGAATAAAGCTTTATGGAGGAAATTTATATACTAATGATTGCTATTGTACATTATTGAACATTTTATTATATTTTATACAACCATACCATCCTGAAATTAAATTAAATTTGAACTTTAGCAATAAAACTGGAACTGTCACAGAAAGGTAACGCAGACACACACACAGACATATATATATATATATATATATATATATATATATATATACACCGTCTAGTCATATTAATGTGACCATCGCTCACTTTTGACGTCAACGTTAAATAACCAATCACAGAAGGCACGTGTCATCAGCAAATTTGGTGGATATATAAAGTGTGTTGTAGGCATTCGGAAAACATTTCAGTTCTTGCAGTCATGCAGAAACGGAGTGATTTATCCGACGTCCAAAAGGGCATGATCATTGGCTTTCGGGCCAAGGGTGGAAGCATTTCTGAAAAGGCTAATTTTGTAAACTGTTCGCGGGCCGCCGTGGTAAAAGTATACCGTTCATGACAAAATAGAACTATCCAAAATCAGCATCGGGGCAAATGTGGTGCACCACGGACCATAGATGGCAGAGGTGAACGACGGCTGCGGAGATGCGTTTGGGCGAATAGACGTGCAACCGTTGAACAACTGACCGTCCAGATGAACCAAAGGGCTACCAACAGTGCCTCCACAACGACAGTTCACCGAAATTTACTGCGTATGGGCCTCCGCAGCAGACGCATGGTTAATGTACCTATACTGACTGCTGTTCATCGGCGACGAAGGCTGGAATTTGCACGCCAGTACCGCAGTACCGCAGCTGGACTTTCACTGAGTGGAGACAGGTGGCTTTTTCCGATGAATCCCGTTTTATGCTCCATCGGACAGATACACGTTGGCGTATACGGAGTGACACGACTGAAAGCAAACACCCTGCAACAATTGCTGGAAGGGTCCAAGCTGGAGGAGGTAGCATTATGGTCTGGGAAATGTTTTCGTGGTATTCTGTGGGTTCACTGCGTGGGTTCTCTGTGTACGTGCATTCTCTGGGTTCACTGCACTGGGTTCTCTGGGTACGTGCATGGTTCGAAGAGCACCAGGATGAGTTTACCATACTCCCTTGGCCAGAAAATTCCCTGGACTTGAAACCAATCGAGAATCTTCGGGACCACCTCGATCGGGTTGTTCGCACCATGGATCCTCACCCGCGTAATCTAGAGCAGATGGCCACGGCACTTGAGTCGGCATGGCTCAACACACCAGTGAACTCCTTCAGGAACCTAATTTGACTCTCTCTCTGCACGTCTCGCAGCGGTCCGCTCTGCGAAAGGTGTTTATTCTGGATATTGACAGGTGGTCAAATTAATGTGACTGTACTGTATATATATATATATATATATATATATATATTATATATACAGTTGGCTCTCTGTTTAACGACGCTCTACTTAACGACGATCTCTATTTAAGGACGATATTTCCTCCCAGTCTCAGTCCCTCCGACGTAAAAAAATTCTATTTAAAGACGACGTTGTTTCTGTTTAACGACTATTTCTTTTACATGATAAACTTTTTCTTCAACATTTTGTCTGAAGGAGGGAACCTTCTGTGGGGGAAAACAAGTTTGGTTTCAATAACAGACCCGGAATTTCCTTGATGCTTGCAATGTTGCAATCCTAGACTTGTTGCAGTGGGAAAAACGTGGGGGGATCTCGGAAGATTGAATATTCTTTCATGGAGCTCTTAGTGCGGGAACTGAATCACTATTCTGTCCCTACTATCTGTTGTCATGTGACTTGAGAACTGTCCGATAGCAGCTCTATCTCACTCCTTCCGGGAAGAAGGTGTTCATGTTTAGAGTATTCGTGGTTGTGTGTAGGAGCTCATTCCAGTACGAATACTAGGTGAGCAGAGCAAAGTCGCATCAAAATGAAAGCATCTTACTCTACACGAAAAGGTGAAAATATTGAAGACGGAAGAAAGTGTTGGAATAACAAAAGTCCAATTCGCAAGACAATTTCAGCTACCCGAATCTACTCTCAAAGGCATTTTAGCAAGCAAAGAGAAAATTTTTGATTCAGCACAAAAATTTGGTTTGGGATGCAAATCCAAACGGCAGAAAATTCAATGTGGCCGATCAGAAGAGTTTGATAAGGTAGTCCTGCAATGGTTTCATGAATCAAAAGCATCCATTAATAAACAATACGGCTGACAGTATGAAAATTAGAAAATTTACGATCTTGGAAGTAATGTTCATGATAACATCAGCATGGAAAGAAGTTCTTCATCCACAATAAAAAACCGCTTTCGCGTTGCTGGAATTCACAAAGTACTTGTAGTGGCACTGTAAAGTACGGATGTAGAAATCAACGAAGACGAGATTACCCCTGAAGAATGGAGAAGTCTTGTTGAAAATGAGGATGTTTCAATTCAAGATTTCTACAATTGTGATGAATGTGGTTTAACAACAGATTACAGAAATGTAGAACAAATTTATGAAGATATAGTAAACGAAAACACAGTGCCAGACAAAGAAGGTAAATGTGAAGACACGGAAAACGAAACAATACCACCGTCTTACACACATGCAACTTCTGCTCTAGATGATCTCCGACGCTATATTACATCGAATATGGAAAATTACACATTTGACAGTTTAGAAAATCTGGAAAAAAGAATAATGAAAGCAAGGCGAAAAAATGAAGCAATCAACACTTTTTGACCTTTTTAAAACCAAATTTATTGAAGTGTTTGTATTCTTTTTTAAATATAATTTAAAATAACTTTTTATGAATAAAATAATGACGACAATAAAAATAACTTTTTCAAACACCCCAGTATGTTAAGAAATACATTGATAGTCCTAAGCCTGTAAAGAGTGAAAAAAAAAGGTTTTTATTTCACAAATTCTGTTTAAGAACGATCTCTGCTTAAGGACGAATTTTCACGGTCCCTTGAAAATCGTTAAACAGAGAGCCAACTGTGTGTATATATATATATATATATATATATATATATATATATATATATATATATATATATATATATATATATATATATATATATAATATATATATATATAATATATATATATATATAATATATATATATATAATATATATATATATATATATATATATTATATATATATATATATATATATATATATATATATATATATTGAGCTGTCCGAAATATATTTATTTTACTCTAGTTCGACGGAAAGCTGTAATATCTCAACACAATCAAGCGTTATTTACCCGCAAAGTCTTAAACGAACAAAGCCATGGCCAATGGTCTATGAAGCATATCCCAGTGGCATTTATTTTTGAATAGTTCGGTTCTGAGAACTCAGCAGGTGGGCCTCGTTATACGGCGGGGAACATACACCACTTATTTTTAGCAGAATCGATGCCCTTTATCTGAAATTCTCCCGCATCATGTATGAGGTTTTTCAAGGGAACTTCGGGCTAAAAGATGCCCGGCTGCATCACTTAAGTTTTTTTCTTTACTTTTCAGATTTTTCCAAGTAAAATGCGAGAGTTTAATTTTATTTTCTATATGAAGAACATTTCCTGTTATGCCATATATATATATATATTTTTTATTTCTTAGATAATAAAGCATGAAACTTCTAAATATTTTGTTAAAAATATTTTTAATAAAGATTTGTCACACCTAGGCATATTCATCATTTGTCAGAAATTGTGAGTAAAGAAACAAATTTCTTTGCATTTGGGAGTTTCGATATTAGTAAAATTTTAGTTTTAACCTGTATGTATTTAAAAAGAGAAAAATTCTCAAAACACCTCAATAGCCACATCTATAATTGGCAACGATATATTTTCTTGCTTTAGTCCATGATGAAAGTGGATTGCACTTATCCATCTATTCTAATTCATCTTTGTTTTTCTTTTTTTGCGACATAAAATGTATGTCCACAGACACACAATTTATCTTAATATTTTAAGAGCGAATCTACATTTTTTATCCATATAATGATTGCTGAGGATGATTAATGAGTAAAGAAAATGAATACTTACTCGTCTACTTTTCAACAGGTTAAGCTAAATAATAATTCATATAGTGTCTTGTGTTTTTAACCTAATGTCACTTGTTATTTATAGTATTTATAATATTCTGTTTTTTAAATCAATTTCGTTTGTTTTCAGAACTATTATCATTTAATACATCACGACATAAATATATTGAACTTACTTCCCAAACAAAACTCGCGTCCCATACAAAATAGTTGGTTATAACGGGGAGGGGAGAAATTTTGTTTAAAAAAGAAGTTCCAAATTAGAACACTGAGATTCTTTTGTTCATTTTGTTACCAAAAAAGCACTGGGAATGAAAATTAATTTAAGTCTATTCAAATTAAGACAACCAGTAACTCTAAAATAAATATTTAAAGTTAAAATTATGGAAATTACTAAATATTCGGTCTTACTTACAATTATTTCCTAGAAAAATAATCAGAAATAATTTTTTTTTCGTTTATTTGAGGTGTTTTTAAAACATAATTTTCCATCCCAATTAAAGATCGTATCGCGGGATTGGAGACGCTATATTAGGATTAAATGATATGCAGGGATGTTATCGCAGGTTAAAACAAAAAATGTTATTTAACGGATTCCTTGTGGGACTTTATGAACCGGTCGTTGTATTCGTATTGGAACAGTCGCTATAACGGGAGGTCTTTATAACAAGCTCAGACCGTATACATATTGATATCTGTAAAAGTTTTATAGCTGTTTTGTGGAATATATGGGATACACGCGAAACTGTTTGATCTGCTAATAATTGTATTTCAGTTATTTAAACATAGTTAATTTTTATCAAAGAAAAAATATTTTTATAAGAGAATACGACTATAATACGAATGTGGTACTTTAGAAATATCAGAACCTTATGCTTCATAAGATTTTTTTTTATACACTCAACCAAATTTTGAGTCAACAAAATGTTAAGCTTATAAAATCTCATTAGTGAAAACATTTTTCGGAATAACGTGCTGAAAAATTATAAAACATTCTCTTATTTGACGAAATATCTAATATTACGGAGTACATAATTTTAATAAGATTATATTTGAATCTTTTCAGTATATTCATTTATATAAAGTCATATGCTGAAATGCTAATAAGGATTTATCTTTTAATTTTTTTTTCATTTTAAATTTTAAAATTTATCATTTAATATAAAGATATAAACATAATTTTATATTTCTATGAAACTTTTGTTACTTTATTTTACAAATTCTTTATTTATGCTATCTAAGTATATCTGCGAGTGTATTAGTGAATCTAATATGTAAAGTTCTCATATAAAATGAGTTTTTTTTTATTAAATTTTGCAAAACATTTGATTTATTAAAGATTAACTATTTGAATAATGATACTAAGACGATAATAATAATACAGTTTAGCATTTAATTATTGATTTCCTACAAACACAATTATTCATGATTTTAGATGAACATTATACAATTCTCGATATGTTTAGTTTTGTTCTTTTCCAAAAAAATTACATTTATACACCAATTTTAAAAGAAAGTATTTAAAAAAGCATTTTTATGCATATAAGATGCATACCAACTGAAAAAAATGAGCCGTAATCACGACTTAACTAAAAATAATATGCATTATATCTTTCATAGTAATGTCTTTTAATGGAAATAAATGAGACTAAAAAAAAAGGCATTTTCATGGGTATAAACATCTAAAGAGCACATACAATAATCGTTATTTTCCAGTCTTTAAATTTAAAAAATATTTTCATTTAGTTTTATATCTCGAATTGTTTACGTTTTAAAAACATTCCTCCGGAATAAATATCTAATATACATGAATAAAATGATTATATCATGATTCATATGGTTATATGCATGTCATCCATTATCTGGCAGATTCATTGTTCGGGTTATTATAACGTGTTTTTCGGGGAAAAAAGAAATAAAACAATATTCGAATTAATTTCCCTTTAGAATTTTAATACATTTTAATGTGATGAAAACCGTTTATAATTATAAACTTTATATGTTATTTGTTTGCTAAATATATGCATATAAATGTACTTTTTTATTTTACAGGTAGGAACCAAAAAATATTTTGTTAAATTATATGTGAAGAAAAGTAAAAGTAAGCCAATTACTTTTATGTATATATTAAAATATGTATTTTATGTATATATATGTAGGTATTATGTAAATTATATTAAAATTAACCATATGTATATATTTCATATCTTATATATTTTTAAGGATAATGAGTTATAATTTAATGAATTTGTTTGATACCAATATATATATATATATATATATATATATATATGTATGTATGTATGATTTGTTTTTAGCAAATTCATTACAGTTTAGTATTGGCGTAAATCATCATTGTAAGTCATCATTGTCAGTTGTAATAAATTTTAATGATAGCAAGGGTTAGAAGGGAATATAGCAGCGGTGGCCAACCGGTCGATCTTGACATGATTTTAGTCGATCGCGAGCCATAATTTCAGAAATATATGGACTATGTTAGTGATGATAAGCTGCTCATTTTCCACAAAAAATGAGAACTAGTCGATCGCCGAAAAAAAAAAAATCATAGAAAAGTCGATCGCCAATTAAAAAAGATTGGTCTGCCCTGGACTATAACAATCAGGTTTTTATCAATTTTAAGTATAGCAATCAGATGTATATCAATAAGTATACCAACAGACCAAGAGAAGGGGGAGGCTAGCTGCTTTTCCTAGGCCACGCCCTCTATAGCAGTTTGTTGCTGGCTGTGTAAGCGGATAAGCAGTTGGCGAATAGCGTCCTTTACACGTACGCTCTTGGAGTGATTGGAGCGTACCGGATTGCGCGCGGGAAAACTTTCAGTACACTCAAAAGCAGCTTTCCCTTCCTTTCCGAAACCTTCACATGTGCACTCAATCGCGCGGGATCTCGGTTTCACGCTGGAAAGAGCGTACGTGTAAAGGACGCTATTGAGAGAGAAAGTGATTGGTTAGTTAATAGTCGAAAGATTTAAGGTTCAGGATCTTTGAATACAATCACTATATCTAGGAGCTTCACCCCGAGAGGACCAGCTCCGAAAATTAAGATAATTTTAGGTAAAATGTTATTGTCTTAGGAAAGTGAGAAAAGAAAGTTTAGAAATTGGAACACATAGATTTTTATTTATAGAGTTTGATTTTTAATTTGTTTTTTTAACCAAGTATCAAGCCAAGTTTTCAAGCCAAGCATTATTTATTTATTTATTTATTTATTTATTAAAGAAGAATTACAACACTTAAAAATTTACAGACAGGGTGGCTCTAGGACTTTTCCTGTTGGCAGTGTCAGCGTAATCATAATCTGCGAGATCTTTCAGAAGTATAGCAATCACGTGTCTAGTTTCAACAAAATGAAGATTTGTGTTCCGGATTCATAACAAGTGCTTTGTTTACATATTTTTTTAAGGAAAAGCGATTACATGCAAAGATGAAAGAAAGTACGAGAATAGGATGAAAGCATGCATATCATAAAGAAAAAAATTGATAGAAAGAGAATTAGCAATGCATCAAAGAAGATACAAAAAAACAGACTGTTTCATAGGATTCTCCAATAGAAAGGTTTTGCAGGTATTCTGAAAGAAAAAAATTGCTTCCAGAAGGCAATTTCAAAAAAATATGATGAGTTTTTAAATATTTATTCGTTTCTCAAAAATGTCTTTAGAAAATTCACAAACATTTTGGAGACATTTTAAAATATTTTGAGCTATCTCAACTTTTTTTCCCCGAAACATTATGAAAACATAAACTTAAAAAGGGGGATTTAAGATCTCGAAAATGGCCTTAAAACCTGCTGAAATCTGAACTGAGTCTTCAAAAATATGGACATTTAAAAAAAGCTTTAAATTCTTAACCTTTAATAAAATTTTGGGATAAAAAAATAAAAATCTTTACTTCCTTTACTACACATAAATTTTCAATTTTTGTTTCAATCTAGCATAAATTTTATTTCTTTTAATACATATATTTGATTAAGTTATTTATGAGCATAAATAAAAAAATATTCTTTAAGTCCCGCTTTATATATAGCTCTAATAAAATGTTTATGCTTTTTCATCCTCTTTAAACAAAGTAGTAAGACTTTTGCAAAGGTGGTAAAGCATGTTTATATATACTAAAAATACCAGATGAAGTTTATAAAAATCGTAGCAGATTTTTTCATATTTCTGCTGTTAATTGTTTTTCATTTGGTTCCAACGATATTTTTTTTATATATCTTACAGAAAAAAAGTACTTCATATAATAAGATAGACTATGTCTTCTTTCTTCCGAAAAAGAATATTTGTGTTATATTTCCTAAACCTCTAGAAGCATTTGCCATTTAACAGGTATGAAATCAGAAACAATCCAAGAATATTTTTGTACAACTCTTATTTCCTTATCGAATACGCGCTGCGTAAAAAATTTGTCTATGTACGTAGTCAAATATTCACACTAGATGGAGCCACTATTTTTTTGTGTCGACGAATAAAAGTATTTAATCTTTATTTTTTTTATAAGAAGTAGTTCAAAATATTGTTCAACACACCATGAAATTTTTTGGGCCCATTTTTTTGGGCTTGTGGCAGCCCAGTGGTACAGCGCGCTAGTTTTCGGTGATGAGGGTGCTCAGATCGAGTCCCGGCGTCGCGCCACGAAATATGCCTCCGTTCGTGTCGTCCCTTCATAGGGGGTAATGCTGTCCGCCTATATGGTGCCCCCACAATAAAATGGGCAGTAAAATTGCGGCGTGGTATAGGCGAATGTCTCACGACCAGTGCCTCCGCATTGTAAAAAAAAAAAAAAAACACCATGAAATTTTTCAATACCCCTTTTCTGAAACTCTTTTAACGACAAATTTTGAGTGTGGGTTTCAAGCTAAGAGGTCGGGGTACACGAGTGACTCCGTACGTTATTAGAAACAATCAGGTAGCTAGTTCGATTCCTTACTACGTATTGTTAGGAACACGTAATTTTCGTATTTATGAAATAGACGCGAATAAATCCGAAATTTGCCGATATGAACGAATAAGTGCGAAAATTTTCTTTTCACTACTGTTCGGCGAAAACTTGGAGATAAACGGTTTTTTATGCGAAATTAGATAATAATAGTAATAATTCATCAACATAAATGCTTATAAGACCATCCACGGCCTTAATTGAGAGATCTCCTTCCCGAAATTTACTTATTGCTAAAGACTTAAGGAAGAGAATTTGGAGACTACTACAATGTTAGTTTTTTACTAAGAATTTTTAGACTTACCTAACTAAGTAACATTGTGATTTTTGTTTATATAAATGTGAAATATTTGAATATATATATATATATATATATATATATATATATATATATATATATATATTATATTGCAATTTTTTTTTGCGAAATTTACGTACCCCTACGTATTGGATATCATGTTTTGAAATTATATATGCAACGTAGAGAGAGATCATTCAAAAGTGATATTCATGAAATTATTCTATTATCTAAATATATAAAACTAAATGTGAGTATTATTATGAAGTAAGAATACTTTAGTACTTACTAAGTACTTATACGCATTGAAACCTAGGGGTTTTCTGTGAAAAATCATTACAATTTATTGTTCTATTTGATTTCCCCTTCCTTATTTATTTTTAAAATATCAGATATAATTTGAATAAATTTATGATTAAAATGTCTTAAGAAATTCTCTCAGTTAACCTCATTATTTTTATTCAAACAAAATCCTACCCGTAGATAAATAATAAGTCATAACCTAAACCATAACATAAGGTTATTATTCATTTGTAGGGTTAATGTTGTTTATGGAATAATTTGCAATGTTGCTATTAATAACCGTAGAGCAGTAATTATTACAGTAATAATTATTTATAATTGTTAGAGCAGAAGTATTTCTTTATTCATAATTTCTCCATTCTGTAGTTAGTACTACAGGAATAATTAAATATTTATATTTTTTCCCAATAGTAAATAAATGGATATTACTTTTGAAATATTTCAACCCGAATAATGTGTAATGCTGTAACAGCTTCTATAGAACCATGAATAGGTATTTTTAAGTTGTGAAAGAAAAGGTATTAATGCGATGTAAAAAATAATAATAATTTTCTTTTATCAGATGAATTAATTTGTTTGAACTCCAATAACAGCGTAATCGTTGTCACACACTTTTTTTCAAATACCTTTTTCATCGACCAGACTCCCGGTTTCTATGCAATTAATGACACAAAAAAGCATATGCAAGTTTTTTTTAAAAAAAAGGAAGGAAGTATTTTCACCTTAATAAAAGTTGTGTTTAGTGTTCATACGAGTATTTGTAGATATTTCAGATAATAATCATAGGGGCTACTAATTATTATGCATACTTAGTTAAGAAGTTATTCATTTGTAAATTGTTGATGTAAAAATAACTAGATATTATTATAAGAAAGCTTGATTGATGAACACTTTTATTAATACGAGATAAGAAAAAATACAAAGAACGGGACTACGACACAGGTATGAATGTGATATAAAAACGATAAAAATTTCTTTTATCTGATGAATTAATTTGTTTGAACTCCTATAACAGCTGAAACGTTGTCACACATTTTTTGCAAATACCTTTCTCATTGATCAGACTCTCGAGTTCAAAGTTATTTAATGACACACACAAAAAAATAGCAACGTCAAGTTTAAAATACAGGGAATAGACGTATTTATTCACCTTAAAAAAAGTTGTGTTTAATGTCCATATTTGCAGATTTTAGATAATAAGGATAGGGGAAACAAATTACTATGCGCCTTTAAAGATGTTATTGCTTTTGTAAATTCTCGATGTTGTAAAAATAAATAGATATTATTATAAAAAAACTTGATTACGGAATACTTATATACACTGCTGGCCATCCAAATTGCAACACCAAGAAAGACAAGAGATATCACAACAAAATTTATTTTCTAGATGTGTTGACCAAGTATCAAATGATTAAATTTATAGACTTCTGTGAAGTGTGGTTCCTGCCAAAATCAGTAGCCAGAGTAGCCGCCATTGTTGGAGATCACCGCTGCCACACTCCTCGGCATTGATTCAAAGAGACTTTGGATGAGTTTTTGGAGTACACCAGACCAAGCAGCTTCCACACGTTGCCAAAGTTGATCTGCTGTGGCAGCTGGGGATGGAATCTGGGTCAATCGTAGAACAACCATGGACCACATGTTTTCTATCGGCGAAAGATCCGGAGAGCGAGGCGGCCAGGGAAGCAATTCAATCTGGCGATTTACGAAGAACCGTTGGACAATGCGTGCAACGTGTGGTTGCGCATTATCCTGTTGAAATATGGCTGTGGGCAAGCCCTGAAGGTAAGGAAGGACAACTGGCTCCAACACCTCGGAGATGTAGCGCTGGCTGTTTAAAGTACCGGCAATGCGTACTAGAGGTGTGCGAGAGTGATATCCAATACCGCCCCATACCATAATACCCGGTGCAGGACCAGTGTGGCGGTGCATAACGCAGCTGTTCAGCATCCTCTCTTCACGGTGTCTCCAGACTCGAATGCGACCATCGTGGTGTTGCAGACAGAAGCGTGACTCGTCAGTAAAGACAATTTCATTCCATTCTGCTGTCCACATCCTTCTGTCATCGCACCATTGGAGGCGGAGACGTCTGTGGTTCTGCGTTAAGGGTAGACAAAGCAATGGACGTCTTGCGGACAGACCACTCTGCTGTAAACGGCGTCGAATGGTATGCGCAGACACTGGATGATGCGTTACAGACTGCATGTGCTGTGCTATGGTTCGTGATGTGACTGAGCAATCCGTCACTGCCATGCGCAGAATTTGCCTGTCATCACGTGAAGTGGTGCGCTGAGGTGGATGCGATCGAACACGCCGGTCCGTCGTACCCTCCTGCATCCAACGATCACATATCCGCATTACAGTTGTTTGGCTTCGTCCAACACGACTACCAATTTCCCTGAAAGATAATCCACAATCTCGGTAGGCCACTATCCTTCCTCTGTCGAACTCGGATACTTGATCAAAAGATGATCGCTGTTTTCGACGAGGCATAATTGATCGTTTTTTTTAAAAAAACCACAAGAAAAACACAATTGCCGAACTTGAAATCGTCGAAATCTCCAAGCCTTAAATAGCGCTTTGAAGTCGCGCCACAGGCGCGCTTGATGTGCGTCTGCACTGAAATTCTAATCATTTGCATATCTCACCTCCGCTAATGCATGTTGTAAATTTCATGTTATTTGCATGTTTTCTACAGGGTGTTGCATTTACAGTGGCCAGAAGTGTATATAGTGAATACTTATAGAACAGAACTGTGAATAATGTATTAATATGATATGAAAACGATGATAATTTTATTTAATCTGATAAATTTCTTGTTTGAACTCCTATACCAGCTTAATCGTTGTCACACTTTTTTTGCATATACCTTTTTCGCCGATCAGACTCTCAAACTCTATGTTATTCAGTCACATAAAATCACGTCGTCAAGTTTAGAGAAAGAGAAAGGAAATATTTTTTTACTTGATGAAAAAAGCTGTATTTAATGTTCACTTTTGCAGATTTTAGATAATAATCATAGGAGGAACTAATTATTATGCCCCCTTAGTTAAGAAGTTATCTATTCGTAAATTGTTGATGTTGTAAAAATAAATATATATTTTAATATGAAAGTTTCATTGGTGAATACTTTTAGTAATACGAGATAAGAAAAATTACAAGGAACGTGACTGTGACTCAGGTATTAATATGACAGAAAAACGATAAAAATTTTCTTTTATCTGATGAATTAATTTGTTTGAACTCCAGCTTACTCAGTGTCATACATTTTTAGCGTATACGTTTTCGTCGATCAGACTCCCAAGGTTTATGCTATTTAATAACACAAAACATATATGCCAGTTTAAAAAAAAAGAGAGAAAGGAAGTATGCGTTCACCTTAAAAAAAGTTGTGTTTAATGTTCATATTTACAGATTTTAGATAATAATCATAAGGAAACTAATTACTATAAACCCGTAGTTGAGAAGTTATATATATTAGTAACTTGTTGATGTTGTAAAAATAAATATATATATTACTATAAAAAAGGTTGATTAATGAATATTTATATTAATACGAGATAAGAAAAATTACAAGGAACCGAACTGTGGCTCAGTTAGTAATATGATATGATAACGATAAAAATTTTCTTTAATCTGATGAATTTAATTTGTTTGAACACCTATAACATCTTAATCGTTATCCCACATCATTTGCAAATAATTTTTTCATTGACCATACTCCCAAATATTATGGTATTTAGTGGCACATTAATGCATCGTCAAGTTTAAACAAAAGGGAAAGGAAGTATTTTTTCACCTTAAAAAAACTGTGTTCAATGTTCATATTTGCAGATTTCAGCTAATAATCATAGGGGGAATAAATTATTATGCACACCTATGTTAATCAATTGTAAATTGTTGATGTAAAAATAAATAGATACTATAGTAAGAAAGCTTGGTTGATGGATACTTATATTAATACGAGGTAGGAAAAATTACAAGAAACGTGACACTGTGAATCAGGAAAAATTCATTTCACCAGAAAGTCTTGAAGTAATGAGTTATCTTCAAGTTTAAAAGTTTTTGAAATTTTAATCAATTATACCCACGAGATATTTGTGTGAAACGTTAAATTGGATCTCCGAAGTACGGGCATATTCAGATAATCTTCTTCTCTGAAGGAAATAAACAAGTCCAAAGTAATTTTCCTCATTCATTAAACTTCTGTTAACCAGCTTTTAGCGTCTCTCTCTTTTATCTATTTGACACAAATGCGAGGAAACATTTTCTAATTTCATTAATTAAATCTTGAGATATTTCATCGTGAGATGGGAAAATAGAATAATTTTCTTAACTATTTTTTTCCCTGAATAGTTTATTTGACATTTTAAAAAATTACTTATGAGACATAATTAAAACCAAAAAAAAAAACACATGTGATTTCTTGGTATTGTTTCATACCAAACATATTTTAAATATTAATAAGTTTTAAAACAAGTTGATTTGATTAAAAATAAATGAAGAGAGAAGGTTTTTTATGATACTATCTTTCGTCTGTCAATTAAATATTTAAATATACGTTACAAGTAATTGAAAGTTTCGTTTCCATTAATTTAACTATTAAATTTATTTTTGTTAAGATGTATTACTTTGAAAATCCCATTTTAAATGTAGCAATTAATATTACTTACAAGAACATGTCAAGCCTCGATCAATTACGGATTCTCAATAGAATGGCCCTTATCAATTAAAAGAAATTTTATTTTATAAGTGGTTATGGAAATTGCGAGACATGATTTTTTTTATATAGTTTCCACTACATGTTACTCATAACATAGTAAAAATTCGATTTTCTCTAGATGTCGCTAAATAACCACTTGCCCCAAAGTTTAGATCTTCAATCAGAGATACTAAAACAAAGTTGCATAAACATCCATAATAATGTTAACCTTTAGCTGACGGGGCCCATTTTTCTGATTCCCTATTTAGAACAGAAAATTTCATATCCCTTTTGTAAGAAAGGCCACTAAGAGGGTTTTATATATATATATATACAGTGGAATCTCGATCTATCGTTTTTCAAGGGACCGACTGATATGAACGATAAATGCGGGAAAACTATAGATGCGGAAACATAACAAAGCAATATGATCTTTGGGACTGGATAAAATGAACGACACATACGGAAAAATGATGGATCCGAAAACGATCGATCGAGATTCCACTGTATATATATATATATATATATATATATATATATATATATATATATATATATATATATATATAACATATATATATATAACATATATATAACATATATATATACATAAATATATATTATATATATTATTTATACTTGGGCCCGTATTCTTGGGATACATGCTATCCCACCCCGTAAGGAAAAGGTTAACAGTGTTCGCAAACAGTGTTCGCAAACAGTGTTCGGACATTTCCTAATTATTCCAGAGCACAGTATCAAAAATATCAGTCTAGATCAGGGGTTCCTAAACTTATTTGGCTTACCACTCTATTTTTGGCATGAAAAATGATTCAGCGCCCCCTAAAAATTATCCTTCTTAAGCGCACAAAGAGAGATGCAGTGACAAATTTGCGTCCTTTTATGTATCCATACACGAATGCCCATCAACATGGCAAAGAAAGATGTAAATAATACACCGTGAAGCTTGGAATTATAAAATTATCTATTAAAATCAAAACCAATCATAGTAACTTTCACATTACACACAGAAAATTAAGGATAATATTCAAGTATAGATTACAAATTACATTAAAGCTCCTCCTAATAACAAGGATGAAGCTGGTGATGGATGAAGCTGGTGAACTTGGTGAAGGATGAACTTTCTATCAGTTTATTAATGTTCTACTCTATTCTTGTCAGCAGCATTTTAAAATCATCATGATTAGCTATTTGAAGTCGGTTTAAGAATTTGGTAAGGATATTTGCGATTGCACTAAAACCATGTTCCACTAAATAGGATGAAGGAAATGAAATTAAGATCATATATACCTATAATCCAGGATAAAGCATCGGTATCGGTTTTTGAAGCCTCTGTTGGTAGAGTTGTGTTTCAATTTAAATTTACCGCCCCCCAGGGGGCGATATCGCCCACTTTGGTCTACCATGGTCTAAATCTTCAATCAAAGATTCTAAAACAAAGTTGCATAAACTTCCAGAATAATGTTGACAGTTTTCGTAAAAGTGATTTTTTCCGAATTATTCCAGCTCACATTATCTCAAATATCAGTCTAGACCTTCAATTATAGATTCTAAAACCGTGCTCGGATCGAGTCCCGGCATCGTGCCACTAGGGCTCGGTGCACACGAACGATCCGGTGTCGTTGCGAATTCGCACCGGTGCCGCAGCCTTCAATTCACGCGAGAGGCAAATCCGTTGCGGTTTTGGCTGTTCCGTGATATTTACGTCACATATCAGCCCTTTAAATGATGAAATTTTAAACCGTAGGAGTCATGCTATGGAGTTAGAAGTGTATTCGAGAAAAATTGTTGTGTTTTCTTACTTAGTTTATAAGTATCAAAAATAAAGGAAAATAAGTTATTGGGTCCATCCACTGGTGAGTTCATGATTATTAAAAGGGACATTTTCTTTGTTATATGAAGACTTGTGTAATGATGACTCAAAGTTTTTTAACTACTTCCGAATGAAACAGTGCAAACTTACCAAACCGTGTGCAAAATAAAGGAACTCATCAAAATCAAGGAGGGATTAACTTAAATCAGATAAGAAATACAAGGGCTGTCTACTTCATTAACGATATTGGACAACTGCATGGCAAAATGAATGCATTTAACAATAAATGCGAATGGAAACAGTGTTAACAAAAAGATTGTTGTTATATTTTAAAAAATAACAATAAATATGTAAAAATTTAATAAATGGAAAAATGTTTAATTTTTGCTTTCTTCTTAGTCAAATTTTAATTGTTTGGTGTTGTGTTTAATTTTTAATTATGTAATTTACTGCTATGCTCTATTATTTTACAGAAGGTCGTTCGCACTCTATGGAAACGATTTTCATAGTTTAGTTTTATGTATAAATGCCGTATTTTTCGCAGCGATTTGCTTCTATCTGATAGCCATATGGTTCTTGACAATAGCTCTAGCTCGGATTTTCCATGAAAGTAAATTTTCTTAGTAATGTCATGTCAATTTTACTCTACTCCTCTTGGACCGTTTTCCAAAGTCCGTTCAGTGTTCTTGGATGCCGTTTTCCTAAGGCTCGTTTTAATAAACCGAAAGAGCTAAAGTCCATTGGAGAAGCGTCATGTGATTTTACAGGTATTTCATTAAATGGGATACACTTTATTCCTGTTTCTGATTCTTCCTTTGCTAAATAAGCGGCTGTTGATTTATACGTGTAATAAGAGGCTGCGTCCATATGAAGCTCAATTTTATCAATGTCCTTTCCATATAAATCTGGAATTTTTACTTAAAAAATTGGTTCTAAATTCTAAAATATTCTGCTGATAGTAGGGTGAATTAAATGTGCTTTACATGACACTTTTTTTTATTTATAATTTTCCGTTGTAACAAAATCCTGCAACTATCATGAATCCCTTTGGGAACTTTTCTGTACACTGGCGAATCCATTTCGTACGGTCATTCCCGTCAATTGAGCAATAAAAAATTGATCTTTTTTAAATTACAGTCACTTAAATTCACCCTTGCCTCATTTAATTTTACCAAAAATTTCCATTTTTCAGCAGCTATGTGTTTTTCATAAAATTATATATTTTTTTTCAGCAATATGCTTTGTCAAAAGCAGATGAACTTTAGTTTTAAATATCTTTTCTAACTTAGATCTTTATGAATGATTTTACTTACTGTGCCAGAAGACATTCCTAGTTTCGATGCAATGATCTTTGTGTCGGCGGATTTTCTTTTAGGATCAAGGACTTCATTTTCTTGATATTTACCTGCGTTCGAATAGTCTTATATAATGAGGTTTCGCAGCTATGTTTTCCTTTTTACTTTCAATTAGACTTTTTATTTCCTTTGAAATTTAATATATTATATATATCTTTTCTTCAAATGCCATAACCGCGATTTTTACACCGCTTTATAATTTGTTAATACGAATATTTCTCCTCGGAAAGCGCAGTTACGTAACCTCTGAGCCATCTATCAATTTTAGGAACCATTTTCAAAAAAATCTTTTATTTTACATCCCAATCAAAACAAAACAGCAGAAAACGATTATTGTGAAGTTGACAAATTTTTATCTCAAAATACAAACCACAAAAATAAATTACAAAATCGTTTCCATAAAGTGCGAACGACCTGCTGTAATCTTAAGGGATTTTAGAAAAAAAATGGATTAAAAAAATAATTCAACACCAGAATACGACTGATGTAAATTTATGTGAAATACAATTTGATTAAAATTGATATTGTTTTATTATTTCCTAAATTGAATTGGGAAGTTCGTTATTAAATAAAAAAAAATAATAAAAGTTTAATAAATCGAAAAATATGTTAAATTTTTGCTTTTTAGCATATTACTTAGATTTATGTTTAATTTTTTATTAAGTTATTTACTGCTATGCTGTGCTATTTTTATCTAATTGCGTTTGAGAAAACATCAAAAATCAATACGACACTGAAATATGACTATTGTAAATTTATATGAAATATGTTTTGATTAAAATTGATATTGTTTTATTATTTTTTAAATTGAAAACAATAATTTTATAACTGCACTTAAGAATTTTTTCTTTTTCTTTTTGTGTTTTTTTTCTTCGAAATATGGATACAAATTGATGCCAATTCTTATCCACACACTCCTTTTAAAATTTAAGATTTTTGTCTTGGTACTTTTCACATTTAATATCACACAACTCACTAAACTTTTTAACTTCCTCTATTAAAAGTTCTGTGTCTACACTTTCAGCCATTTTGTTGCGGTAAAATGTCATCCACCTGAATTGCACAGTAGAATTGAAGGTACTGCTAAGCCGTTGTCGTTCATGCGATCAAGCAGTACACGAGGGGAAATACCCGTTCGTGGCGAATTCACAGCGACGCCTACGTCAATGTGAGTCGGTTAGTTTAACACTATGTACTCCTGATCGCAACTGAGGTAACGCAACGATACCGCATCGCTCGTGTGCACTAAGCCGAAAACCTCCGTTCGTGTCGTCCCTTCATAGGGGGTAATGCTATTCGCATATATGGTGCCCCATAATAAAATGGACAGTAAACTGCGGCGTAGTACAGGCGAATGTTTGACGACAAGTGACTCCTCATTAGAAAAAAAATAAGTAGGATAAACTTCCAGAATAATGCTGACAGTGTTCACAAAACTGAACTTTCCTAAATTATTCCTGAGCACAGTATCTCAAATATCAATCAAGACCTTCAATCAAAGATTCTAAAACAGAGCAACATAAAAATTCAGAATTATGTTAACAATTTTCGCTAGACTGAACAATACTAACTTATTCCAGAAAAATACATCAAGTGCATGATACTTCTTTTATGGTATTCTTAAGTCTTCATAAATAGAAACGACAAATTATAAAGTGAGTAACTAATTTATTGCTCTTTTATAACTGCTTTTTTCCCGGAAAAGTATCCACAATAGCAGTTAAGGGCAAACAAGAATAACCTGCCAAAATTCTAAACAATCCTTTTTCTCTATTGTATGTTTCTTAACTGCACGCGACGTCATCGGCCCAGAATAGTTACAGAAATCTGCTTAAAAAATTAACATCAAACTGACACTTTTTAGAATAAAACGAAGATAAATTATTCCACAATGAGTGTTCCCAAACTATTTAAGATAAATTTGCCTTGAGATTTTGAAATAAAATATCAAGGATACAAAGCACTCCAGAGAAATAAAAAAATACCCTTTTGTATCATTTAGAAAATTACACGAAATGTAAACGTATTACCTACTGACGCACACACACATATATATACACAAATAAAGAAATTTTATTGAGTATTGCAATATATATATATATATATATATATATATATATATATATATATATATATATATAAATATATATATGTAATATAATCATTACATCTCGTTCTTAAAATGCAACCTGAAAAGGAAAACTAGCTCAAATTTACATGGCTGGAGCTAGACTCAGCCTGAAAGAATTTAAATTTTGAAGCAGTCGGGTCGAATCATTTTATTAGGAGCGATAGTAACATACGTCCTTTCATTTCAGATGCTCGGAGCGAAGTGCAATATCACCTTTCAACATTACGCGCTAGAAGCGAGGTACATGTGGCTGTTGTTTTGAAATGTCAGCGGAATTTCGGGCTGGCAATGCGAACTCACGCCTTTCTCGGGACGTATACACGTGTAGAAATGCAACGTTTGCTATTTTATGGGAAGTTCTGTTGCTATGGGTTTTTAAAGCGTTAAGCCGGCCACTCACGTAGACTTCCGTCATCTGTGATGACGGGCTTTTGGTACCTCAGGCACCAAGAGTCTCCGTCAGTGGGGTGTCTTGGTGAGACGTCAGATGATAAAAATGTTGTGTCTGGAATTTCAATCCAGACCGAATTCCTGGCGCGAGAAGTCTCCGTGAGTGGGGTACTGTAAAGTAATGTTACTGGGGATTGGATTTAGGAAAGGGAATTTAACTGATAGAATGGAGGGCCTAGTATTTAATTTATTACATATATATATATATTGCCATAATACTCAATAAAATTACTTAATTTTATTGTGCTAAAAGACTTAAAAGAAATTTTGATCTCATTTTCACTAGTACATTAACTCGATATGATTAACTCTGTTTACACTTGTACTTCTGTAGAATGATCATCGGGTCAAATTTAGATATACGATTTCTGTGGAGAAACCTGGGTCTTTCCCATGAATCAAATTAAATAATTTTGCAAGTGGAAAAGTTTAAACTTGCAATGAAACGATAAAACTTTTGTATTTTTTACAAATTTCATGAGTATGAATGTTAAATACGAATTTGTTTTTTCTAGGTTAACGTATGCAGCCTATGAGACGTTATAGTACGTATAGCATAAATTGTGAAAGAAAATAAAATCTTTACGCTTTTAATAAAAACTAGTTTGTACCCGACAAAACATGACGGCTATATAGTAAATAAATGTACTTATACACAAATTATACTCAATACATCATTGTCAAAAATTGAAAATCATAATAATGCGCAAAAACAAATTAATATGTTTAAGTGGCATCGTGCTTAGTATCTAAAGGCAGATTTAAAAATGTCACTGAGCATGCGCAGAAAGCAATTTTTTTTAATTGTAAATTATCGTTAATTAAACAGCGTGAAATAAACAGTTTCCATGAGGCTTAGTCTTATATTTCACAAACATAATTATCATAAAAATAAAAATGACAGAGAGAGATCTAGAGACGCTGCTCAGAATAAACGTGTTGATCATTAAAACATGCCACTCAGCATGCGCAGAAATAAATTTTTTAACTGTAAATTATCGCTAATTAATAGAAATTTGGGTTGAAAAAAAAAATTGTCAAATCTACAGATTACAGTCTTTCGTTTAAGACCCAAATGAAGAAAAATGATGCAGTAGTTTTCTCTCATGGACAGCTCAAAAAGTCGGCTTAGCAACTAAAATGTATAGATTATAATCGGATTTAGTAGCCTTTTTTATGCACACCATCGCTTTCAGATAGCTTTCTCTCTAAAGAGTTACTTATAATAGTAACATACACACTAGCAGTTTAGAATAACTTACAGGAACTAATATTTTACACGCAATGCCATTCATAACTTACGTCATTGTTAGAAAGGAAATGAATAGACTTAAATATGAGAAATTGAAAAATCGGTTATTTTTGTTCTTTCTCTTTGACAGATTGTATCAAAATAAATTATACTGCTGGCAATCAAAAATGCAACACCAGGAAGGAAACAAACCAAACTGTATGAAATTTGAATATTGCGTATACCGCGATGGAATATGCAAATGATAACAATTGCAGCGCACGAGCAAATCATGGGCGACTGCGGCGCTCCTGACAAAATGTAAATAAAGATAGGAAAGATGGCCGTTTTGAAGAACGTGAATTGTACTCTCGTACGATTTTTTTTGTGTGTGTGTGCAGCTTCAGTATGCCTCGGAGAAAATCAAGAGCACCATTCAAGCCCGTTTCTGATTTCGACCGAGACATAATCGTTGTATCAGAGATTGCGGATTATTCTTCCGAGAAATCGGTCATCGTGTTGGACGTAGCCAAATCACAGTCATGCGAATATGGAATTGGTGGATGAAGGTGGATTAAATGCTAATCATTTGTACAGCCCAGCATCTTCTTCCTTTCATGTGAATTTGACGTTTCAATCACCCCTCCTTCATAGTGTTCCAATTTTAATGGCCAGCAGTGTGCTGTGTGTGCATATATATACGAGGGTCATTTTGTAAGTAAGAACAGTTTTGTAATGGAAAGAGAAAATTTAGTTATGAACGTAAATTGTATCACAAACTAAAATATGTAAATTTTTTCACTTTTCAACTTAGCCACCATTAACATTTAAACATCTGTCAAGTCGTGCCACCAGCTTTTGGATCCCATCATCAAAGAACTCTGCCGCCTGACAGTAAAAGTTTCTTTCAACATGTCATCAATTTCGAAGCGCTTTCCACCAAAAAATTCTTTAAGTTTTGGAAACAGATGAAAGTTTAATGGTGCTTTGTCAGGGCTGTATGGTGGATGATCCAGTAATTCCCAATGAAAATTGTCAAGTTGCATCTTTGTTCTTGCCACAACGTTAGGCAGCACTTTGTCGTGAAGCAGAACTTCGCCGCTAGAGAGCAGTCTCTGTCGTCGATTTTGACAATTTTCATTGAGAAATACTGGATAATCCACCATACAGCCCTGACTTAGCACAGACTTTCATCTGTTTCCAAAACAGATGAAAGTCTGATGGTTCTTGTTTTTGTTCTTGCCGCAACGTGAGGCAGAACTTTGTCCCGAAGCAGAACGACGTCGCTAGAGAGCAGTCCCCGCCGTCGATTTTGACAATTTTCATTGAGAAATACTGGATAATCCACCATACAGCCCTTACATAGCACCATCAGACTTTCATCTGTTTCTAAAACTTAAGGAATTTCTTGGTGGAAAGCGCTTGGAAAATGATGACTTGTTGAAAGAAACTGTTACTAACTGGTTTAACGGTCAGGCAGCAGCGTTCTTTGATGATGGGATCCAAAAGCTGGTAACACGACTTGACAGATGTTTAAATGTTAATGGCAGAAACACCGCGGTGGCAGAAACACCGCGTGGCAGAAACACCGCGACACGGCGACGTCGTCGCGGACATAGAAAACCCCTTGCGGACAGTTTTTGTCTGCACTAATGAAAACAATTTCAAAAATTGTCTGCAAATTTCGGACATTTTTTGTCTGCATCAATAAAATGTTTTAAAAATTGTCCACAACTCTGGGACATTTTTTTCCGCGGCAGTACGCAGCATTACGTACCTGTTGAATAATCTTTCAAATAAAGCTGCCTCAGTGAAACATAGCAGAGTCTTGATAAGGAAAAAAAAAACACGACTCTAAGAATCAAAAATAAAAGAAGTTTAATTACATTTTATAGTAACTAACATAGCGTTGGGTAACTTACCCAAACAGCTAAAAAAAGTCAAGGCAATAACAAATGCTCCAAGCTCAAAAGCTCACAGTTACAAGTATGTACTCCCCTTTTATACCCGAGTACTTACATACAATTTTACATATCGATTGAAGGAGCTAGTATTGATACAAAAAGAAATAAAAACGGAGTTGTGACCTCACTCCTTCAGAGTGGCGTCATACATACAGCATGAAGCAACATTACTGTGAAAATGGGAAGTGCAAAGAACCGGGTTACTAACATTGGCCCCCCCTCTTTACACTTTCAAAAAGAGTATATATATACATTACATAATACAAATATACATTACATAATACAAATATACATTACATAATATAGGAAAATATCAGTTCACAAGCATTGAAAAAAAAAAATTAGAACAACTTCAAATGTCTCACTTTAAGTTAAAGTCCCTCATTTCATTTACAGAGTACATTATCTTTAATCATACTATCACAAAACACTGCATCTCTAAATCTTTTTAGTTCTATCTTTTGTTGTGGCTTCGTAAAAACATCTGATAAGTTTGATTTACTTTGTATGTACTTTAATTCAAAAAGTTTTTGGGTAAACTATGTCTCTTACAAAAAATAATTTAATGTCTATGTGCTTTGTTCGATAGTTTTCAAGCGGGGATTTAACAAAGTTAATAGTAGCTTGATTATCAACAAACAACTTTGGGATGTTTTTATTCTGGGGTATAATTTTAAATTTCTCACACTCCTTGCAAATACGTTCATACCAAGCGAGTTCTTTGGATGCTTCCGTTAAGGAAACAAATTCAGATTCCATGGTACTCAAGCATACCGATTTCTGTTTAAAAGAACGCCAAACTACTGGAGCCTGATCAACAAAAATTATATGACCTCCCATCGAAACTCTACTATCACGATTATTTGCAAAATCAGCGTCAGAATAAGCATTAAGATCTAGGTTACTAATATTAGAAATGTCGAGTTTTAAATTTTTAGTATATTTTATATATCCTAGTAACTTAAGAAGTCCCATCCAATGTACCATTCCTGGATTTTGTTGAAACTGGGAAAAAATGTTGATTGCGTATGAAATATCGGGTCTCGTTCTGTTAGCTAAGAACGCCAGACAGCCTACAAGACTCCTGTACGGAATTTTAGACATTTCCTCAATTTCAACTTTATCCTGTGGACACTGTATTTTAGAGTAAATAACCCCCTTCGCTATAGGTAATGATGATATTGGATAGCAATACCTATCATATGTTCTGCAAATTTTATTTATATATTCAAGTTGGTGAATAAAAAGTTTCTTGTCAGTTTCTAAAAATTCAACCCCTAAAAGTTTTTTAGTTTTCCCCAAAATTGTTAAGTCAAATTTATTTTTCAACAATTTAATAGCTGTGTCGACATGTTTTTGTTCTCTCCCAAACACGACTATGTCATCCACATATAATAAAAATATAACATTTGAATCTAAAATATATGCGCAATTACACCATTCAAATTTTCTAAAACCCAACTCTTTTAATACCGCGTGAATTTTAAAAAACCATTCTCGCCCGCTCTGCTTAAGTCCATATATTGACTTTTTTAAACGACAAACTAAATTGGATTTCTCAAAACCAGGTGGCTGACGCATATAAATTACTTCGCTTAATGGGGCATATAGGTATGCGCATTTAATATCACTCTGCAAATGTGTCCAGTGGTTCAGGCAAACGAGTACAGCGAAAAAGAACCTTATCAAGCTAAAGTTGATAACTGGGGAAAAAAACTTCATCAAAACTTTCACCTTTGCGTTGGTGAAAACCCTGGGCAACTAAGCGTGCTTTGAATCTTTTAATCTTACCCGATTCATCCTGCTTTGTAGTATAAACCCATCTACAACCCAACACTTTAGCATTTTCAGGTCGTTTTACTACCTCCCAAACACCTCTTTCCTTCATAGTGTTTAATTCATCCTCCATTGCATTAAACCTCTGTTCACTTTGTTTGGAATTCATAGCCTGTTTAAAACATTTTGGAATGTAAATTTCCTTTTTTAGTCATTCTGACATTAAGCTACTATGACCCGCTTTGGTTCTAGCAATAATCCCTGAATATTTATTTTTGGAAGAAAAATCAAAAATTTCTGGTTGAAATTTAAGATCCATTTTTTATACAATATTGTTTAACATCTTTCAATGACCTCAACCTACTCGACGAATCATCTTTTCCTTCCTCATAATAATAAATATCAGTTTATTTACTACTTGTCCTTGGAACAGCTTTACGCGTCCAGTTTACAATTTTGTTACCGGGTACTTCAGAATCAGTATCAGAATCACATACAGAACTCTCACTATCTGTTTGGGGCTTTGAAACATTCAACTCTTCTGAATCTTCAAGGGGAAATTTAAAACCCACGAACTCTGGGTCCAGTTCGCGTTCCACAGTCGCCTCACTCAAACCGCCCTTTTGATTTTCATCAAACGTGACATTTATGGTTTCGATAATCTTATGCTCGTTCGGCATCCAAATTCTGTATCCTTTCGTCTGCAAAGCATACCCTACAAGAATTCCTGGTTTAGACCTTAAATCTAGTTTTAATCTTAATTTTTTAGGTATACCGACAAAAGCTTTCGTGCCGAACGGCCGTAAGTGTTTAACCGAGGGCTGTCGTCCGCCATAGAGCTCAAATGGTGTTTTTGTCATTCCAGCATGGCATACACGATTCCATGTGAAAGTGTAATGTAAAAGAGCCTCTGGCCAAAAACATTGACTAATGCCGCTATCCCTAAGTAAAACATTTATCCCGTTTACAGCAGTATAATGAAACCTTTCACATACTCCATTCTGCTCTGGGGTGCAAGGGTTAGATTTTTCATGTTGGATCCCAAAGTCTTCACAATACTCCCTGAATTGATCATTTATAAATTCTGTACCATTGTCAGTACGAATACATTTAAGTTTCCGATCCAGGAACCTTTCAGCTCTTGTTTTAAAATTTTTAAAGGTTTGAAATACTTCTGTTTTAGATTTAAGGGGGAAAACCCAAACTTTTCTAGAATAGTTGTCAACCACCGATAAAAAGTATAAATGCCCGTGGATCGATGGTCTCGGGAAAGGACCACACAGATCCATATAGATCAAGTCAAGGGGGTTTTGAGATCGTATACTATCCAGGGATTTAAAACTAACTCTTTTGGATTTAGCTTCGCGACATGGATCACACGAATCAAGATCCCCCGTTAACTTTGGTAACCCTTTTACACTGTTATTTTTAGATGTTAATTTTATATATTCTGCATTTATGTGAGCAAAGCGTTTATGCCATAAATTTAAACTTTCCGAAGCAAAAGCCGTGGAACTTCTATTTTTAGAACATTTAGAGATGGTGTGTTTTGCCTTTACAATTTTTTGAGTGAAATTTCTGAGCATCATGACATTTTTCATATTCTGGGTAAATACAATAAAGTCCATTTACTAATTTTGCAGTAAAAAGTAGTTTGTTGCGCGATATCACATCTATTTTTCCATGACCTACGTATTTGACTCCCCATTCGTCAACACGAGGGCCAGATATGAGGTTTTTCCTCAGTTCTGGTGCATAAAGTACATCAATTAAGGTATATTTTTCACCATTTAGAAAAATAACTACAGATCCCTCACCTGTAACAGGGGTAGAGACACCGTTAACTGCTCCTACTAGTGTCTGATCTGTAACTGGTGTAAAATCTGACATTAGGTGTCTGTCCTTGCAAAAATGAGACGAGGAGGCTGTATCGAACACCCAACAACGCTCCTCAATTCCAGTCACTAACGCTTCCAACAGGAAACTGTTGTTTGGTCGACTCGGACTGGTATACTGACATCGTTCACGTTCGGAACTTGAACGTTTAGATTGCTTATAAGTCCTTGATTTTCCGGATACACGACAATCTTTGCGAAGATGACCAGGCTGGTGACACTTGTGACATTTTCTTCTCTGTAATGTATGAGAATCTGCCTGCTTAGGATTGTCAATCATCTCTTGTCTCGGGAACACCTCCTGCCGGTTTCTTGTTAGATAAGAAATATTTGCTTGGTCTGTAACTCTGTTTCAACCTTGCTTCTTCGGCAAGTAATTCTTCTCGTACAGAAATAAAAGTAAATTGATCCTTCTCCCACCGATATATCGTTTGAACAATATTATCGAACTCCTTTGGAAGATATCGCATAAGCTGAAATATTTTATCTATTTCGGATACAGCATGACCAGCCTCACTCAGCTTATCAAAAATACTGGCTAGTTTACTTGAATACAGCCCTATGTCCTCATCTGGCTCCATACGACAGGAATAGAATTCATTCTTAAGTGACATGACACGAGCACGACTGTCTGGTTCAAAGTACTTTTTCAGCTTATCCCAGGCATCAGGTCCGTCAATAGCTTTTTCCAGCAGGGCACGATATCGAGGCGATACGCTCATGTAAATCGTCGAAAGCGCTCTGTTTTTTCGATTTCTAAAGTCCCTTGCTGCAGTCTCGTCCACCGTTTCACCTTCTTGTGCTTCAGGTGCTTTTTCAGTTCGTTGAACAATCTCCCAGCACCCCCGTTCCATCAGCAACATCCTCATATCTGTACACCATGTTGAGTAATTACTTTCGCTTAAAAGCGCGATCCTAAAATTTACTTCACTGGTACTTGACGCCATTCTTTAAAGCAAAACCACTTCCAGGAAGAATTTAATGAAATTGTATCACACAATGGTTTTAAAATATGAGCACAAGGCGAGCACTAGACGAATTAGAGTGAAAACGTAATTTCCGGAACCAGTTCAGTCCAACGTTATTTGAAGCAAAAGTTAATTGTGCAATTACACTTGGGGTGTCAAGGCCCCCCCTCTGAGCATTCTCTATCAGCTTATAAAAATAAACTTCCTCGAGTCATTTTTCCGAAAGCACATTAGCTATGCTAAGGCGTCTGGGCCCATAACCATGTTGAATAATCTTTCAAATAAAGCTGCCTCAGTGAAACATAGCAGAGTCTTGATAAGGAAAAAAAAATACGACTCTAAGAATCAAAAATAAAAGAAGTTTAATTGCATTTTATAGTAACTAACAAAGCGTTGGGTAACTTACCCAAACAGCTAAAAAAAAAAGTCAAGGCAATAACAAATGCTCCAAGCTCAAAAGCTCACAGTTACAAGTATGTACTCCCCTTTTATACCCGAGTACTTACATACAATTTTACATATCGATTGAAGGAGCTAGTATCGATACAAAAAGAAATAAAAACAGAAAAAACGGAGTTGTGACCTCACTCCTTCAGAGTGTCGTCATACATACAGCATGAAGCAACATTACTGTGAAAATGGGAAGTGCAAAGAACCGGGTTAATAACACAGATTTTTTTTTCCTTATCATGTTGAATAATCTTTCAAATAAAGCTGCCTCAGTGAAACATAGCAGAGTCTTGATAAGGAAAAAAAAAATACGACTCGAAGAATCAAAAATAAAAGAAGTTTAATTACATTTTATAGTAACTAACATAGTGTTGGGTAACTTCCTCTGCTACTCTTCTCTTGTTATTGAGATACCGCGGGAAATGCTGTCTTTCGCCGAGAAGCGAGTAATAGAGCCCGCCCTATCGAGCACAGTACGCATAAAAGCAGGCGTTTATCACGCACACGCCGGATCCCACATGTTCGTTCGTGTTTTCTTTTGCACCTTCGGAACGCTAAGGCAAGCGCAGCTGACGTCACAGGCGACGAACTCAGGGCGATGAGCTTTCGCAGGCGCAGTAGTGTGATATTTGAAAATTCGCATTACTGCTGCATATGCGTGCATAGGTGAATTCCTTTGCTTCGTTACAATTTTGCGCTTTCCTGTGTTCTGCGCCCGCTAAGAGCAACTCTCGTTCTATAGAAATATTAAAACACACGTGTTTAGAATGGCGTCTCGTGATAAGGTTGTGTCTGGTGAGTGTGATTGTGAATTAGTAAAAAAAAACTTGAGCACACATTTTCAAAGTCGACACCCTGACCAAAAAATTAATTGGAAATTAACCTGCGCTAAAAATTTGGAATAATGTTAAAAATGTTCTGAACAGTTCCCTGGATTCTTTTACAGACCCCAACTTTTTTAAGACTATGAAGTTTTCAGCCAGTTGTGAAACAGTTTTTCACACATTTTTAGCAGATTATCAGACATTAATCTCTGCCTGTGAACAAGACCCTGATGGTTTTGAATTACGAGACAGATTAATGAATAAGCTGACGATGATAAACATTCTAGCACTTGCAGATATTTGTTCTGCTCTTGGGAAAACATCCAAAAAGGTACAAGAAACAGATCATATGCCTTGGGTGTACACATCTTATATTAAAAGCCTCATTTCATTCCTTGAAATTATGAAGACATATTTTGAGGAACTTTCAACTGCAGTCTATGAACATGAAGATAAAAAAGGAGAAATAAACATTCTTTTTGCAGCTGCATTGGAAAATCTGCCTAAAACATTGTTTTTAAATTTATCAACAGCACTGGAAATGCTTCCTTCATCAAATAGTGGTATTTCCAGTACATACCATGGCGTTCCCCTTCCTAAGAAACCAATTTGCTTAAAGAGTCTTAGATCACAACACAAAGCTAGTGAATGTGATGAGATCTAATTGAACAGTTCAGTGTATATTTCTGTGAAACTGAATCAGATGGTAAACCAACATTTTTGTTCTGTCATTGACCAGAGCAGTGTTTTGTTCACCTATAATTTTTTGGTTTATCCAAAAAACAATGTTAGCATAGAGGAAGCAAAACCGAACAAGGGACTCACTGAATATAGCTTCAGTGACATTTTAAATGTGTTTCCTTTTGTGAAGTCTTCCGTGGACTTAAGAAAGACTCTGTGGTTTGAATATCAGATATTCAATGAATGTATACACAATTGTTACTGAGGGTGATGCACCAGATCTGACGCATTTATTTAAAATTGCATTCCATGATCTGAAGGGAAAACTTCCTACATTTCTAAAGTTACTTGTTTTCGTTATTTCAATGCCAGTCTCTGAAGTTGTATGTGAGACTTGGGGTCTGTAATTGATGTCGTTGGTAAACATAGGCTGAGATCGAAAGATGAAGAAGTGGGCACTAATGATAAGAGGGTTTTTATTCAACTGAATGGGCCCCCATCTGGTTATAAAGGTACCAAAAGATTTTTAAAAGCAGCTTTATTGTCCATGTATGGTTCTGCTTATCCTTCTCATTTTAGAAACCCTACAAGAAGCGAGATGATGAAACGCTTTGTAACTTCAAAAGTTATAAGCAAAATTAATGAGAATGCATCATGCTTACCATGTCTTAAATAAAATGATAAAAATTGGCTGGTTTAATGTATTATTTATTTGATAAAATTACACGCAAAATTTGCAGACAGATTATGAAATTTTAAAAGCTTGTCGCAGACAGCTACAAAACTTTCTGCCACTGGGATTGTGACTATGTTGAAAAGTGACAAAATGTTCATATTTTAGTTTGTGATACAATTTACGTTCATAACTAAAGTTTCTCTTACTCTATTCAAAAACGGTTCTTACTTAAAAAATGACCCTCGTATATATATATATATATATATCGTATATATATATATATACATATATATACATATATATATATCGTATATATATATATATATATATATATATATATATATATATATATATATATATATATATATATATATATATATATATATATATATATATATATACAGTGGATTCTCGATCTATCGATTTTCAGGAGACCGATTGAAATGAACGATAAATGCGAAAAAACGATAGATGCGGTAACATAACAAAGCAATATGATCGTTGGGACTGGATAAAATGAACGACACATACGGAAAAACGATGGATCCGAATACGATCGATCGAGATTACACTATATATATATATATATATATATATACATATATTCATTAAAATCTCTTTGCAGGTCTAGGTTTCTGTTATAATGCAATATCTAAAAGGCGGTTTTTTTTTAGCTATGCAAAGATAAATTTTAGAGATACCAAAATATAAATTTCTTCAGATATTTTATTAATTAAATTCAAATCATATCTTCTCTCTGGGAAAAAAACAAAATTTGTTTTTAAATAATATAGCAAGAGGGATGAATAAGACTTTGACATTTTAAAGATATGTTGATAATGGAAAATGAGAATTGTTGTTAGTGAGAATGTTTATATAATCTTTTCTTTTTTCTTCTAGTTACTTCTGATCCCGTATTTTTGGATCTTGCAATAAAAACCCCCCATCAAGATAAGATATTCAAATTATAATAGGTGGAATTTATTATTATCCAAACAGAGTAAAAATTGAATTTTTCCCCAAAGAATTCCTTTTTCTCTATGTATATTAAATAATTAGGTAGTCTAGTGGTAGCGCGTCGTCTTTTGATGCTGAGGATGTTTGGATGAAATCCCGACAAGTGCCATTCAAAATCTCCATATCAATGCCGGATATGGACACGTTGAATCCAAAAAGCTGAAAGTCCATCTGTGATGTCTGAGAGGATGTGAGAGGGTACGTTTCCCCCAGATGTCACCCCTGGGGGCGCTCGGTCAAAATAGAGTTGGCGCCTGGCTAAATCAGACTCCGACCTTTGTGGTGCCTTATTGAACCAGAGTTACATCCCTTAGCCCACTATTTTATATGCACCTGGTATGGAATACTTTCTATCAGGGGGCCCTTGGAAAAAAAACAACAAATGATTAATTTTTTATGTGTCGCCACATCCCTTGAGGTTTTCCAAATGTATGGGCTGAAAGAATTTATATATGCTAGAGTCATTATAATTTCTAAGGAAATATAATATTTGAATTCAAACACAGATATTTCAGTCTAGTGTCTAGAAGGCAAGGTCTCAAATAACATATTATATTGAATTTGTTTATGAGAAATCCGTAGTCAATTTAATTCTCGCCAAATGTACACAAATGAAAACGAAAATTCCAAGTTTTATGAAAACAGAGAATATTGTACTTTGTCCTGGTAGAAAAATAGACCTCTAGAGTACTTTACAGCAGAGTTTTATTCTAGTATTCACCACATTTCATGCGATTTGAATTCCTTGAAGACAGCGTAATTTTCTCAACCGTGCTGTAACGTATTGAGAACGGAAAGTAGTGGATTCAGGTCGATCTGTTGCTTTAAACGTACCTAGAACTTGGGCTATACTCAATGGTTACATGTCCATGATGATTAAAGTGTAAATCGTGAATACTAATTCATAACTGGTGCATCTGAAAATGCTGATTTGTATGGGAAAAATGCTCGACTTTTCTATCCATGTTTAAACACACTGAGAATACTTTAAATACTTACACAGAGGAGAGGTACTTAAATTAAACATGCTTTCCCATTATGAAAATTAAGCTGTTGCAACACAAAAGAAGAGGCAGCTTTTGAATATTAATTTCAGTTTATCCGAAACTAGTTGCCAGTTTTATACGTTCTTTCCCTCTATTTCAAGATTTCCCCCCCCTTATTCTAGGATAATTGTCTGAATGTCCCTGCCAATAATATTGAAAAATATATTGGTTATTTAACATATTCTGTTTTACCAATGGGTTGAATGTATTTTAATCAATACCTTAATTTTAAAATCAGTCTAAATAAACGAAATTCCTTCACCCGTTAAGCTTTCACGACGAACTTTTAAACCCTAGATATAAAAGGGATTCGCAAGAAGTGTTCATTGTCCAATTTTGCATAAAGGTTGGATTTTCCGTGTAAATGTAAAAACTTTAGAGTTTTACATTTACACGGAATCAGAGAGGGGTCTCGAGACACGGTCTCCATTTTGTTTTATAAAAATAAAATATCCTTTTCGGCCACCGCCTATAATAATCCTTTTATCCTCTATCCGTGCAGAAAGTTCTTTACATTATATACAGGGTGCTCTATTGAGTGACATTAAATTTAAAAAATCATGGTGTCATTTCCTACATAATAGTCTGTTTATATTCACTTATTTATGAGGAAGTACAGTTGAAGTCGTGAGACTGGAAGTATGAAGGAGACACGGGATTGCAAATACTGGGAAAAATTATTTCTGCTTTATTGAACTTCCATTACGCACTAAAACGCAAATGGACCTCAAAAGAACAAAACTATATTTTTAGAGTTTATAAATATTTTTTTTAATTGCAAGCTATCGAAAATAATTTATTTTGTAATTTTATTACGTAATATATTTTTCAAAATGTAGGAATTTAATTGGATATAATTAAAAAAAATAAATATTTATAGAAATGATCAACAAGACATTGTTTCAATTGTTTCACTTTAAATTTTTTAACTTTTTATTTGTAAATATACCAGAAAATTTGTACTTCGTTATTTAAACTATAATTCTGAAGAGTTTCAAGAATGTACTTTAAATCAAGAAGCTCGGTAAACCAACATTGCATCATATAATCAGAGAAAAAATACGCTAACAAAACAGTTAGCTATAACGTTGTATAGCTGAATTCAATTATAAATTAACATTTCCTTTATTTTTCGAAACATTTTTTTAAAATAACATACGATAATAACGCATTGATAATAAAGTATTCCATAAAATGAAGCGCAATAAAAGTTTTTCATGTTAATAAAATAACCTATAGCTAGTGGAAAATGCATTTAACACACTGCACTTAGCGAATTTTATTTACAATTAGGGCAGTAGCGGTACAAATCATCATACGGAAAGGTTATTTTTTGGCACTATTTGTTTTATACTTCTGTGGGGTATTGAATCAAAATTAACATCCCCCCTCTGATTAAAGTAAATAGCCGTTTAGGATAAATAATTCAAAGAAAAAACAAACTCGAATGCAAATGAGAAGAGCTTTTCTACTGGATTGGAAACTCCGTAGATAACGTGCGCGACAGTCAGACGAGAGACGACACGAGACGAGGCTGGACGGAGATGAGGTACGAACGGAAAAATGAAGAAGTAAAGATCTTTCTGTCGTTCAGTTCGTGTACAGCAGTTGGACGTTGCCAAGCTCATCAAAGGCGTTTTGGAGTTAGTTTTTCCGGTGACCTGGTGATCCCCTTTTAAGTAGTCGAAATTTAAGATGGAAAGGTTAGTGAAGTGAATGTACAAGTAGTGGAGTGACTGAATTTCTGGCAGCTACATTATACATACTATGTTATAGAAACAGTATTCCATGATAGTCTATCTCTCTAGCTACAATGTTAATAAGTTTATAGTGTTACAGAAGAAGTTTTTCACTCACGCTTTCACCAATTTTTTTTTCCAATAATTTATTTTCGATTTATTCCCATTTAGTTATTTATTCCTCAGTTCAAAGCCCATTCGTGCAAATAACTTTCCAGGATCATTATTGAATACTTATGGATTCAATAAGGCTCCTTATGTTGATCTTTATGTTTTCTAAGACTCAACTACATTATACAGATGTTATAGCAACAATAATCTTTGATAGTCTCTCGCTCTCTTCTCTCTAGCAACAATGTTAATAAATTTATAAATCCAACAGAAGTAGTTTTCAGGTACTCTTTCACAATTTTATTTTATCATTAAATTTATTTCCATTTATTTCCATTTATTTCCGTTTAGTTGTTTATTTCTCAATTCAAAATCCATTCACGCAAATAACTTTCCAGGATCATTATTGAATACATATGGAATCAATAATGCTCCTTATGTTGATGTATATCTTTATGTTTTCTAAGACTCAACTACATTATACAAATGTTATAGCAACAGTAATCTTTTATTGTCTCTCTCTCTTCTCTCTAGAAACAATGTTAATACGTTTATAAATCCAACAGAAGTACTTTTTCAATCACTCTTTCTCCATTTTATTATACCATTAAATTAATTTCCATTTATTTCCCTTTATTTTCATTGAATTGTTTATTCCTCAATTTAAAATCCATTCATTTAAATAACTTTCCAGGATCATTATTGAATACTTATGCATTCAATAATGCTCCTTATATTGATCATTATGTTTGCTAAGACTCAACTATATTATACATGTGTTATAGCAACAGTAATCGTTGATAGTCTCTCTCTCTTCTCTCTAGAAACGATGTTAATAAATTTTTAAAGTCAACAGAAGTAGTTTTTCAGTCACTCTTTCTCCATTTTATTATATCATTGAATCAATTTCCATTAATTTCCCTTTATTTCCATTTAATTGTGTATTCCTCAATTCAAAATCCATTTATTGAAATAACTTTCCACTATCATTACTGAATACTTATGCATTCAATAATGCTCCTTAAATTGATCTTTATGTTTGCTAAGATTCAACTACATTATACATATGTGATAGCAACAGTAATATTTTATAGTATATCTGTCTTCTCTCTAGCAACAATGTTAATAAGTTTATAAATTTAACATCAGTAGTTTTTCAGTCGATCTTGCACCATTTTATTTTACCATTAAATTAATTTTCCATTTATTTCCGTTTAATTGTTTATTCCTCAACTCAAACCCATTCATGCAAATAACTTTTCAGGATCATTATTGAATACTTAGGGATTCAATAATGCTCCTGTTGTTGATATTTATGTTTGCTAAGACTCAACTACATTATACATATGTTATATTAACACTAATATATGATTGTCTCTCTCTCTTCTCTCTAGCAACTATGTTAATAAGTTTATAAATTCAACAGAAGTAGTTTTTCAGTCACTTTTTCACCAATTTCTTTTACTATTCAATTAATTTCCATTTATTTCCGTTTCATTATTTATTCCTCAATTCAAAACCCATTCGTGCAAATAATTTTCCAGGAGCATTATTGAATATTCATGGATTTTCTTACAAAAAATAAAATCCATGTTTATTGTTCGCATTCGTAATTTTTTATGTGCTGCATTATTATTTTTAGTTCAGAATAAAATGCTTACTCCATGAATCGGTGAAAAATAATCAATTTTCATATCTGAACCAAAATCGTTCCATTTATTATGGTTTAGGAATTCTAGCGCGGGACATTACGCTTAAGAATTCATGATGCAATTTCGAACAGATAGTTCGCTGATATTTAGTTATTTATTGCGAAATTGAAACTGTCAAGAAGGTACGAAGGTACATGCTCCTTCACTTAAATATATGAAAATATATTTTTTGCACTTTGATTCCAAACGGGAAAATTAATGCCTTTAACTCCCCTCCCTTCTAAAGATCACTCAGAGAAATTAAGCCAAGCATATATGTTTGAATATTTGTAGAAAAATACCTGGAGCTTAAAGATATATTTGTGCGTTTATATAAAATCAGAGGTTGTTTAAAAGAAATAAATTATGCTAAATAACATTGTAATAGATTTTCAACAGCCGCAAAGACATTTAATTACATATCCGTTGAGCCTCACACCTTATGCACCACGATGTTGATGCATAGTCAGATAACAAATAATAAGTAACTTTCTGAAAAAAATGGTAAATTTTTCATTGTCATCAGTGTACATCATTCTTATCAGGATATTTCTAAGATACGTGTCATTCGACCATTTTGAAATTCTTAGATTTTGATCTTATCTTATGATAAAAGCCTTTCCGGTAAAGTACCGGGAACAATTATTTTCTATATATACACAATAAATAATAACTAGTTTCCAACAAAGTCTTCCTAAGACAGGGATAATTCACTTTCACAACAGGGCCTGAGGTTGCCTAATGATAGCGCGTCGGCATTCGGTTCTGAGGTGCTCGGATCGAATCCCGACATGCTTCATGAAATACCTGTGTCTAAGCCGGATAGGGACACCTTAATTCCGTAGAATGGAAAGTCCCTCTAGGAGGCCACTGAGGACAGGAGAGGGTGCGATGCCCCCCACATGTCTCCCCTGGGCTTGTTTGATCAAATATGATGTGGCAACTGGCTAAATCGGACTCCGACTCTTGTGGTGCCATTATAAACCGGAATTGCATCCCTCAACCCGCTAGCCTATTTGGACCTGGTCTGGAATATTCCCCGGTCAGGGGGCATTAGAGACAACAACAACAACAACAACAATTTTCACAATTCACACACTTTATATTCCGAGTTTGCAAATTTTGTGTTCAAAAAATCACATCTAATGCTCTTCGATCTGATGAAGAACTTTTAACTTGTTCAAAACTAGTCGATGACCTTATTTCCTGTTCGGGATTTTTAGAAAAGCTGTGTTTTCTTGAGATGAAATTTCCATGATAATAGTGATACCAAAAATCACTCCAATTAAGTTTTAAACATTTGTAGAAGGGCTTAAGAGGTACTATATTTTTGCCCCAATATACTTTTAATAAAATGCAAAACTTTTATATTTTATTATTAACAGACAGACATTTGTAGAAGAATTAAGTGGAAGCTTGTCATGTGTATCTGCATGTAAAATATTTACAAGTTACTCAAAAACTACAAAGGCAAGTGGATTTAAGTTATATATCACATGGCAGTTATAAAAATATAAATAGTGTTATGTTAGTTATACAGGAATATATGGTTAAAAAATAGTTATTAATGACTACTTTCGTAACACAGTATATTCTTGAATCCTTAAGAAAAATTGTAGCTTTATGTAGAATCTTAGTCATTCAACTGAAAATATAATTAACTATTAAAATCCTCAATATGGGCTTTTACTTATAGTTAAATAATATTTTCCGAGTACGAGGTGGGATTATATTCTGTTATTAAGGATATCATATTTCATAAAACCAAATTATTTCTGGGAAGAATAAGATACTTTCATTTCAGAATTTCCTGAAAAATAATCTCTTCTAACGAATTCTGTAACGAAAAAGATATCAAATTCAAGTCGTTCGTTAATCTTGAACCCATGACATTAAATGTAAGTTTGCATGATAAAATCTCTCGTTTGAAAGAAGTGTGTAATTATTGTTGGAAAGTATTAATAGGTGGATATGGTTATTCATTTTTTAGAAAAACTCGTATTGTTACATTTATTGTCAAAATATACCATTTTATCTTCTGTAGTAGGAAATACTACTAGTATTTCATACATTCCTGAGATACAATCTGCAACAAGTAAGACGGGCTGATTCCTAAACATCTTTGGTCCAGGCCCATCTTGACTTTTTGCTCCAGCAAAGATCAGAATGAAAGGTTTATTTAATCAAAGGGGCAAAATAATACTAATTTTAATCTTATGGGCTTAAGCTATATCATAGAGATTTTACACTCAAATAACATAACGTTTTCCTAATTAACAAACAACGTAACTCACATTTCCCACTTTTTACGGAATGAACAAAAAACAGATTTATTAGACAGTAGAAACAAATTATTATCGTTTATTAATAATAAATGCTAAAGTGTTCTGAGATATATAGGCCACATTGTTATGTAATTAAACATCTTTATATTTAAAGTGGAGTTACAAGGTTAGCAACAGTTCAGTTAAGGAGTTACGTATTATAAGCTGTTTTCACTTTTTTGGATGAATTAAATTTTTTAGAGCTATGAGGTTTGGCAGAGTTTTACAGAGACCATAATCCAAGGAAATGACATGTTTGGGGTGGTATCTCTTCGGGTGGACGCACATACCTCCATGTCTTTCCCCGTGGAAATGTGAATGTGTTACGTTTTATATCCTTAAAACGGGGAGAGTTAAATTAAAATAAATTGTTAAGATTGTTAAAGCTTACATACACTCTTAGAGGTGTTTAAAAAAAGGTTATATGAAACATATTAATTCACTTGCGTCGTGTTTAGTACCTTTTAAAGATGCGGGTTGTGATAGGCAATAACCCATTAAAATAAAATATCTGGTTCACTGCTGATGCCCCTGCTGTAGAGGGCTGAATCACGAAATTTACTTTAAATTAACCTGACAAAAATTCACTGAAAAGAAATCTGAAATAAAATTACCTAAAAGGAAACGAAGAAAAACTACGAGGTAACTGAATGACATGACAAAATTTATACCCAAAATTAACATAATTTATTTGAACGTTGTTCGACCATTAAGTTTACACTGCCTATAGGCAGATTACACACTGAGGATACACTCTCCTCTAATTTTCATCAACATTACCTTTCACAATATAATTTAATTTAAACAAGTTCGCGTAAGTGGCTGGTAACCAAAAATTTTAATTCATTGATAATTAAGTTAAATAAAATAAAAAAAAATTAAGGAAAAACATCGTTATAGCTGCAGCGAATAAATAAAAAAAGGGGGACGGTACCGTCTTCATTAGCTGAATTAATTAATGGGATGGGCCAGCAGGTCTTGTCATGGCTCAGGAGTCTCTATCCTTCCTTAGACATCAGGGGTCCGTTGAGGCAAAATCATCTTTATCTCTGGAACTCGCATCTCTGGGCTAGTAGAGTTGAGGGCTCCTCACTTTTCAAAGTCGCCAGTCGAGAGAGAGAGCCTGCCGAAAAAACTCACTACCCCCTCCAAAATTCTCCATTAGATGACCTTCTCACCCCTTTGTATGGCTACGCGTGGGTGAAAAGAGGGCGTCTTCGCTCCTTAATTTTCAAAAGGAAAACCGGACCACCAGAATTTGTGGGACTTGGATTATAAAAAATTAGGCTGTATATTATTTTTTTTCCAAACTTTGATCTTGCATTAAATTGGGATTTTCCTTTTTAAAACTCGGGAATTAAGCGCGGCGCTTGTCTATCTCAGGCGTATCCATGCGCCTACCCCTCATCAAAACGGTTGTTTCGCTTATCTCTTGGCCAGCTGCAAAAATAGGTTGTTTCTTGAAATGGATACTTTTGTTAATCCCTTTATCCGGTGTAGTCCTGGGTATGTGCTGTGAAAATAGCGAAGATCTCGTGGATATTACATTGCCTACCAGCCCAGCTTACACAAGGGTTTGGGTTCATAATACAAAATTTACTATTAATTGAAAAAACAAAAATAAAACACTCTAAAATTAATAATTAACTATGTCGAATATATACCAGCCACCAAAAAACAATATACCAGCCACTGTAACAAGTAAAAGAATAAAATGCACATAAATGTCACAGTCATATTTTGTTATTTAATTATAAATTATTAGTAAAGTTAAGGAATCAATGATTAGTGCTTGCCGTGATCCAATATTTTAATATACTCTCATGCTACCTCCCATTATCAAAAAAATTGCACACCTTTTTCTAATAATCTTCAGTAATAATCAAGCAATTAAAAAATTGGATCGCCGCTAGTTGGAACAAGTTGAGTAGAGGCTTACAGAGTTTTAACAATGCAAATATATTTCAAGACAGACATTACTACACGCGTTATATATTAATTATATGCTATCATCTTAATTATTAAGTGTATTTTACCTACATCACAAATGCTCACACCTATAGAGATGACATCCTTGATGCTTAGGTGCGCCCTTATGCCGGGGCAATAGGTGCCGGGGCCACGATGCTTTCGTGCTACAGGACGATAACGCGAGACGGCACAGGGCTCGTATCGTGGATGCTTATCTTGAGCAGGAAACAATTCAGCGCATGGAGTGGACAGCTCGTTCACCGGACCTGAATCCTATCAATGATGTTTGGGACGGTTTAGGACGACGTATAGCTGCTCTCAATCCGCCTCCTAGGACCCTAGCCACGTTTTCAACTGCTTTGCAAGAGCAATGGCTCTCACTTCCTACCGAATTCATAGACCACATAATTGAAAGCATCACAAATCGCTGTATGTGCTGCACTGCTTCTCGAGGGGATCATGTGCCATATTAAAAGTACTTTTCCTATACCAAACTGACACATTCGATTTGTTCATTGTATACATATGCTAGTTTTTATAACACCATAATTGTCTAGAGATTTATTTTTATGCTATTTTATACCTACTAAGTGTTGTATAATGTATATAAGTTTCATTAAATTCTACCCGTAACTTTTTGAGTAATCGCTATTTTTTTACTTTTCCTTAATTTTTGATAAACAGTATATATATATATATATATATATATATATATATATATATATATATATGTATGTATGTATGTATGTATGTATGTGTGTGTGTTTGTGGCTTGGTACAAGAAGTGCCTAAGTCAGTTTTTTCCAAGATGACTTTGTTTGCTTATGTCTCTTTAAAAAAATTATTTTCAATTTAAGAAGTACTTAAGTCTGTCCGATGCTTTAAAAGTGTTTTCTAAACCATATATATATATATATATATATATATATATATATATATATATATATATATATATATATATATATATATATATATGGCTAAAACTAATAAGATAGGCCTGGTGTGTGACTGTTTCATAGTTTAAAATTACTTTTTTCCTAAATATATCATCATGATTCATTCCATAAGATATCAAACTCATTGAAAATCGGATTCGTGATTGATATTTGAAACTACTGAGTATGCAAAAAAATCAGCTTTTATGAATATGTGGAACATAATACTCTTTCATGCGTTCAAAATAATCTATATTTTTTATATTGTCATAATATTTCATCGAAATATGTGGCTCATATCAGTAAAATTGCGCTGAAAAAAATCTTCATTTTAAAATGAGCTTTTTGTGGCTTGTACTTGAGACGTTATTTACGAGAAAAAGATACCTTACTTTAATCAATTTTTCCCCCATCGATCGCAGTAAAAATGTCTTACCCATGGAACGAGAAGGCTTTCTTTTTATGGTAATTTATAAACTTTGAGATGTGTATCTATCTTTACATAAGCACCGAAAAACTGAAAAGTTGTCAGACATTTATTATGCTTCAAAAGCGCTCTGTAAAGATTGATCACGATAGATGACAAGTCATAAGATGCAGTTTATTTTATTTTATTTTTTTTATCTTTAAGAAAATTTCGGATCCTCGAACTAGAGTGAACGTGTCAGAAATATGATAAACGCTTTAAAGCGAAATCCATGACATCTAATATAAACAAGAGTGTATCAGTGAACATCTTAAAGTAAATGTTCAGTCATTTTTAGATAAAAATATTGATTTGAATAGAAGTTTAATATTTGCATAAAGACATATCGTAGTTTGTGTGGGTTATTGCTTGGATTTGATAGCAAAACGCTTTTTTTTCGTTATATAAATGATAAGAAATGACTTTTTATGGCCGTGTAATCAGGCTTTCAATCCTGTGGAGGTTGATGTTTGCTTTCAAAAATATGCGTTGACAGGAAGTTATTTTTCACACAATGTCATCATATATTTTTATTTATACATATTCAGAAAAATTGCAATTCTTGTATCTTGGAAACCTGTCTATGTTCAGTATAAAAGCTTAGTCAATCCGTAAATCATACAAGGAATCTTTTAACTGATTTCAAATTAACTGAAACAGACTTTTTTGTGAAATACAGGTTTCAATGTGGTCATCTGATTCAGCGAGTCCAAATTTCTCTAAAATAATCAAAGATTAAAATTCTAAGACATTCAGAACTTTGTCTATCCCACTAGATTCTTAAATATACCCCCAAGTTTTTAAAAATAATTAGAGGGTTGTAATAGTGGTAACTCTTCATGTTAACGAAAATCCGAGGTTTATACACAGTTGACTTTACACTGTCCAAAGATCGTAGAAACACCAATTTAATTCGCCATCACTGATATCAGTTTCACTTTACACTATTTACTTAACCTCAATCTAACCGCATATTCTCGGAATGTTTGACTAATGAAACTAAGCGAGTGTCTCCATGGTAGCTGATAGCAATCAACCGAACCCCCTTTAAATAATTACTCTACAGTTAATCTAATGACACCGTTTCCATTTTAACAGTTTTTTATAAATTCATTTGACATGATATTTTTTGCCCAAATTAAATATATCAAGACGAGTGCAAAAAATAATGAATATATGCATAACGACAATTAACTATAGTGCATCCAAGAGTAAATTAAGTACCCTTAATTCGAAATAATGTCTTAAGCAATTTCTACGTAAAGTGCTGACTGTCAATATAGTTTACACATACACTGACCTTTTAAAAATTTATTAATATTCAAGCAACCCCAGATTTTAGTAGAGCTAACATTTTTATGAATACAGCAATAGTTTATAACCATAAAGATATAGATAAAATTCTTTTTCAGGAATATGCAAAATACGCAAAAATTTTCATACAGCAAGTGAATTTATCATTCTTCATACTAAATCATTCATGCTTGCCAACAATGGGACAACATTGCAACACTCTACTGAAACATAAACTTTGTGCATGCTGTTATACACCTTGTTAATTAAGCTTTGACAACGTAAAAGGTGAAATGACTCCATGAATAAAAGTTGCTTTGACATTAAAATCTGATATTAAAGATGGAAAAGGGAAAAAAATAAAACTAACATTTTTATGAATACTTCAATAGTCTATAACCATAAAGCTATAGATACGAAAAATGTTCTTTCGTGAATAAGCAAAATACACAAAAGTTTCCGTATAGCAAGTGAATTACTCTTTCTTCGTACTAAATCATTCATGCTTGGCAACAATGGGACAACATTGCAACATGCTACTGGAACATAAACCTTGCGCATGTTGTTACACACCTTGTTAATTAAGCTTTGACAACGTAAAAGGTGAAATGACTCCACGAATGAAAATTGTTTTGGCATTAAAATTTGATATTAAAGATGTAAAATGGAAAAAATAAAACCTGCTGTAAGATTTTAGAATATGCTGGACAACATTTAGTGGTCACTCTGTAGTAGTGTTTTCATATCAACCTGCCAATTGTTGAAAAAGCCTCGACATTCTCGCACTAGAGTTTCACGTGGTTGAAATTTTCGATCTTTTCTGAAGAGTGTCTGAAAACAAATCTAATTATTTGCTCCAAAATTAGTGAAACGAAGAACAATATGATTACGCAAAGAATCTATGCCTCAAATTAAGAAGAACAAAAGATTGCTAGACAATACAATTTGGAGCGATGGTTTTAAATAAATTTTGGAAAGCCGTATAGAAGACATAAAATCTGATAATTTGTTCCCAGCAAACTTTTATGAAAGGCAAAGTGCAATGTTTTGGAAACGTACGTCAGTAGTTTCATCTAAGAATATCATCCTTTTAGCAACAGCACATTGATGATTTTTATTGTTTGTATGTTTGTTTCAACGAACAAGCCCCAAGGACATCTGGAGGCATAACCACGAGTTTTGTTAGCTACTTTGTTATGGGATCGCTCATTGGGTGAGGCAACCAGTGGGGAGAGAGAACAATGATGGTTGCTCTTTGTGAGAAGTCAACATAGAAATATCTGTTTGTTTGCTCGCATTATAATGCAGACCCACGGGGTCGTAGCTTGTAACGCTATGAACAAAGTTGTATGTTTGGCCAAATTGATGGACACTGCAGGATAATTTAGAGACATCGGACAAAGGATCTGTTAATCCCGAAAAATCTTGTTTTGTTATTGCTAAGGTAATCCCAAGCAGTAACTGATTAAAGGAGAGGTTTATATGATATTGACTTAATTTACCGTTCGTGTATGTAAAAGATATTCTTTTCTTATGTAGAATAATCTAACATATGCCTGAAATTTAACTGTCTGGCAAGTATATTTTCAATTAAAGTGCATTTTTCCTGTATCAGTTAGGTATTTTTTCATTTTTTAAAATGAAAATCATATTTACATATACATAAGCTATGCACATAGAAAATGCTTTGTATCTTCGATGGTTTTAGTTTTTATAATAAAGCTGTGTTTTATGTTGAATATTCACTCATGAGACTAAATTTTACATTCTAGATAATATACAAAAGATTATTATTTAAGAGTATGTGTTTGCAAAACTAAAGAACATAAATTTTGTATAGTCATATTAAGGTATTACGTATTGTTTTATATTCTTTAAACGTGTGCGAGAATAGTAAATTTTATTATTCACGATCATTCGGGAGGCGAAAACTTGCTTCAGATACGTCTCAATGAATAATAGTTTATAAAATATACAACGTTTATACAAACGTAGATAGCCAGTTGTGAATATGATTAAACAAGTAACTTTTTAAAAGTATTTTGGATTTTTTTTTTCTTCTTTTGGCACAATGTTGAATTTCTAACTTCCCCTGAGAACCTAGTAGAGAAGTGTTACTCCAGAATTCAAATATTTCAATTGGATATTTTGTAATACAGAAATGTAAGTGCTCGGAGATATTTTCTACTTGAAAATATATATAAATAGAAAAAAGAAAAACATTCCCTCTTAAGCTGTCTGCTTTAAACCCAGAAAAATTTGCTTCATCAAAACCACACTTGTCGTGGTTATCGAAACACATTTAACGGAAATATTTCGCTATCTTGTGATGTAGTTTGTCGCAATGAAAGAAATTTTCCAGAACTGACGAGATAGAATTTTCTGATAGCAATATCTAATGGGTTTGAAAAGGGCTGTTAGAAAATGCTTACCCCAACGATAAATATCCGAAATGATTAAAAGTTTCAAACATGGCGTGGGACATCTAATGGTTTTAAAATGCGTGAAATATTCTTGGGTTCTGTAAAGAATTTTTTTTCTAAGAATAATGGAAAGTTCAGATACAAGCTTAACAAAACTTCGTGGGGAGTATTTCTGGATAAAAAGCTACTTTTTTAAAAAATCAACAAGTAAATAAATAAATCTAACAACTCTAGTCCTTCTTTGGTTTATTTAGAGTTGCTTACATATCTTTAATGAAGTTAATAAAAAAATTTTAGCCGTGTTTTAACGACGATTCTTACTTCCATCTAAATAAGCAGAAGACTTTGTTAAAGTTGCTAGAGGCATATTATATATATATTTTTCGTATTTAATTTCAAAGTATTTATTATTTGTATTGTGTCTTACGTATAAGTTGTTTTATATGTTTGAAATAACTTATTTTTAACCTTCAAACGGTACAATGGGGGTCCGATCCGATCCAAGGATGTGTTTTCCCTCTCCCGTACTCTCCCCTGTCATTGTAAGAGATCGAATTGACAAGGAACCCTACCAGACAGACCTACTAGATCACCCTGCTAGGCATAGGAATAAGTAAATAGGAGTGTCTTTGTTGAAAAACATTATTAATATCATTAGTCATTTATTAATTTTTTTATTTTAGATTTTTTAATTTTTCGTTTCTATTTTGAAGGCCAAAAATGTCAGTATACATTAGTTTTTACATTTCCATGCTTGGAAAGTTGGTTTCACTAACTTCTAAAACTAGGTAGACTAAATTACATATTAGACCTAATATACCCAACAATCTACGTAAATGCCAATGATATTTTCTTTGTTTAGCAAAATTACAATTCATTGGTCATTTTTTTCTACAAAAAGGGCTTTATTTTATGCAAAATATTATCATCAAATGTTATTATACAACAAAAATGCTATAATTAAATATTGTTGTTTTGAGTTAATAGGGGTTAGTAATAATTAAATGAAGTGTGTGTTTTAAGATTATTAAAGTTCAAAAGAAGAGGAAGAAAAACATGACTTTGAATGACTTGGATTTTATCTCTTCATTTTGCATTCAAAAGATACAAGTATGTTCACACTGATCAAAAATTAAGACCAGTGTATCAAAAAGAAGTACTGATTTTTAGTATACTTCTGCCCTTTCTCATCACAAATTTGCTGCTCTTAATAGCGGATAAGAGGAACACGAAATATTAATATTATAATTGATTTGTCTGAATTTCCGACTTCAAACAAATATTATTTTGTATATTTTTTTTCATTTATTGACTTTTTCTAGCAAAACAATATTTCAATAGAAAACTATCCTTAAATATTAACTAACAAAACTTTCTTCAATAGCAAAATAATGTTCCAATACAAAACGGATCTCCAATATTAACCAACAGGACGTTCTTCAACAGTCCCCACAAGGGGTAAAATTTCTTTAGCGATGAAGGATACCGAAATTCCGTGGTATACCGGAGTAATCTTTTGAAATTTTTTATGTTGCCATCTCTATGTTACTATTTTTTCTTATCTCTCATTGTGGTACTTTTTCGGATATGTGGAGTTTTCAAGCGATGCTACTGCCAATCTGGGATCCTTGAGATTAAACAGTCTCCAGGATACAACAGTCTGGATGTTTTACGGTGATTACTCGTATCCGTGAAGAAATAATCCTGTTAACTGAGGGAAATAAATACATCACGTTGCCTTTGCATCGGGTAATAGGCGATATACAGTTATGGAGCATAATCATCGGGTTGAATTGACTATTGTTACTGGGTAGGGTCGTGCAATCGGCCATCGACTACGTATCTTATTTGAGTGATAAAGGATGATGACTGAAGTATAACTTAAAGGCTGATATAAAGGATGATGACTGAAAGCATATGTGCTATAATGGTGGAAAATTCGTTTTATCCATCGTAAGAGGTGATAAACATATCTTCTTGTTCGGCTCCTTGTTCCGCAAAATGGGAAAATTTTGCGACACTTGCCCGGGAAGTACAAAACATCTGTACTATTTTTATGTATTGCTGCTTATCATTTAACATTTTTATTTTTTTCAAAAGCATTTCTAATTTGCATCTATTGATTTAGCATTTTATTTCCTTAGCATGTTTTACTCTGTGGAGTCCATTAACCCAATAACCAATTTTCCTTTAACGTAAATGGCATCTGACATGGAATTAGGTTTTTCATTAATACGAATTATTTTAATTGCATCTAGTGCCTGAGAAATTCCTGTGACATTTAACTTAATGTGTAAAAGTACACTAACATTCCTGTTGACAAAACTACTAATTTCCAAGTTGAACAGACGAATATAAAATATATGAAATAATCCTCGAAGTGTGGTGACATTATGCATTTTTCCTCACCTGCAAGCCTTTATGTTTTAAAGCATTTCCTTTTACTCAGAATACGGTAGAGAATTTGAACTAGAGATAGAAGGAGAGTCATTTTGTAAAGTTTAGAAAAGTAATGTAAGGATAAAATACAGCCAGTTATAAATATATTCGGGTTTAAAATAATTTTTTTCTTCCTAGGTTAGATAATAGGGATGCGTAATTGCAACAAAAATGTTCAATATGAGATAGTGAGATTGATATTATATAATTCAAACGTGAACATCGTGGACACGACTTGTAGGTAACTGAATTTCTACTACCCTACCTTCTGGTGAAAGACTCAATCGCTACAGTAATTCTGTGCTTCATCCCAAATCGGTTCTAACATGTTGGACATATAAGTGGTCTTTGAAATATGCTTCTAGTAAGAAATTATGTTGGGTGAGGTTAAAGGAACGGTAGGTCAGTGTATAAATATTTTTCTGCTGACCACAGCGAAGCAACCAATTCTACCATTATCATCCGGAAAGAACGAAATATGGGAGGACTCATTGTCACATACTGAAATCTGCCTGTTTATTCAGAGTCTCAGGGTAGGACGAAACCTAGAACATATACAAAGGATCGGCCTTTGCTAACTGTAAGACATAAAATATATTCCGTTCGGAAGAACCCGTTTTCTTTCTTTCTTTCTTCTAATGCAGCACATGCTTATATAGTACTCATTTACTAATGTTGCGGTATCATGTTCGATGAAGAACATAAAAAAACTTTCACTCACAAACACAACATGCTTTCATAACCTGCTTTTTACCCGCGTTACTCGTGTGACTTATTTTTCCAGGCCACGAGACCCCCCCCCCCCTACACACACACACAAATTTGTTTGTAAACATATTGTACAGTAATTCTATGTGTTTAATGACAAATGTACTACATTCTGAAAAAAGTGCGATATCCTAGGAAATGAAATGGCTGGCCAGCTAACCAAAAGCGTATTCACATTCTGCAGACTCACAGCAATCATATTTCTTATATTTCTGTTCCCACTGTCTTAAAGTGGGTGATCACCAAAGGTCTCCTCGAATGATTGCGCAACAGAACAATACTTCATCAGTTGAGAAATCCCACCCAGTCACTACCAGACTAGCCGAGAATGAAAGACTATTCGATTGTCAACGGAACACGAATACTTTGTTTTACACTTGCATGGATTTAGGATTAAAGTCATCCCTTTTTCCCCGCTTTGCAATACGAACTAAATCTTTCAATCGGATCACCTACCAACATGTTGTTCTGTGGCGGTCGTCAATTTCGGACCTGTACTGGAAAGCTAGGTCCCTAACATCAGACATTCAATGATTTCGGTACTTGAGCGGTTCCGTGCAGTGAGGTATGTTACTATTGTAAGTACAGAGGCTGTTCACACATTTTTTAGACAATGTATATTGTATTCACAAATCTAAATTACATAAAATTCTTGTGTTATAATTGTTCTATTTTACATCCCTTATTCTGAACTATCTTTCGACACCGCAATTTCCAGGATAATAATGCCTTTTGAAGTGTCAGAAGAGGTATTCTATCCCATTCCTCCTGAACAGCTTTCCAGACTCCTGTAAGGGTTTTGGGACGACGTTTGGATAATGCAGATTTTAAAAGTCCGAAAGCACAAAAATCCATAGGTGATACATCGGTAGATTTAGTAGGGATATCAGTGAAGGGTATGGCCTTGATACCAGTTTTTTGTTCCATTTCTTTTAGGAGTGGATTTTGATGTGTGACTGCTAGCTTTGTCCTGATGGAGTCTCACAGATTGATGGCACTGTGGGTAAAGCGATGGTATTTCATTCAGAAAAATTGGCTATAAAATATGTTCCTGATAGTACACTGCTGGCCACCCAAATTGCAACACCAAGAAAGACAAGAGATATCACAACAAAATTTATTTTGTAGATAACATGTTGACCAAGTATCAAATGAATTAATTTATAGACTTCTGTGAAGTGTGGTTCATGCCAAAATCAGTAGCCAGAGTACCCGCCATTGTTGGAGATCACCGCTGCCACACGCCTCGGCATTGATTCAAAGAGACTTTGGATGAGTTCTTGGGGTACAGCAGACCAAGCAGCTTTCACACATTGCCAAAGTTGATCTGCTGTGGCAGCTGGGGATGGAATCTGGGTCAATCGTAGAGCAACCATGGACCAAATATTTTCTATCGGTGAAAGATCCGGAGAGCGAGGCGGCCAGGGAAGCAATTCAATCTTGCGATTGATGAAGAACCGTTGGACAATGAGTGCCACGTGTGGTCGCGCATTATCCTGATGAAATACGGCTGTGGGCAAGCCCTGAAAGTAAGGAAGGACAATTGGCTCCAACACCTCGGAGATGTAGCGCTGGCTGTTTAAAGTACTGGCAATGCGTACTAGAGGTGTGCGAGAGTGATATCCAATACCGCCCCATACCATAATACCCGATGCAGGACCAGTGTGGCGGTGCATAACGCAGCTGTTCAGCATCCTCTCTTCACGGTGTCTCCAGACTCGAATGCGACCATCGTGGTGTTGCAGACAGAAACGTGACTCGTCAGTAAAGACAATCTCATTCCATTCTGCCGTCCACATCCTTCTGTCATCGCACCATTGGCGGCGGAGACGTCTGTGGTTCTGCGTAAAGGGTAGACAAAGCAATGGACGTCTTGCGGACAGACCACTCTGCTGTAAACGGCGTCGAATGGTACGCGCAGACACTGGATGATGCGTCACAGACTGCATGTGCTGTGCTATGGTTCGTGATGTGACTGAGCAATCCGTCACTGCCATGCGCACAATTTGCCTGTCATCACGTAAAGTGGTGCGCTGAGGTGGATGCGATCGAACACGCCGGTCCGTCGTACCCTCCTGCATCCAACGATCACATATCCGCATTACAGTTGTTTTGTTTCGTCCAACACGACTGCCGATTTCCCTGAAAGATAATCCACAATCTCGGTAGGCCACTATCCTTCCTTTGTCGAACTCGGATACTTAATCAAAAGATGATCGCTGTTTTCGGCGAGACATAATTGACCGTTTTTTTGAAAAAACCACAAGAAAAACACAATTGCCGATCTTGAAATCGTTGAAATCTCCAAGCCTTAAATAGCGCTTTGAAGTGGGGCCACAGGCGCGCGTGATGTGCGTCATCGCTGAAATTCTAATCATTTGCATATCTCACCTCCGCTAATGCATATTGTAAATTTCATGTTATTGGCATGTTTCCTTCAGGGTCTTGCATTTACAGTGGCCAGCAGTGTATTTGGAGTTAATCTTGACATTTTTTTCACTCTCTTTATTTTTAACTTGCCATTATAAGAAAAACCAGCAACAATCATGAATCCCTTAGAAAAACTTTCTTTGGATTCATTGAACCATGTACTTAAATTTTTTTCTCCCCTTTTATGATAATAAATGGTTCTTTTTTTGTTTCAATCATTTAAATACACCTATGATTCATCTATTGTGACAATTGTTTTCCATTTTTCTTTGGATAAGTGTTTCTCATATAGAATTCTGCAGCGTGTCCTGTGTTCAGCGATATGATTTGGAAGAAGACGATGCACATTGCGTTTTTTCGCTTTCTTAAGATTTAAATCAACGTTTATCATATTGTTTACAGTGGACACCGAGCATTTTAATGATTTTGCAACTGTCCTTTGACTAGGGAGATTTTCTTTTAACATTAAACAACGTACCTATGCAATAGTCGAAGATGTCCGTTTTTTCCTTGGATACTTGTTTGGAATTTTTCTCCCACTTGAGGCTCCAATTTGACGTTCTTTTCCTTTCTTGTTGACGATATTACCTATCGACGCTTTAGATATCACAAAACCATGACTCACACATCGTTTTTGGATAACGGAGTATGCATATTTCTGTTCGGAAAGAGCATAAATGCAGCCTTCGAACCACTGCTTTGTTAAAAACGCCATTTTAAATAAAGACAAAACTTTCAAGCCCCAGAGGATAATTCTGACTTTTAAAAACATAGTACAATTGCAATTATTTCTTTTGCAGCAAACGATTTTTTATTACCGCTTACCAAAATCGTCTAAAAAATGTGCGAACAGCCTCTGTAAGGCTGCCGTGTACAAACCCTATTGGATTCTCTCAGATCAGTGTTAAACTATGGAGAAAATTATTCTATTATTTACAGCCATATAAATACTGATGATCCAATAAAAATGGTATTTTCAGATAGCCTGAAATTTCCTTCCCCTTACAACAACATTCATTTTATAAATGGAATTAATGAGAATTTATAACATACTATATCAGATTTTTTCCCCGAATATTATTAATTTTAAATTATTTTATTTTCTTAAAAAAACGATAAACGTCCCAAGGTGTAAAATTTATTTCTCTATTATGGAGTACAATTTTTAAAAAAAATCCTCAAATACAAGTCGGAAATCCTTGGACAAATTTTCTCTATACAGAAAAATGAGGAGAGCGAAGCCTGTAGGGTTAGTACACAACAGCCTTAAGTGTCCCATGTGTTTGAAAAAAAGAAAAAAAAAGAAAATTCAGCAAGTATGGCTGTACAGAAATTCTCATATAGTAAAAAAAAAAAAAACATTTTCTTTCGTTAACTATGCTGAAATACATTATAAAAATATTTTTTCCCTGGAACCATACTACGATTTTTCATTGTTTAGATTTTGAAATATGTCACGAATTGCAGCGCTTCGCTGCTGTAGAACTAAATGCAACGCTTTATATAAGTATTATCATAATCGCATTACTTCAATATCTAATAAAATGTTTGGAGCATACTAAAGTAATTGTAATCTTAAACATAAATATTTATCCAGCGAATATCGAAATATATTTCTGAGCTAAATATCATTTTTAATATGGTTTGTTCATACCAATAACAATATCCTCGATTTAAAAATTCCCAGAGTAATGGATGTCGTTCCGATGTCAATGGAAGATAAGTGCTTTATTTTATGTTGCATAAGACTATATTTTTTAAACTAGACTCGTAACGATCTCCTATAACGATTCTAGAGTTAAATCATTTTTGAAACTCAACGTTAACGCTATGCGATATGGAAGATTTTATCTGCAAGCGGGATACATTAAGTTTTATCTTTTAAGATAAAAAACGATATCTCTAGTACTTGTGTGGGTGTAATTTTATATTTATATATAGTACATAGTAATGATATAACAGCTAATATATAACGATAGATTTTAAAGAAGGTTTTTCATTGTAAAACATTATTTTAAAATAATACTTAGCAATTCATTCTCAAAATCAGTAATTAGGCTGCTTGAGAATGTTTCTTTCCAAAAATTCATCAACAAAATATTTTATTCATTGTTTCAGATTGTAATAATTTATTAATAATAGAAACTTAATTAGAAAAAAATACATGTATTATTTATTTGTCGGAAAAATTAATGATCTTGAATTAGTTTTTGTACTTAATGCTATTCATAATCTTTGAATAAAAAGGTAACTTTATCGATCCCAATAAAAATAGAAACAAGACATTTTGTGGAATAAGTGACCTAAGCCTCTAAAACTGGATAAATTCATTACTTACACTGCATACGTATAAAACGCGCAGGTTTACTTTTTGTATACAGTGTGTCACGTCGTAGCTGACAGCAGCCAAAATTTCAGATGAAAAAATATGCGTGAGACCCAACATAGTTAAACAGAGGCACGAATTAAAATTAAAATTAAATTCTTTTAATAGAACTATTCTAGTATATACAGGTATGTACAGTAGACGTTAAGCTATTAAGGATGCTTGAGGGTTGCTACGACTGCATGCGACTAGCCCCTGGTCTAAAACAAAATAGTCTCAGCCTCCTCACGCTGACCAACTGCTCGTCATCCTCTGCCTCCGTCTGTCTCTCTGACTAGTCCGTCCAGTTTTTTCTCCAAGTTCCATTTTGCGACCGGTTTCTACTCCCCTCCGCGGGGATTGGATTTTACTTCCGGCCACCGAGCGCCTTGGGGTGTTGCCTTTGTCGAGCTGGACACCTTCCATTCAGTGCCCGCCTCTGAAAAAACTTCTTTGATAAATAACAGCGACTAATTCTCTGCCGATCCTTGTCATGTCGTATTTCCGGGAAAAGATCGGTCCGGCCCCTGCGACCTGAAATTAACGATTTCTCCCTAGAATGACAAAGAGCTATTATCTGGGCTTTTCTAAGGGAAGTCACCTTGTCCCTTAGATTGCTGGTTTCCAAGTATCAGCAGCATTCCTCTTCATGCAATATCATCCTGAGAACGTTACGAGAAAATGGGATGTTGCCGATATCACAAGTGATTTTTGAGTTAACAAGCTCGTTCTCTCAGAAAAAGATTTACTCAATGAATTCGAAAGTCGAAAGATTAGCAGATTTTGTAAGTTTTCAATACAATTCATTTTTTGCTTAGTTATGAATAAAATATTTAATAAAATAAATATTGCAACAATTTAAAAGAAAACTTAGTATGCAAAAAAAAAAATTAAAACGAGTGTAAGACACTTAACACATGGTATAAATACATTTTGTGGAATAAGGGATTTAAGCCTCTAAAACTGGATAAAATCATTACACTGTATACGTATAAAAGACACACATTTACTAATCGAATACCATGATTTTCGAGTTAACAAACTCTTTTTTCCTCAGAAAAAGCTAAATTAACTCAATGAGTTCGAAATTCGAAAGATTATGAGATTTTCTTACTTTTAAAAATATTTAATTCTTTACTTAGTTTTGAATAAAATATTCAACAAAATAAATATTTGATCCCCTGAAACAAAAGCGTATTATGCAACAAAAGAAAATTTATGAATATTTTTAATGCCTTTTAAAAATATTTTAATAAAATATATAATAAAAATTCGTTTCCATACATTATATTTTTTTAAAATCAATGTATAAGTTATAGAATAAATTTTATCGGCATAAAAACATAAAAAAGTACAACAATAGCAAAATGTGTATTAAAGAAAATAAAGTCTAATCAAATATATATTAATGCAAAATAATAGTTTAATGGACGTTTGTAAAATATATTTCCTTTTAACTTCCAGATGAATTTTGTATCTCTCCATACTAGCTATGTTTCAATAGTAATTTCTGGTTTCCCGGCAGGTTCCAACCAAACTACTGTTTGACATTTTCCACTATTAATTTTTTTGCTCCCGTTACAGCAAAGTCTTTGACCTCAAAATTATTTTTTGATTTGTCATTATTAATTATGATGCAGTAACCGGAGCATATGGAAATAATATCTGAATTTGTAAACTGAACGTTTGGTGTTGTTTGTTGCGTACAGATGTCACGAGTTATTCGTGGAACGTTCCAAAAGCTACTTCTTCAACTTGCAGTTGATATAGAATTGTATACCATGGCTACAGCAGAGTGGAATGTTAACGATCAGTGAAATTTTCCTTAATTTTCAAAGATATGAGTTTTTAAATAATCCAACGGTGCTATTTAAACCTTTATTTTCTTTAATACGGAACAGGTTATGCGGAGGATTTCCCCCGAGAGTCGATAGGGGACGAAAATGCGTAGCGAATATGCTTGAAGGCAAAATAAAATCGTGGTATTTCATTATTAAGTTAGCCATACACGTGCAGGAAATCCTCAAGGTAAAAGTCTGCAGGGATTAGTTGACGATTTCCTCAACTCAGCCCTCGCGCGTACACGTGCAGGAAATCCCCAAGGAAATAACGCAGGCTTTTTTTCTTTTTTGACGACAGAGCACACACTTCGGGTTTAAACTGCGCAGTTCCATCCGGAAGGTAGAAAAAATGTTTTCCAATCGGGAATTGAATTCGTTGACTGTACTTTCCGCCACCGGTCTCAAGACTTCCCCACACACGACGGGAAAATCCTCAAGGTCTGGACTGTGCAATGAAATCACAATGATTTCCCCTACGTGTATGGACACCTTTACAATTGAGAGTGACCCGTTGTATGTAAATGAAGATTGTTTGTTGTTTTCCTCTCCTCACATCTTCATGAAGTTTGATATATATATATATATATATATATATATATATATATATATTATTTTATTTATTTTTTTTTCAACTGGAAAGAAGTGTGGTTGTCAACAAATAAAATGGAGATATTCGTATCGTCCAACGTTTCTTCAATGGATAAAGGGCGTTAATCGTTACGGTTTGTTTTCACAATATTGTAGTATGAGGGGTATTAGATGTATTCATTTGATAAAAATGTTTATATATACACCCATGCTTCTGAAATGTTTGAATTACGTAAAAAATATTATGCGTTTATTACGATAATTTTAGGCGGAAATTTAAATTTGGATCTAAAAAAACAGGGAAAGAAAGAATTTATAAACTTTATGGAAGACAGATTTGGATTACAGCTCCATATTAACCCATCTCTATCAATTTCCCGTGGTTGTTTGTCCATCGAAGTGGTTTTTAGCTCTTCCTATTGAGAAGATGGTTTTGATAAACTATAACTGTTGTATCAGTTTTTAAAATCCAAAAGTTAATCTGATCTACCCGAAGTCATGCTGCAATTTACTGAAAACGCATGATCGCTGCGTGCAGTCCTGTATTTTCAGAAAAATAATTTAGCATCTTTGTAACCTTTTAGTAAGATGTAAGACTCTGTCACCAACCTATACCCCTCTTAGCCTGGACAAGTACAGTTTCCAGACAGAGCCACGTAGAGGTAGGTTCAAACGACGCCAAACACAGTTTATCCTACAGCTCCCAGAGTACACAACTCCCCTGAAAGAGTCATAGTTTCTACCGCTTACTCCCGGCCTGCACTCATATGAAGTTCATCCCGTTCGAACTTAAGTGCTCTGGGAAGGAGTCACACTCCCCCAACACAGGATCCGAATTTTCCGTTTGTAATAAACCTATTTTAAGCATAGCTTAAAACTATTGTTCGAAGGACATTTGAATAAGCAATAAATACACGTTTTAATAGTAAAAATACTTTGGCAACCATATCTCTATCCCAGACTTACGTAAACAGGAATCGAGGGGAGATGGATTAATTAAATAAAAAAATACAGTGATTTTGTTGTGAAATCCTCCGTAAAAAACATATTGCATAAAATGAGAACACATGTTAAAAACAGGTAAACCAATTTTAGCTGTTGCATGAACGTGACCTGTGATTTTGTATATTTTTTTATATTTGTTATTGTATGAAATTTATTTTTAAAACTACTTTAATTTATAAAAAATGATTTTGTTTTTGGTCCGAGATAAAATTTCCTGGTTTCGGTTTAATAAGCTTTAGTAAATTGTTTGTGTTGACCAGATCTGAAATCCCCTAAATTAATTTGCCGAGAGATTAACTGAAAGTATTCCAAGTTTCTACTTCATTTACTCTGTACCTAATAAAATTGTAGTATTTAGCTATATATCATTTATATTGTGCTGCCATTTTTTTCTCAAATTAATCGTTATTAAAATAATTAAATGTGACATCTACAGATAGATTAAAAACAGATTCCTTTTATAGACATACTTATTTATAAATTTGCAAAAGTATTAATGGAAAAAATGATGCCTTATTTAGTTTGAACAATTAATATCATACTTTTGCTAAGATAAATAAGAGTTCTTTTCAAAAGCTATAAATATAAAAACTGAAATTGTATTTCTAGAATAGGTAACAAATCTCGTTATTTGTCCGCATCTTCATTTATTCTTAAACATAACAAATAACAATCAAACGAGAAATAGTTCTTTATTCCCTTTTTGCATGAAACATTTCAAAGTCGAGTGTTTTATTCCGTAGGCAATAGATCTTTCTTTTAAAAGCTCAAAGAATTGGTGGAAAGACAATGACACAGACAATGCATGTATAATATTTTTGCGAAAAACCGTCTTTTCAAAGTCACTCCATCTAAAGCTGGTTTTATCCTTTGTTAACAAACGAAGCCATATTCAATCGAGAACACTTTATGAACGATAAGTTCCAAGAGCCTGCTGCATTCTTTGAAATTCTTTTGCTTGATGATAAATATTTGAAATGTATAATAAAATAGTTTCAAAAGATGGAAAGCCTGTTACTTGCGCTGGATTATTTTAAAAAATAAATATTTCTTTTTATCGTCATAAAGCAGGCTTCATTATTTTATAAGTCTAATGGAATAAATTAGAGACTTTTGTATACAAGTTTTTTTATGTTTAGAAAGTAGTTATTCGCTTATTCTTGAGAATATTAATTAATAAAATTAAACGGAACGTTCTTTTAAAATGCATGCAATGTTTGTTATGAACTCCATCAAACAGTTATAATTATGATAGTTAAAAATTTATTTTAACTAAATAATGGAATTTATAACATACTAGGAAATAATATTTTTTAATTAAAACACATATCGTTATTTTTTTTATCTGTTTTCCTTCTAAGAATAAAAAATGGATTTATAAAATATTTCTATAGTAATGTCCTCGAAGATATATCTCTGCCCTCTTAATTAATTGGGTTCTTGTAAGCCGATACGTGTATTTTTGTAATTAAAAATACATTAGACGCAAGTTTTTAGTTTCTAATTCAATGCAATTATAATTAACGAGCATCAATGAGTATTTCTTTTAGCTTCCCACTAGCTTTTTATCACTATCTTTGCATTAACTCTAATTATTTCTATGGTTGCTTTTTAACTATATTTAGTGATGTAACAGAGAAGCGTATGACGACCTGGACGAACTGATTCCAAAACACTGTGGTCACCTTTTGTAACACGAGAGATAAGCTGATCATTAAAATAGTTCAGCTTTTACAGGATTACTATAGCAATTAATCAAATGTTACCCAAGTTTGACACTTAAAATTATATCAGTTTACAAACGTTCGCTAAAGGAAATTATGATTCCGTTTCAAGTAAGAGAATCTGAACCAAGAAGGAGCTCTCATGCTATATATTACCTATTTACGAGTAATATATAGTAAGAGATTATAATAATAGCAAGAAAGCAATGTGGAAACCATATGGTATATTATCGAAGAGTTAAAAATTTTTGTGGAAATCATAAAGTTGTCTAGATTTACATACTATCTGATAATATATATAACTGAAATATACCCTCATAGATATCCAAAAGGAAAAACTAAAACAGTCAATTTTTAGGGTACAGCAAGGAATGCCTTATTATATGCGAAATGACATGCATACTTTTTCTTATTGTTATACAATGTAGTAATTATGGCCCTCTACGTAAAAAGACCTTTTTTTATTTCTGTTTGATTGAAAGTTTTTTTTTCTTTAGCGATTTCGGTAATTTCAATTAAATTCCATTCCATTCATGTATGAGGCCATTGACTTTTCGCCCAGAAATATCCCTAGTTGGCTGAGCAGAGACCCCTTCTTAAAACAGCATCGAACTATCATTATAAATTGAAAGTCAGCTTTCTTACCAAAGCACGGTATCTTGTATTATATTTTTAGTCCCTACAATGGTGACGGAATTAATTATGATTCTTCAACCTGGGGTATATGCAAATGAATGGTCCTATATTTAAAAAACAAACAAACATAGGAAGGAGGCATCCTCCAGTAACGATCCTTGGTCATTAAGGTATTGCAAATAAAGGACAAATTAATGAATGTCTAAAAGTGTAAATAGTAGACGTTCAAAAGCATCCACCAGTCAGGGAATAGAAAAACCTTCAGATATTCTCTATAAATAAAAATAGCTTAACCGTAACTTTAATTTCAAAGACAAAATCAGATTCTTTACTCGAGAAAATATCAAAAAATACATTCATAGAGACTCACTGCAGACGCATGCCATGACTTACATTAGTTCTTGAACTTTCTGAAGTTTTAATGGTATTTTTCACGTTACTCCTATATATTACAATGATCAGCCTACTCTGTAAACTATACGAAAAGGAAGTCATGAAGATTCTTTGATCTAATAACTTTCCTATAGTAAAGTCTAAAAATAATTCCCAGGGTTTAAAACCAAAATAAAATTGCGTCAGTTTTAGCTGCATAAAATTTCTTTCTTTACCTTTTGCGACGTATAATTGCATTTTGTTTATTAAATATGCGAAACACATTTACATCACAAATTCTATTTCATCAGAGGAATTTCATTATATAATACTATAAATCTCAAATATTTTAATTACAAAATGTAAGCAAGCAGCTTTTATAATACAGACAAAATTCTACTTACTTGACCTCGAGAAGTCAGCTTTTAAAGCCCCAAACTGACAGAAAATATGGCTTCACGCAACAAGGCTTTCAAACGAGACACTGAATTAAGACGGAGTTCCTCAGGGTAACACTTGCTTTTGAGAATGCGAAATTTTAATCAAGTCTTGCTTTGAATTGCATATTTCATCATTTCTGCGGAAAGTAATTAACGTCAGTTTCATTTATGGTGATTTTTCACCTTTGGAGCAAACATAATTCATATACTTGATACTTTTTAGTTACTTTCTCAATGAATCAGTTTTGAGTAAGAAGATGATTTTTTTAAAAAAATGAGTTAATGTTGTCTTTATGTATTTTGATGACACGCGAATTAGAAGGTATAAAAATACGGAAAACTGAATTAACACTGGATAGATCAGGAACAGTAATTTTTTGTTACATAATTTGTAAATATTGGAAGGATTATATTATTATTTTTTTTAATTGTTTTAATAATTGTACAAACATTCTATTAGATGTATGAAATTCTAATCATAGTAGTCTCGATTATTAGGGAGCCATGTTTAGACAGTTCCTACGTATTTAAAAAAAGTTGCAAAATTAATTGCCATTGAAAATTCAAAAATTTATGACATCTCCCACACACACACACACGCACACACACACACACACACACACACACGTATATATATATATATATATATATATATATATATATATGAGGGTCGATCAAAAAGTAAGGTTACAAAGCCTGCAAGGAAACGCCGACATTTTATTTCCTAAAACCAATACAGCCAACTAATAGTACATACATTAGGTTATTTTTCAACATAGTCTCCAGATCGGTTATTCACTTGTCGCTTCGTGGGATGAGTTTGAATATTCCCTCCTGGTAAAAATCCTATCCTTGTGTGTTCAGCCACGTCGTGGTGAAGTTTTTCACCTTCTCATCTAAAGCGAATTGTCGGCCCCCTAAGTATTCCTTAAAGTGAAGAAAGACGTGGAAGTCTCTTGGAGCGAGGTCCGGGCTGTAGGAAGGGTGGTCGATGATGTCCCAGTGAAATTTCTTCAACAGCGTGGTGGTCCTCTGGGCTGTATGAGGTCGCGCGTTGTCGCGAAGGAAGAGGAAAGTTGTGAAGAAAGATGCTGCCGGTGAATTTCAGCCACGCTTACATGTTTCGCATACAGAAATCGAATAACTGAGCGGATTTTTTCTCGAGACTAGTTTTCCAAACCAGTCGCCATTTCTGTTAACCTTCAACTTGCGCTGTAGGTCGAGGGTAAGTGAAACACTGCACAGTTAGCGACCGCATATATTAGAATTACCGCACACAACTAATTTATGTATAACAGACGAAACTCCAGGAATATCGACTTTGTAACCTTAGTTTTTGATCACCCCTCGTATATATACATATATATCACATTATAAATAATTTGTCACCATGTGTTTTCTAGACAGTCATGAAATTCCAAAAACTTTTATGTCATATTTTTCATTATTGCCCAGGTAGTTGTATCATGCCATGAATTTTTCATTACAAGATGTTTTAAAACCGACTATCGTATACTCTTTACATATATGTATTGTTACGAATTTTGCGAGTCTATGGTAATCTCGCCAAATATGAGAGTTATTGCCAAATTGGCGAAGGATTTGGTTACTTATTTTGGTCACCAGACGCCAAATGGTCGCCAACGCACTAGACCTTTCTAAAAGGTTCTAGAGATTTCTAGCTGGCCAACCTATAGGTGGCGCTTTGGAAGTCAATAAATATACCTGACATTCGCATTGGAACTCAGTGTTCTTTTCTGCTGAGAATTGAATGTATTGAAAATGCGTTAGGCGTGTACTGTATTGAAGACTATGTTATCCTGACTTGTGTTTTTAGAGTTTTCTGCTGTATAGAAGACATTTGTTACGTGTTTTTCTGTTTGAATTTGTGTATGCGCCTGAAGAATTTACACAATAAGAAATTTAATTTTGTGTGCACTTTCTGAAGAGATTTTATTCAATCTTATCGAACCCAGGAAAACGGAACAGTATATATATATAGTAACCACCGTTTATAGTGATCAGTGGTTATAAGAATCAATATCGCGAAAACAAAAACAAATGTATTATTTCCATGTTAAAATTTTCGCTTTAAAGAATAAATCCACCGGTTTTAAGAATCAGTTTACACTCTTCACTTTCCTTTCATTTTTCCAAAAAAGCCACTTAAACCCTCAAAAGACACGAAGTTCTTTCTTTCTTTTTTTAAGAAAGGTTGATAAGATGGGATGGAATATAGTCGTAAAATTCATTCCTATCTTTGTTAGACATAACATAATAGTTTCCCCTTAAACGCTTTAGCACAACACTGTTCTATTAGCTTGACTTGGGGGCATCTTTACCCGTCCGGGTCCGATTTCACTTTTCTCCACTGACTAACAAAAATAGGGACTATTTTTTTCCCACCTCCCTCATCCAGGTTGAGGCTTCCTGGAAACCGAAACACATAAATCTTCGGCGAAGTGTCCACTATCACTTAGGCAAACGTCACATTAGTAGATTCAGCACGTTATCAAACCGTGAAATGTAAGCTAGAGGGTGAATCTTCGTCTGAGACTATTAGTATTGAAAGAGTATTGAAACAGCCTCCTGAAAACTTCATTACGTCAAACTACCATAGAAAACGTTTTATTGCTCCTTTCCTGTAGTTGAAATGTTAAAACTGTTAAGCAGGTATGTTGTAACAAATATTGGATTTTTTTCTTCTTTTACTATAATCATGTGCATCTACTTATAGGTCTAGAAATTAAGTTGTATTTTTAAAATTATAAAAAAATAATTTTAATAACAGATAATTAACGTAAATTAAAGAGTATTTTATGGTAAATTATCTGATACATGTATATATAGGTGTATGTGTGCCTGTCGAAAAACCTAAATTTCGGCTATAAGAATTAACCGCTTATAAGAATCAAAAACAGTAATAACAATCGTGATTCTTATAAGCGGAAATCACTGTATATATATAATGTATAATCTAATCAGAAAGCCAAATTCATAAATGGCTTTGGACTTTATTATCAGCTTTCAGAAATCCCAATAAATGATACAAACAACAACACATATTAGTAACATTAGTTCAAAGTTCGATAAGAGTTATTTTTAAAACAATAAAGCTTACCGGACAGTGATTGTTAAAAAATAGCCCTAACAGAACATTTCAAGAGTATAATAGTATTTACATCGACAAAATATTTTATTGAATATACATACGAGGCATCTAGCACTATAACTGCATAATCGGAGTGTCTTAACTACGTAAACTCTGAAGATTCAATGACATATCTTCCATTTTCCGCCGCATAGCGCGTCAACCAATTTTTCAAGCAAAGCGCTTTCATACAATCTTGAAGTTACAAGCAATATCGACTAATGTATCTGTTTGAAATCGTTACTTGCTATACTAAGCTTTATCATTCCATAAATTACTGGGGCAATTCTAGGAAATAATTTACATATTATACTGTACAAAAATAACTGAAAGAAAAGTTATACATAAATTTAACCGAATCCAAATATAAAGTTTATATTTAAGCATAAAGTTAACCAAAAATTTTAGAATCTACAATTAAAATATCCCAATTATTTTATGGACCTTTCAAATACATTTTTTCAATATTTATGTGTTTTACAGTATAATGCTTGTCAGGAAAATATCGAAACTTTTTTATTATTAGCCAAAAATAAATTTCAATTATAATTATTTTATGTCTGTCGAATAATTAAAATATCCGTGACTCATCTGCTAGTTAAAACATGAAAATACTTGAAGTATAATAATTTATTTTACTAGTAAAAACACTGTGGTTTCATAAATTTAAATATATTCTTGCATATATATTCTTTGAATTATGTAGAGAAGGGAAGAATTTTCATCATGTGATAATTTAACATGTGTTAAAATGAAAATTTAATCGTAAACATTATTTTAACTCATAAAAATAAGAATATTTAAAATTTGTATCTGAAATAAAGCATAAAAAATAGTAACGCATAATTAAGATAAATATTTATATGTGGGAATTAAAAAAAATACAAAATTATTTGAAAAAATTAATTTAAACTTTAATACATAAAATTTTCAAATTTCCAAATTTGCAACTGAAAAGGATAAAAGAAACAAAACTAGTTACCCATAATTAAAATAAATATTTATTTTGGTAGGAGTTTGGAAATTCACGCATTTGACTGACATTAATGTGTTCAAACTTAACTGGACGAATATGTAATTAAAGTAACAGATCTTTTGCTTGAAACACACTCATTACACAAACTGATTAATATATTCATATATAAATATTTTCCTTCATGAGGATGTAAACAAAAATTTTTGGAACATCATAAATAATTTGTCTCCATGTGTTTTCTAGACAGAAATGAAATTCCAAAAACTTTTATGTAATAATTTTTAGTATTGACCTGACAGTTGTATCATTCCATGAGTTTTTCATTACAAGCTGTTGTAAAACCCACTATCGCATATACTCTTTCAGAGTATGCGATAGTGGGTTTTACAACACAGTTTATAATATATATATATATATAGTTTATAATAATTTCCTTATCAAATCCAACTAACACTTCCAGAAATCGATTCTTGGACCTTCTTCTATCCAGTGGTGAGATCTCCATTACAACCATCTTTGTTGTACCTTAATCTTCACTAACAAACCTCATTGAAAACTCATTGCAGGACATCGTTATATGATTTGATTTTAAGTGCAACACTGAAGCAGTAATGAGAAAGTTTGTTTAATTAGAAGAAAATGCTTAATAAAAACTTACCTCTAATTGGATACTAAAGTTAATATCTGCTTATATGTATTGCAGTGTAAAATTAAACTTTTATAAATATAAAAATCCCTTACAAGTCTTTTACTTAATATATTTTACGAGAAATAATACTGAATTTAAACTCTTATCTATGTCGAAACTTCTAAATTTATCATATAGCAAACGCATCGATAAGCATTTGATTAGTTTGTTAATCCAAACCAGAATCTTCTTTTTTTCTGAAATTTTATACACCACTGCATAGTGCAATCTTTATCTAACAAATTTTATCACTCTATAAACATAATTTTCACTCAAAGGTTATTGAGTGATAAGGATTTTTAGAATGATTTGGTTTGGTTTGGAGCGCTACGGTCAAATTTTGCTACACGAGGGATAATTAGACCAGGACCTACTGCTTAAAACAGATTCCGAACGGCTACAAACTTCCATGCCAAGAGTGGGATTCGAGCACACAGACTCCGGTACCGAATGCCAGCGCCCTAGCCATTCGGCCATCTTCCGGCTGATTTTTAGAATGAAATGGTTATTAAAACAATTCGCTGACGGATTTTTTTTTCATCCAAACAAAATATTGAAGATATAAGTAAAACATTTATCCTGTAACACGATAATCGAGTAATAATAATTGATTGCTAAGTAATAAATTTTCTCTTTTATTTTAACGATTGTTGTCTGTACTTTACCACCCTCTACGCCCGTTAGTGATGCAATGGTTGATAATAGAAAGAAACAGCTGCTGATGAAATCCAAGTTGGAAGTGGACAGCGTGTGAAAAGATGAAATTTATGCTTACAAAACAGATTTCATTTCAGAAAATATAGTATCCACGTGACAGTAAAGATAACCCATGGAGAAAATCGCCCATGGACGAGAAAAGTGAGCCGTTAATGTATTGGTAAATTCATCAGTGATAAGGTGTGATGGCTCTAAAGATTGGTTGCGATGTTGCTAAATGTTTTGCTGGTGCTTGGAAAACTGCCTATATCAACAATGAAGGTATGTTGTCTTAGATCAGGGATGAATAAGATTTTAGCCAACGAAAAAGGTGAATAGAATTGGCGTACACAATTTCATCAGAGTACGTTTATAGGATACTGACATCTTCGGAAAGGGCAATCACTAGATAGTGGGCCCCTTGTTGTTTGTCAGAACTTCAAAAATGATGCCGATTCACAGTGGGCAAGATCTTTCTAATCATTTGCAGGATTAAAGTTTCACTTGCATCAGAATGAAAAAAAAGTGAACTTAATATTTAGAAATATAAAACGATGTTCGAAGCTGAATTGTACTTATAAACCGTAATTCAAGTTGATTAACAGTTATTTACGCTTATTAACTATGCTAGGTTTTAAACTAAATGCTAAAAATATCAAAAGTAAATGTAACGTATCAGGAAAAATACTTTCCTTTACACGCAACTTTAATACCACAGACTTGAAAAGTATAACACTTGAAATTAAGTGCAGAATTGTATTATTCTATTGTAAAGTAGCTGAATGCAATTTATACATAAGAAAGTTATTTTATAAATGCATTGATAAATTCGTCTGATTTAAAAAAAGTACTAACTATTACATATGTTTTTTAAAATTACACAGATTTAATTAAAGATGAGATTATAGTTACGGATTTTTAGAAATAAAATCTTATGATTAGAACCGTTCTTTCAGTTCAAAGTTTTCTAAAGAAGATTATTCATTTATCTGACAGTACATCAGTGACGAAATTTCCATTTAATACTGCGAGAATCTTGTCCATATATATAATAGAATCAAAGCATTATAAATATAGCGTGTAATTAATGCATGGGTGATGTACATCAAGTTACATAAGCTTGTTTCAATATCATTTTATCCAAGTATCCATTTGTCATGTTTGATTGATTTAAAAGTTCATAAAACTTCCATAAAATGTAAAGTAAAATTCCCGTTTTGTGTTTAAAAAATTGCCGTATAATATCTTATTTGATTAAACTTAATCACGAATATGTCAATTAAAATTTTTTTTATATATGATCCCTAAGGACGTTTAGATAACTAGGGCAGGAGGGCAAAAAGTTGGCTATTTTGAGTTTTCTATACCGATTATACCTCATGTAAAACGTTTGAGTTATTTTGCAAACTCTAATCTAACCTATCTGTTGTAAGACTTTTCTTACATATTATTAATATACATGCATTAAAAACTATTAGTAGTTGCTTATATTTTAACATAGTACTCGGTGTAGCAATTTGTATTTAATTCTGTAAATGTTTAGTGCAATATACAGAATTTTTAATGAATACAAAAACATTTTAAATTATGTAAGTAAACTATATTTTCTTGTTTATATAAGTAAAATCCTATAAACCATTTTAATTGTGAAATTTTTTAAGCTATCTTTCATAATTACTATTAACGCTAATTACTATTAACGCATTTGAACTGAAGCCAGGAATATAAAATGTTTATAAGTAGTTTTTTGTTCTAATTAATTTTTTAACCTTTATTTTGCGATTTTATTTGTACAACGATTACAGTGAATAATTTTGTTACATTAATAAATATTTTTAAACTTAAGTATTTAAAGTAAAGTTTTAATATGTTTGTGGAAGTATATAAAGGCTACATTGCCTATAATTTTTTCAATGCTTCATTGATCTTCAGATAACTGCTTCAGAGATACTTCACATCTTGTGCAACGCAATTTGTCGGTTGACGTACAAGATGCTTGATTTATTTTGTAAGTTGCGTTTGTGAAAGGTTGTCCAGCCAGGGCCAAGAATTGTCTGTCTCAAAGAAAGCACCTTTCGGAAACAGTTTTATGTATAGTGATGGGGCAGTTTCTATCCGCAGTTTTTAAAATATGGAGTCATGTTTTCGTCGCTTTCACGTCATAACCACGTGAACCGGTCTGAAAGAATAAATTTTACAGAGTTTTCATCGCACATGGTCAGGAATGATATTACCTCATACCTAGTGCAGATATATCGTATTGTCTACTTAACAGCATATAAAATGACCGAAAGAACTGCCGATAAAGTTTGAAAATATGTACGTTTCAATGGAATATTGTCATATAAATTAAGTGAAATAATTTACAGGTCAAGTAAAACATAGTTTGAACAAACTTAATTAACACATCAATAGACTTAATTAACAGACAGACCAAACCAATGGTCCTAAAGAGATAAAACTTTCCATGCCGATTCTTCTTATAGTGTAGGAGTGCACTAAGAAAGATTTTTGAAAAATTCTTAGATTTTTTTATAATTAAATTTTTAAGCTGTGTTTGTAACTTGTTTTAAGTTTGCATTTAAAATAAAAATCTGAGGTTTATAAAATTTATATCACGAGGAAGATCATAAAAATTCCTTTAAAATGAAATTTTTTTCGAATCTTTACCTCCTTTTTCTGATTTTGGGTGAATTTTTAAAGATTAATTTTTAGAATTTAATTTATTAAATACTGATCACGTGGTTCATTTTTTTCTTTGGATACTTTAAATTAATTTTGCGTCACGTGCATAACAACGAAATAAATTGACAAAAGAAATATTAAAATTCCGTAAAAGATAAAATTTTACCACTAGACTAATTAAGATGGAAGATTTTTAAGAATTTTATCCAAATTAGTATGTTTAATGGATATTAAACATACAAATTAATTGCATACATTGGCCATTATATTTAATTGAATATTTTCTTCTACATTACTTTTTCTATAAAAACATAAGTTTTAGTTTTTTAAAGTTTTGAGCTTATTGAAGTGTTATACATTGTGAATTTATTGGAAAATTTGGGATACTTGACGTTGGTGATATTGAAATATTTGAAGTGTTTGAAGTTATGTAAGTAGCTGATGTTTTGGAATTTATTGAAGTTAATGAATATTGTTATAATTTAAACCCATAAAATTTATTGATGTTTCCCACCCCTGTTTACTGAAGAATGGGTTCACTTTAGTACAATTTTGAGGACTGGGCACTTAACTTTTCTGACGCACTTCCCATTGGTTTGTTAAACATTCTAATTTTCGGTGTAGTGTTGAATTGCTGAATTAAAAATTTGATAGTTATGTATACGGTTTTGATATGATTTTGAAAAGAATTTTGATGGTTCAAATATTATGAAAGATTTTATAATGTTCTACAGAAAAAAATAACCAATACTTTGACATTGTAATGCTTGAAAATTGTTTGATGATGAAATTAAAATGTTTATCCATCTTTTACTTGTGGGGGAGGGGGGAAGCAAAGTATAATATATTAAGTTAAGGAGTAATTGTTAAAATTTTTAAGCATAGAATTTTTCTCGCTTAGAGATAAATTTCCTTTTTGAATTTTTTCTAGCGCCTAACGCACTTGACTTCACATTCTGTGATTATATCTATATAAAAAAAAAAACTATGATGTTTAATGTTAATTCTGGATTCTCTGAGTAAGTAATTGACAATTTGATTTCAGTGATTATTAATTAAGAATTTTGAAAGATTTCGTCTAAATTTTGTGTAATCGAGAAAGTTTTTAAATCGTTTGTAACTAATTCTGGTCTCCAAAGCTGACGATGGCCTTCTTTGCTTCTTGTAAATATTTTTGTGCTTTATTTTGAGTTCATAAAGTGTTATTTTAAGTTCCAGTGATCTTACAATTTTATAAGTGTGTTTATATTTTGATTTTGGTGGGTACCCTGAGTTGTTGCTACACATATTTGATAAATATTATTCTAAGTGTATTTTATTGCATTGTGTATCAATTTTATTGATATTGTATGTGTAAACCTTTATGGTCGTGATCCGACAAATCATGATCTTGTAGAAGTAATCATAACTGTAGCACCAACTCTTATTTACATCTGGTTTATTGACACATTAAAATCTTGGTTAAATAAATCATTTACAAAGGTTGGTTTCGACGAACATAAAATACACTCATGAAAGCAGGGCTCATTATTCCAAGTCCATACGAAACCCTCTCTCTCCCTCCGTACGCGTGGCGACCTTTTCAACAGTCCAAGTCTATTCTCCCTTCATTCGCAACACCGTAGTAACACCAGATGTAAATAAGAGTAGCACCAACTCTTATTTACATCTGGTTTATTGACACATTAAAATCTTGGTTAAATAAATCATTTACAAAGGTTCGTTTCGACGAACGTAAAATACACTCATGAGAGCAGGGCTCATTATTCCAAGTCCATACGAGACCCTCTCTCTCCCTCCGTACGCGTGGCGACCTTTTCAACAGTCCAAGTCTATTCTCCCTTCATTCGCAACACCGTAGTAACACCAGATGTAAATAAGAGTAGCACCAACTCTTATTTACATCTGGTTTATTGACACATTAAAATCTTGGTTAAATAAATCATTTACAAAGGTTCGTTTCGACGAACGTAAAATACACTCATGAGAGCAGGGCTCATTATTCCAAGTCCATACGAGACCCTCTCTCTCCCTCCGTACGCGTGGCGACCTTTTCAACAGTCCAAGTCTATTCTCCCTTCATTCGCAACACCGTCTTTATTTATCCATTCTTCTCAGCCTTTCTCGAACCATCTTGGACCATCTCGTATCCCCCACTTCTTCCGGTTCCGCCCTCTGCAGACCACCTATGATGAATTTTCTTTCCTGCCGACCCTTCCAAGGCAAAAGCGCGCCGCTAATGGGTTTCACAAATCATTCTAAATGATTCGCGTACTTTTACCTATTGTCGCACCTCTCCAAAGGTGTATATCGTTCGACACCTGTTTGCGTTTCTTTTGGGCTCATTGAAGACGCTATTACTCACGTTCATCAATTCCACTTAAGAATGGGAGACGAGAGTCTGACAGTATGATCTTAAAACAAAAAAAGAATAAGGTATGGAATTTAAGAGTAGTATTTTTCATTGATATAAAGTAAGGGATTATGATGTTTTAATTTTGGTAATGACAGGATTGTGTTGATTTTTTAATGAAATGTTGGAGTATTTCACATCTTATCAATTAAGAGTATGATTATATGTTTTGACCCTGCATGAGCCTTTTCACAAGCTTCCGCAATTCATACATGGAGTAGAATATTAAGCTGATCACTGAATGTTCATGAGAAAACGAATAGTAATGAGGAAGGTTTTGAAAGTTGAAAGTTGAATTAGAAAGTTGAGTCCATGCCTCTAAAATATAATTGCTTTTATGCAATAATTATTGCCTATTTTATGTGATATTTTAAGTGATATTTTCTACATTTACTCATTTTTAAGTGTTGTGTGTTTTTATAATATTTTGTTAATAGTGTTCTTTTAGTATTTTGTACAAGTTATGATAATTGATATTTTGATATTTGATCTGTCGTCAAGTCCAGGATGTCTCAAATGGGGACTTATGTAATATGTAACCCACACCTTGATTCAATCTGGCTAGGTGCATATAGGAAAAACTCTAGGTTAAAGAAAATTTTCAGTTGTAATAATTGGGTTCGGTTTTGATTTTAATTAATGGGGTTTTTACAGAGATTTGTGTTGATTGGGGACGGTCGCCCTATTCAGCATTCTTTTCGGTAGGTGATTATATAAGATTTTTGGATTTAATTTTAGTGTTTTTTCTCTTCTGAAGACTTGCTACATAGAATTAGCTACTCCTTGTGTTCGTGCCTTCAGTGGGACGGGAGGGGAAAGTTGTCAAGAATTAATTAAGGGGAAAAATAATTAAGTTAAAATTTAAAGGGGGCTTCACAATAGATTATTTTCGTGTCGCCAAACGCCACTAGTTCCCTACAGCATAGGACGCGCTACGGGTGAAATTAGGGTAATCGCGTTTTGAGAGATGACCTCGATTCGCGAAAATGAAGTCGTGTGAACTAATGTATTTTTAGAGCAAGTACGGGCTTTGCGCGGAGTAAAATTATTACGTAATTCAGATGGAAGCCGCGAGAACTTTCCATGAACGTCACAGAGCATGCGCGATAAGTTTTCGCCTAAATGTAACAAAGGATTTTTTCAGGGCGATTTCAGAATTCGAATTGTTTAGTCGCGTGTCACGGGGACGAGAGATTGAGACTTGGCTTGGATTGAATTGGGTTAATTAATAGTATTTGAAATAAAGGATTTAGATGTAATTTAATTGTATTTAATTTCACAGGCCTACGTTCATTGATTGCATATATTTAGAGTTTTATTATGCGAACAAGTTCAGAGGGAGTACGAGTATTAAGCTCGTCATATATATATATATATATATATATATATATATATATATATATATATATATATATATATATATATATATATATATATATATATATATATATTTATATATATATCCTTCATTGAGAGACTCATGAAAAGCTACTCAGATACAATATGATGGGAACGCCACATATCCCGCGCTTTTATACCATATGCAATGTGTCGTGCACATGAGTGAATTTTAATTAGTTTGCATAGTATGCCGCTTACAGCGCCATCTATTGATACATTTTGGAACTTTTTTATGCCAAATCGTTTCTCCCTTCTTCCAGTATACTCAGTTCAAATTTGAAGTCATTCTGACCAGTGGTTCATTTTTTGCTGCCTTTTGAAAGTGGGACTTTAATTATGGACACCCTGTGTGTGTATATATATATATATAATTTCTTTTTTTGGACTTAATTGCATTCATTGGCCGCTGTATTTAATTTGAATGTACTCCGCAGTGAAGCACGGGTATTCAGCTAGTTAAAAATATTTCAGAAACTTCTTCCTAAATTTTTGTAAACGTAATTGGTTCTTACTTTCTGCATTCCCATCTATATTTCTTTTGTTTGCTGCATTGACTTTAATTAAAAAACAATTGACTGCAACTGTAAAATACTTAGAACAATTTAGAGTAATGCATCTGATTACGTCGTCCCGGAGATTAGTTTACCCGACATTGACAAACTGTCCGGCGCTGTGCAGCAATTCCTGTATAATGCAGTCAAGGGTTAATTTCCCAAGTTCGGAGCAGTTCATTGTTGTGGGCCTGTGCGCCGGATGGACAGCACAGATCTGCCGATCAATTGGGCAACCCGGGGCCCGCATGCAATTTAGAGTAAAAATAATTACAAGATAAAAAAAACTTTTTATGTACCATTTTTTTAAAATTTTTTGTTGAATCATATAAACTTGACAATTGTATATATTAATAATTACTTTTTAAAAAAATTTTGGATGAATTATCCCATCAACTTGAAAGAAAATGAAGTTTATGGGAAGTTAACTTACGTTTAACTTTTCGTTCCCGTCCCGGCCAATAGATGGCTGCACCAATCTACAAAACAAAATTAACTGAAAATGAATTCAATACTGCTTGAAGATGGCTAAAAGTATTAAAAAATGCATTGTCATCGTGTTCTGAGCTATTCTAAAAGTTTCAAATGTCTAGCTAGTTGGGTAGTTAGTTAAAAATCGATTGCAAAATTTACACTGGACAAACACACACACACAAACAAGAAAGCGAGTTAATAAAAACATGGTAATAAATTTTAATTTACACTGAATGTTAAACCTGTATGATACGGACAGAAAATGATCTCTTAAAAATCTTGGAAAATTAAAATATAAAACGAAATCTCTTTTGGATATACAAGTTTCCATGGGTCTATTTTTAACATCTTCTATCATAAGTTTTTGTGTTAAAACTGCGCAAAATATCTTAATTTAAAACTTAAAATATAAATGTAACTGAAGCAAAGAATTTAAAAAACTCCATATTTAAGTTTAGTTTGAGCTTAAAATAATTTTCATCTGTACAAGATTCTACTTCAGCAATTTAAAGAGGAAAAAAGACCCTTAATTGATATACATATGAATCGAACACTCTTGCTGATCTTTGTAATTAAATTTATTTAATTCTAAGGATCAAAAAGTCTGAGTTTTGAAATTAATTTTCTTCCTTAAATAATATTTTTGTTGGAATAGTATTTTAACTGCAGTGTAGTTAAGTTATGTGTCACGGGATATTACGGTATAGTGTAATGCAATGCATTTAATTTTTAAAAGTTTTTCTTATCGGTCTACAATGTCGTTTCTGAAGAACTACCTTTGTGAATTATACTAGACTCGTTTCGCTTTATTTATTTTCTATGTTGCCGAAATAATCAGATTAAGCAAATGGCATTCATTTGAAAGGTATTTGCATATTGTATTATATATATATATATATATATATATATATATATATATATATATATATATATATATAGATATATATATATATATATATATATATATATATATATATATATATATATATATATATATATATATATATATATATATCGCTTTTTATCATTTCCTTTCGTTTATCACAGTAATTTCTTTCTACCGTACTAATTAAAAATGTTTTGCGTGTAATATTCCTTATTAATTTGTGTTTCTCATTTTCTTGTATTATTATAACTTTAAAAATTTGTATAAAATGTTATAATAATTTTGGATGTGTATCCCAAGGCCCCGAGTTTCCCAATGAAACAGGGGAACTCGGGGCCTTGGGATGTCTTTTGGTTATACCTGCATCCTATTCAGAAAGTTTCTCTTGAGGTAACTGATTTGGTTAGGCTCCCAGATGACGAGACTTGTCGGTTACCTCGTACTACTGGTTTAGTTCCAGCACCATTACATAATCTTGCCTCTGGTTCGTGGGTGTCCTGAGTGCTTGATTTCTGTATTGTTTTTGTCTACATTCTTCTTATAACTGTCTAGCTCTATTAAATTTAGTTATATTTGCCTTTTTCAATGTAAAGATATGCAGCAACTGCGCAATCTTTTGTTGAAAAGTTATTTATGTTTTCAATGCTATGGTAGGTTTTGAGTTAATTTGTTTGGCAGTCTATGCCCACCTTTTTATTATTTTATGTTATTTTATTCTTTAGCTTATGTTGTTTTGTTTGCTTACACACATACATACACACACACACACATATATATATATATATATATATATATATATATATATATATATATATATATATATATATATATATATATATATATATATATATATATATATATATTATATATATATATATATATATTATATATATATATATATTATATATATATATATATATATATATATATATATATATATATATATATATATATATGCTGTCAAAAACATATTTTTCACTTATCTTTTCATGTTTTTAGTTCCTGGCTGCAGTAGTTTTAAGCATATACTGGTTTTTAACTTTCAACTTTGTCTTATATATATATATATATATATATATATATATATATACATAGATAGATAGATAGATAGATAATATCTATCTTTTTAGCTTATCGTATCCTTCTTGGCATTTTTATTTAAAAGTAAATTTGTAGGCAATAAAATTCACACTTGGATTAAAGCGTTAAAGGAAATGAGAGATTTCATAGTTAATAAAACTGCTTAAGTGTAAAAAAAATGCTCTTTTAGTCTTTATTGTAATTTGATATCTTCGTATTAAAATAATTTCTAGCAGATTATAAAAAAAGTGAACTGTGACATCGTTCGGAAGCATAAACACACACTAGAAATAACTGGCTGATATAAAGTGTAAAATAAAAAGTGGCCTAAAAACAAACAAGTTTAATTAAAAGAAGTATTTTCGCTTCCATTAATTAAAAGCGATAAAAGTTTTGAAGAAAAAAGTCTTAAGCAACTAGTTTCCTTTTAATTAAAGTTTCGCTTTTTTATGCATGTCTTTTGAAGTACTTTAACAGATTAAAACTGAATACTTACTACTGATGCACATTTGTTTCCTTTAATTCTTTTCTTCATAAAATATGCATTAATAGTGTAATAAAAAGAGATAAATAGAGAGTATTTGAAAATGAAAGTTCCTGTTGCTTAAATTTCTGGATGCAAAATTTAAATTATTTAGATATAAACTAATCAGTGTTTTAGGCGTAAAGTAAAAAAAAAAATTCTCCCTTATTAATCACAAATTAGCTTGCTTAATTTTGCGGAAATATTTACTATATGCACAATATAATACAGGAGAAAGTATTTATTATCTTGTGGTTTCAAAAAGTTTGTGTTTTTAATTTTGTATCTAATTAAAAGGAAAACTGAACATAAATTGCATGATTTAAAACTTTTTTTTTATTTCGAGGGTAGCTTACAATGTTTTATTCAGAACTATTTGATTTAATTTAATTTTTTATATTTTCTTTTCTACAAAAGGGTCTTAAAAATTTGGAAAATAGATACAAAATATTTTATTTATTTTTTTAAATGTAAAAGTGAAAAGTATTTTTTTAAGTGTAAAAGTAAAAAGAGAGTACTGTGAAATTTTCATCCCGAAAACACAAAAGCTATGGGCTTACGTTTTATGTAGTTTTCCATGAATTGTTTTTCAAACGTGGAAGTCACTTGTTCCGAGTTCGCTAATCCACGACACGATATTTTGGCTGCTTTATTATAGGAATACAATGTAGTTAAATCAACACTGTTCCAGCACAGAAAAGTTCACGACGTTGCCAGATTCGAACACTGACCCACTGTGTGGAAACTCACCTCTATCACGGTTTTACTTATTTTTTTATTACTATTCTACCCCAGGCCGGGACAACTCCAGACCAAGTCCATAGAAGGACCTCGGTCTACAGTGGTGCCACAAGAAGTCCCATTTGTCTAAGTGCTACCCTAATTTTGACCGAGCAAAACCCTGGGCGACATGTGGGGATCGTACCTTTTCCCACCCTCTCTCACAACATTCGGTCTAAGAATTCGGTCAACATTCGGTCTAGAAATCATGTGCCCATATCCGGCCTATACACGAAGGTATTTAATAGCATTCGTCGGAACCGAGAACCCTAATTCAAACCCAATGCGCTAACACTAGGCTGCCTTAGGTCCACTATACAGTTTTACATTAGAATGAACTTAGTTCTGATTTGTAAATTAAATGATATATACCTATTAAACATTAAATGGAACCTATTTCAATATACTTTTCAGATATATGATGTGTATGATATATAAAGGTGACCCATATGAAAGCTAAACTTATGTTATTTTTCTGTAATGGTTTGTTGGTTGAATATGGGGAAATTCAGATAGTAACAGTGGTACATGAGGTATATATCCGTCATACATAGTCTTCTTTTCGGTTGCAGCAACTGTCCTAGTGTTCACTCGATGTTGGATATTCTGAGGTAAGATCGTCCGTGGTTGTCTGCGGGACACATCTTGAACATCGTCCTAAACCTCTGCATCGTTAGCGAACCAGCGGCCCTGTTTAGCCTCTTTTAGAGGAACGAATATGCTGTAGTCGCAGGGTGGCACGTCTAGGCCGTAGGGAGTAAGGTAGAGGACCTCCTAGGGGAAGTGTTGTATACAGCAGCAATCGATTTGATGGTGATTGTTAAGTTGGATGGAACAGGACATGTCCCGTGCTCAAACGTCCTGTACGAAATTTAATAAATAGTCTGAACACTGTACACCGTGACACACCCATGTCCATGCACGTCCTTCTAATTTTTGGCTTCAGGAACACTCTCTGCCACCAAAAACAGAATTACCGCTCGCTCGGCAACTTTGGATGAATCGATGTAATATCCGTACGTTGCTAATGGGCTTAAGCACGTGCAAGCAGCATACTGACAATTTCCTACGATGACAAATTTGCTTCGTGACATAACAACATATTCTACCAGCGAAAACGCAAATTTCTGAGTATTTAACCACTGCGGCTAATTCAAAAGTCTTATATTCATTTGGGTCGACCTTATACATTATGCACATTCTATTAGATATATATAATGTTTATTTTAAACATTATATTTTTAATGGAATGTTTATGCTAGATTTTAATGCTAAATCTTTTTTGTGGAACCTGATGCTCTAGAAAATATGTTTCGAATTCGAAGTTAGACGTTTCTAATACCGAATTTCACATGGATAATTCTCTATGTGATGTATAAAATAAATTATCTGAAGATTTATGATAGGATTTTAAATGATTATTGCAATGCAGAAATAAATTAAGATTATTATGCCAATTAATACATACGTAGCATATTAATTCAGCAGGTAAGTTGGGTTTGTTTATGGGCTCATGCATATGAAAAAATTGTCATTATGCATTCAACATAATTTAACTCTAGACGTAAACTTACAATACACAATACACTGTAGGCTAAAATTTGATGATAAATTACGATAGTTTAGGTTTAAGTATATTTTCTACTGTTAATAGGTCCTGTTAATAGGTTTTTAATTCAATAATATTTTGCAAGTATATTTACTTGCGTTAAAACTTTTCGGACATCCACTATATAACATAATTTGAAATGCTGTTAACTTAGTGTGTTTGAAAAGGAGTTAAGAAATGAATTTTCTATGTTTTTTGTTTTTTAAATTTTCTTCCAGACATCTTACTCGGCAATTTCCTTTGAAGTAATTATTGTATATTTGCGTGACAGTTTAGTGTTTTACTGTAAACTTTTTAAGTATCGTTGATGCTCAGCACTAGGCCTCAGAATCTGGTAACTATGTTTATTTTTATATCTCCCTGCAAAGATAAGTTTCTTGACTTCTTCCTTCCCCTGAAGATAGATTCTTCCTTCCCCTGAAGAATCTTGCCATCGTCGAAATTTTATCCGCAGTACTCCCAAATTAATATTCACATGGTCATACATAAATCCTTTATTATACGAACAGCTATGCTATACCAGAGGGTTAGGATTCAGACAGACTTCTTAAATCCGAAATTATTTCTCAAAAAAGATGGATTGATTTGGCAAACTGTTGATATTAATTGACTGGATTACATATTTAAAGCACTTGGAACCAAATGTACTACAGTTATTAAGTTTTTCCCTCGACATGCATGAGTTCATTAAGTGCCTGAATTAGAAACCATGGGACTAATTAGTTGCTAAATAAAAGAAACTCGAATAAATCATAGGAATTTTATTTTATCTAACGCCTCCTATTTCCTATCATTTATTCCCTTCTGTGTATGCATTCGTTATTCTTGACGTGATCTTCCTTTGAAATTAATTATATCTAAATTTACTCTGTTTACCCATAAATTAGTATCTTATTGTATTTCAAAGATGAGGAGTATTTAATACATCAGTTACAGATAAAAAATTCTAAAGCTTAACCCATAACCTAGATACAAATAGGTGATTATGTGCAAAGCACAGACGAACAGAAATAACGTTTCCGAACTTCAAGGATCGTTGTGGACACGACTTTGAAAGAATTTCATTTCAAAGAAATATCAGTTTTAGAATATTTCTGTCTTTCTAGTACTGGTTTGAACCATTTCTGAGTTACTGTTGTCATCCTTATATTATAGGAGAAGATCGAGTGCATCAGAATGAATCTAAACAACATTACGTTGAAAAACAAAATGTAAGATTATTAGGGAATTTTTGTTTTATTAAAGTTATTGGCAAAATAGCAAAATAATGTGTGTGCTGCAATGTGATGTTTGAAAAATTATATAATTTCCAGCCAAATAACAAAATTCAAGTTATTGGAAGGCCAGATTACGTTTGTTGAAGAAAATGATTACATTTGTAGTCCTTACCTACTATATATTCCGCGTATATCATACTCTAATACTGATTTTATCCAACTATTTTTGCAGCAAAACAAATTGTCTCACTATTCCCCTGCTTATTAGTATGTTAGTATATTTTATTCAATAAGTAACTGAAATATTTTAAACTGTAATTGATATGTATTTATTATTTTTTACATTAAATTGTGTTTCAAACTTGTAAACGGGAAAAAAGAAATATATCTATAATTATTTTCGTTCGATACAGTCAGGCTAAAAATGTTTAATACGAATTTTATATCAGTAAGAAGGTAAGCAAATACTAATTAGACTAAACTAATAATGGTCAACTTTTTCGAAATAGAACTCATACTTTTTAGTTCCTAGAAGTTGATGCAGATGGCGCTGTTATAGCAGGGGGACGTTGGATCTTGTGTTGACGCAAGGTAAAGAATGATTCCACCTAATACTGATTTTCTCTCCAACAGGTAACTTTCCTTCCGCACTTTGAAAAGCAATGTCTAATCATTTATTTCATCACCGATAAAAAATGTTCGATTTTTTCTTAGATTTTTGACAATTGTTCTACTAAACACATGACTGCAAAAACATTTTTTCTCTATCCCTCTCTCTGATGTATAATAATATGCTTCGATTCATGATCTTAATATCAGCGACGTTTAAAATATCTTTTTGGCACAAGAAACAACCCATTTTTAAATTTTCGTAAACAAAAGAAGACGACTTAATTACTGCAAAGCAGACCGTTTCAGCAGTTCTTTTAGAAATTACTGGTATCCTTCGATACTGATTTTTGCTGTATCGAAAGATGATATAATAAAAAATATGATGTATTTGAAATTTTACTAAACTTTATAATTAATACTATCCATTCATCAAATTATTAAAAAATTAAGAGCTATTTATGTTAAAGAAGAGTTTATAAAAGTCTTAAAAACCGCCAAAATAGACTTTTAGAAGTTTATGTTATTATTAAAAAGGAGTGACAATATATAAGATAACTACCAACAGAAACATTTTCATATTCGTTCTTTCCTTCTATGGTTCTATATGTGTTATTAAATTTAAAATGACCTACTTTTAAATAAAATTTGAGATATGATACATTTTGTAGAATCCCTATTCAAAATAATGTAAAATGAGTAATGTTCAGAATAATGTTAAAACGTGTCATGTTTTAATTAAAATGTTTATGTGTGTCATGATTTTAAACTCTATGATATACATACTTGTGAAGGGAAAGTATACTATAAAAAAGGAAAAAGTTAAATTTTATTAGCTTCAGATAAGTAAAGAGAACAGTCACCAGTATATTTTCGTCAGTGTTCTGAATTCTAATTCTTATTCAACGATCAAGATTTCTTGGTTCTTCATTCAAAGTCCACGTTAACAATATTTCAAACGGATTACATACACACACACACACACATACACACCAACATATATATATATATATATATATATATATATATATATATATATATATATATATATATATATATATATATATATATATATATGTATATATATGTATATATATATATATATATATATATATATATATATATATATATATATATATATATGTATATATATATATATGTATGTATATATATATATATATATATATATATATATATATATATATGTATGTATATATATATATATGTATGTATATATATATATATATATATATATATATATATATATATATATATATATATGTATATATATATGTATATATATATATATGTATGTATATATATATATATATATATATATATATATATATATATGTATGTATATATATATATATATGTATGTATATATATATATATATATATATATATATATATATATATATATATATATATATATATATATATATATATATATATATATATATATATATATATATATACAGTGGTACCTCGACTTACGAGTTTAATTCGTTCCATGACTTAGCTCGTAACTCGAAATACTCGTATCTCGAATCTATTTTCCCCATTTAAATGAATGGAAATGCCATTAATTCGTTCCGGACTCCCCCAAAACACCGCAACTTTTTTGTTACATGCTTTTAAATAAGAAAAACGTGCTTATAAACGACGAACATTGTATAAAAATGCAATAGAATAGTATGTACTGCAATAAATTTGTTTTATTAAGTGCAATGTACAACATTTACCTTGGAGATCAGACTTGAAGATGCTGATGGAAGAGGAGGAGAAAGGTTGAACTGAAAAATTAAATCTTTTTCGTTGATTTTTTATCTTTTCGCCCCGCTTTTCTGACTTTCGCTTTTATTACCAGCTAGTCTCTTAAAGTGAACGAGTGAGACACTGAAGCTGGGCGACTGTTGCATCTTTCACTGTGGCTGTAATGTCCAGATTCTTCTTTCTGAGTATCCGAAGAACATTTTCTCAGAATCCAATCTCTCGGTTTAAGACTGGATAGCAGTCTCAGAATAATATTATACAATTGTATAATAATTGTACATAAAGGTTGAAATATTATATGGTTCTTGTGTGTTCATTTGATGAGCACGTAACATGCCATTCGCTGCTGAAACTAGCGGTGGGATATCTGAAGCTTACTCGTAACCCGAATTTTAGCTCGTAACTCGAAGCAAAAAATCTGCCGAGAGAATGCTCATATCTCGAAAAACTCGTAAGTCGAGGTACCACTGTATATATATATATATATATATATATATATATATATATATATATATATATATATATATATATATATATATATATATATATATATATATATATATATATATATATAATATATACAGTCGAACCTCCATATATCGAAGTAGAAAATTTCCGGGAAAAAATTCGATATATAGAAATTTCGATATATAGAATTGAGCTTAGTTTTATCTTAGTTATCCTAAAAAAAAATTAAAGCTCATTTTAGTATGCGAAACTCCATTTCTAATTTATATGCGAATCCCATTAAATGAAAGTCAATAACTAAAAATTTAATTAATATGAAAGATTTATTGAGTACTACATACCTTTAAAAAAACCAGACAGTGGTATAAATGATCACAGTTACATTCTTTAAAAAAAAATACGAATATCTTGCCGAACAGCCAGTTTTGCGGAAAATTCAAAGAAATGTTCGTATTTATTCAGTCCTCTAAAAACTTAATCAGGGACATTTTCCGCGAATTGAAGTCCACGACGTATTGTTTTAAATGCCAAAAATTGGGAGGTTTTATTCTAAAGTGGAATAAAATCTCCCAATTTGTCTTGAAAAAAAATTTCGATATATAGAATTTTTTTCGATATATAGAAACAATTTTTCTATGTAATGAACATGGAGATTTGCTAAGAGTTCGATATATAGAAAATTTCGATATGTGGAAGTAGCGATGCGACATCGATGTCGATGTTTTAAACATCGATTTATTGAAGCCGATGTTTTTTTAACATCGATGTTTTGTGCTCGATGTTTTACGTTGTCTCGATGTTTTTTTTTTTTAATGAAAAAGTACCGTAATAAAAAAAAATTACCACGTAGCATAACTTTCACACTCAGTAAATGTAAGTCTGAATTCTGAAAAGGAGGAATACAAAAGGGGGAATGATTCCTTGGCAAACAGACAAATGGCAATTAACAACCAATGAACCAATCAGAGCGCTTGGAATGTTCCTGACACTCCAGAACCTTCCATGGGGTTTTATTTTACAAATAGTATATACACGAGTGCATCCATTTGTTTTGTTCTGGTTTTATATAAGTTGACGTTAATATTATTAGTAAGATGCCTTCAAAAGTACCGTTTGGAAATATTTTTACAAAACCACTGACAAATTGGCGAAATGCAATATTTGCCGTAAGTTCCTCAAAACTTCTGGCAATACCACGAATTTATCTGGACATTTGAAAGCAAAACATGGCGGTATTTACAACGAGAATTTTGAGTCATCGATGTAGCCCAAAGCAACCAAGTTTTTGTCATTTGTGCCTGCCCAATCAGAGAGTAAAATTAAATCACCCCCTCCCCCCCACGACTAACGGAAGAAAAATTAATGTTAGAGATTACTAAACCAGTTTTAAAAAATCGATGTTCTAAAACATCGATGTTTAAAAACATCGATGGTTTTTGGCCGATGTTTTATTAGCATCGATGTTTTTATATTGAATATCGATGTTTCAAAACATCGATGTTTTGTTATCGATGTCGCATCACTATGTGGAAGTTCGATATATGGAGGTTCGACTGTATATATATATATATATATATATATATATATATATATATATATATGTAATATAATCATTACATCTCGTTCTTAAAATGCAACATGAAAAGGAAAACTAGCTCAAATTTACATGGCTGGAGCTAGACTCAGCCTGAAAGAATTTAAATTTTGAAGCAGTCGGGTCGAATCATTTTATTAGGAGCGATAGTAACATACGTCCTTTCATTTCAGATGCTCGGAGCGAAGTGTAATATCACCTTTCAACATTACGCGCTAGAAGCGAGGTACATGTGGCTGTTGTTTTGAAATGTCAGCGGAATTTCGGGCTGGTGATGCGAACTCACGCCTTTCTCGGGACGTATACACGTGTAGAAATGCAACGTTTGCTGTTTTATGGGAAGTCCTGTTGCTATGGGTTTTTAAAGCGCTAAAGTAATGTTACTGGGGATTGGATTTAGGAAAGGGAATTTAACTGATAGAATGGAGGGCCTAGTATTTAATTTATTACATATATATATATATATATATATATATATATATATATATATATATATATATATATATATATATATATATACACGTGATATATGCATATCCCAGTTAAATATCTTCTCTAAAGACTTAATTGAAGAAATTTAAGCTGTTAACTTCAATAATATTTCCCATTAATAGAGCAGAATTGTTGTTGAATAGTAAAATATATCAAAATTATAATAATAAATATTAAAAAATTCTGATATTCGTATGTAGTTCTAAAAGTTTATGCTATCAGGACTCATCATATCAAACTTATATTCCTTTTGATACAATAAATTACGGCATAGTACCTTATTTACTATCCATAGAATGTGAGGTGTCATTTTTGAACTTTATTCATGAGACAGATTTATCTACAAAAAATGAAATATTTACATTGAAATGTCAGATTTATAAGAAAATAAAGTGTTTTAGAAACAATCATACAAGCAGGATTTTACATCGGAATTGTTATACCCGTATCGCTTCCCTCGAGCATTTTAATAAAAGCAAATTCCTACAAATCTTACTATTATTCTCGCACATTGTTTACAATACTTTGGATCTGAAATATCCAATTTCAAATCTGTAAGCACCTCTTATATCTAGCAAATGGTTATGGAGTGCCGTAACCGAGTCATAACAATAAATTCCATAACATCTGGATTGCGTCGAGAAGTAGAAGAGATATAGACCTGTGAAAAAAATAGAGGTTAAACTTTCTCGAAAACCCTGAAAATACGGTATCTGGATTTTAAATTCAATTTTCATTTTTTGTAAGTCTTAGAGCACAAGTGCTTTAAAATAGTGGAAAAAGTTTCTTTCGACAAAAATTCGAATTGAAGAAAAAAATGAAAGATTCGGGGGAGAAAAAAACATTCCTGAAGTTTGAGGTTTTTACCTGAATATTGAAAAAAACAAGCAGGGGAATAATGTAGAGTATCCACGGACAAGAGAAAAATAATATATTTTAACAGTACATATTGTTTAAAAGTGCAATGTGCTCTGAAAAAAAACAATAACTTAAAAGTGCTTTAAATAAAACTGAAACTGGTTTGTTTGTGGAAGTAACAATTGTAAATGCCACCGATTCAATAAGAAAAATAAATTGTCCCAAAATTAAAAGAATATAATATAGATATGAGTCGTGAGAGATCAAAACTAGCAGTCTCATTTTTTTTCTCAAAATTGAATGAAGGATACTTTCTTAGAGTATTTCAATTAGTTAAAAACGAAAATTTTTGGAGAATGGCCTACTAATGAGAAATAATGTGATAATTATTAGAAAGGTATTTTCAGATTTATATCTTAAAAAATTTATAAGATATAGTTCGTTGCCCTTTATCGTGAGAAAAAAAAGGATTTGATGGAGATTGGCTTCTAACTGACTTCACTGATCTTAGGAACCGTAAGATGAAATTTTGAATGGCGGTTCCTCTTAAGCCTCAGATATATTTTTTAAAATACAAATTTTAAAGGGCTAAAACGGGCTTAACCCCTTCTCCCCCAAAATAAACCTCTGTATTTCTAAAACCATAACTCCAGAGAAGCTGAAATTCTGCATGGTGGTTCCTACTAGCCGTCCCTAGATGCTCACTAAAAAAGTCTTTTCAAGGGGTTTAAAGGGATTTAAACCCCATGAAAAGAACTTACCGACTGACACTGTATCTCTGAAACCAATATGCCTAACCAGTTGTAATTTTTCCTAATTTGTCGTCTAATGCCGAAGGTATTTAGAAAGATTTTAACATAGTATTACGTTTCTCTAAAACGGTCCTCCGGGAAGAAAAATGTGCCCGTCCTGCGTCACGAGTTATAATTTTGTCAGCGCGCCAAACCTAGTAGCAGTAAACAGTTAAACAGAAAAGTACCAAAATGCGTCAAAAAAAAGAGGAGGTAAGCAACGATAAGTAATCCTACGTTAATAACCCCCGGTAGTTTCGTTAGATGAGACTACATGAAATATTTAAAAATATATATATATCAACCTTTAAAGGTGTTAAAATAAGGGTATAAATTCCCTAAAGTTTAAGAAAAAATTTAAAACATGTTTAATATCGGATCACTAACGTTTAATTGTAGCGTGATCCCCTATGAGGAATGAAAACACTTTAATACTAAAGTTAAAGTAAAGTAAATTTACCAAATTACATAACTGATGGTAGTCCTGTGTTCCGTTCATGTACTCCATCACAAACCACGGGTATTCAGCTAGTATAGTATAGAAAATTATACACTATAAAGCATAAAGAAGCAATTATTTCACGTGAACAATAGCAAAGCAGTGACGATTGTACAATCTTTTACTGTAATGGAAATATTTTACAGATTTTTTGTACCTTACAGAAAGAAAAAAAGCTACACCACTACAATAATACTATAATTTCTAACAATAAAGATACATTTATTCCTAGAAATGTTAAAAATGCTAATTTTGTAATGAATTTTAGTTCTAGTTAGGATTTTGTTATGATGTTTTCGAAAAAAATCCAATAATCGTTGACTAAACTTTTACAAAATTTCCTTTAAAGGGATTTTAAAAGGATTTTTAATTCGTGTATAAAAACAAACAACTATCAGTCTAAAAAATTAGGTCTGTCGGAATTTTCTGTTTGTTTCGAATATGTCATTTGTTCTCAGCTCAGCAGTCTGATTTGAAATAAGTTCTGTCTAGTCAGACAGGCTAAGAGGTGAAATGAATTATCCGAAAAGAGGATTGAAAGAAACCTTTCATAGCGCCTTTCTGAAATTCCAGAAAGTGTCAAATTTTTAGCCTGTTTTAGGCACAGAAGAGAATTTCTAAAAATATATTTACTTGGTATCTAGAAAATATTACATCCGGAAATAGGATTTTTTTTCCTCAGACAGAAAGATGATACCAATTCAGAAGGATGAATTTTAGATTTTCAAGACTTATTTGTTTGTATTTTTGAAAATTATTTGTAATTAAACATGTATGGATTTTACGCTTTGCTAAAATTTTTTTACATGTGTTTTAAAATTTTGCATAGAAAATTACAAATACATACTTTGTAAAATCTGAAATAAATTTCTTTATTTCATTTTTTTTGCTTGTGTTCCTAAAAATACAAAAGTATGAATAACAAGATTATGAATTATTTAATTTCATAAATTTTAAAAGCATTGTGTGATTTAGTATCTCCTCTGCCTTTGTTTGTAACATGTTGTAAATGGAGTTACACACATTAAAAATGGGGTGGTATATATATGAGAGTTTCTAATTTGTTGTTAGACTATGGAATTTATTTAATTTCCCTTATATGAAGGCCTTATTTGAATAGTGGTCTAACTCCACTTTTTAAAAACATGAAGTTAGCCTTACTTTCATGTTCATACAAGTCATTTCTATCTTGTTTTTAAACCGGTAGACATCCAGCTTATTTCTGCTGCCAACAGAGGACATTAGAAACCAGATTTCAGCAGTCTTTTCTCAGCCCTCATTAGACTTTTAGGCTCTGTATCTCAAAATGAACTAGAATGCAGTTGGACCACTATTCAACTGAGGCCTTCATATGTTCTACTCAACTAAATTGTTGTATGGGACAAGACTGATTTATTCCAAGTTTGTAATAATCTACGATGAAAATTTTTCGCGACACGCTTTGATACCCCGTTGGTTGTTAAAATCTAGTTCTGCATGTCAGTTCTATTGAATTGTAATGAATCTGATGTAAAGAAAGCTTATCCGCCAGAGAATGAGAGGAATTACTCTATTATCATCTTGATTGAAGCCTGCCAGAAAGAAAACATGTAACTATTGCTAACAGAAAGTGGAAAATAGACTCTTCATGTACCTTGATTGTTTTGATAGTGGCTTTTCCTTGTCAATCTAGAAATTGAATTGTGGCAATCATTCAGAAACATCCCGTAGTTTGAACGGGCGTTTAGTTTATGCTGAAAATTATCACAATTTGTACTGACTAAAATCATACTATTAACTATTGTAATATTTTCAAAACCCTTTATATAAAAAAGAATATGTTTATATGAGTAAAAATTGGAACTCCACACAAAGTAACTCATAAAATTTTACCAGCTAAATGTCTCTAAATTACGGTTTAAGGAAAATGTAAATATGGTAATCGTATTAACAAAACTATTTAAATATTTAAGTGTAATAACGGTAAGCTCTAAGAAAAACATTTTTTAGAATTGCATTTATATTGATATATACATTTTATGCAATAACAACAACAGTAAAATTTCTACAACAACTGTAAAGAAATCTCAGCTAAACTATAAAAAAAATCATCTCGGAAACTACTCAATTTTGTGTTGGCTGGATTGTTCTTTACGACGAAAATCTGTAAAACTAACAAAATTGGTTTCTTGCTTCTAACATTTGAATTTTTATTTGCATTCAATCTCCGCTAAGAAATAAAGGCAGAATACTGATATTCCAGGAATAATGCAAAGGGAAGGAAACAGAAAAGAAAACATGTCACAAAAGATTTCCGGAAGATTTGCGCGGTTGATTTATTTTATCTCATTGAAGCTTTAAAAACAAGCCCACACATTCGCCTCACCCCATATATTTAAATTTTTAAAAGCATATCCAATAGAGCCTTGATTTATCGGTAATTAAAATGTGGGTCATTGGATGAAAGATAAGTACATGAATGAAATCATTTTATTGCGTGTATGTTGATCCATTCCGAGTAACGTGATCATGAAATGATATTAAGATATAAAAGGCTTGTAAATGTTGCCTATAATTGGCATATTAAATTTTTCTTTACACAAAAGACTTCTTTTTAAAGTGTCTTATTTTTCAATTTTTTTTACACCAAAATATATTTGAAGCTGTCCTTGAAAATTTTTTCATATTTAGAAATTTATTTCTGATAAATTTCCGCGCAATCTAAGATGGAAATGTCTAAAATACACTGAACGGCGGAACATACGTGGCTGGCTTTTCTGTGGGTCTTAAATATTTCTAAAATACACAAATTAATTGCAAAAATTACAAGGGAGTTTCTAAACTAAAAAGTAACTGGCATTTCCTTTTCAAATGCTGAAAATTATTGTAGGATTTTTTTTTTAAATTTTAACTCATGGCTTACGAAATGAATATACTGATTTATTTAAAACCCCAAGCACTTTCTAAAAAATATTATTTTTTTTTCATAAAAATGTTAGTTTTAAATTTTTTTGCTAATGGGCCGCCCACATAGTATAGTGGAAAGAGTCCTACACTTCCATGCTGTGGGCTTGGGTTCGAAACATAAATAGGTTTGGTCGTTACCGTAATGTCCCCTCATAGGGAGCAAATCTAACTCTTCTAAAATGGTGCTCCCGCAGTAAAGAAATAGGCAGCAAGACTTCGCGGATCTTCATGGGTCAAATGTCAGTAGAAGAAGTACCCACCATCAGAAAACAAGTGCCTCCGCATTAGAAAAAAAAATTATGGAATGTAGGTCTGTATCAAGATTCCTGCGTTTATTAGTGCAAATAACTCTGAATTCAATGTACGTATAAAATATCCAAAATTTTTATTTGATATGCAGGGATTAAAATATAAAAAAACTGTAATTGTATAAAAACGCTCTTAAGAAATTTGAGTAGGCCAAACTATCACTCTAACATTAGGGTCAATCATTCATTAAAATTATATTCTTCGATGTTTCTTGCGCTTGGAGTGTAACACTCATTACAACAATTAAATTTTAAACTTCCTATTTTAAAATAGAGTCAATAGCAGCGCTGATAATGTATACTGGAATGTAATCGTAATATTTTTGCAAAAGATTATTCTTGTCTAAGTTTACAAGACAATCCAAAGATTTCAAATTAAGAGAAAATTTAAATATTCATAGAAGTCAAAATTTTTTTTTAAACCTAATTGTTTTATTTGTAACGATGTGTAACAATGTTTTTAATAATGGTTTTTAACAGTGTTATAGAAATGATAAAAATAGAATGAAACAAATGATAAAAAAAACTGTAAAAATTGTATCGGTGACGTAATAATGTCCGTTTGCCTTGATGTTAACTTATTATATATTGTATATATTAATTATTAAAATGAGAATTTTACTTAACCTCGCTTTGGAATACTGAGCACATTTTAAATAATATAAAAATCTAAATCTGTATAAAACTTTATTTAAGATCTTAAAAGAATTATTAAGATATCTTCAACATAGATGCATATGGTTATGTTAAACTTTTGATGAGATTTGAAGGAGAAAGAGTCTGAGTTGAAGATTTTAATAAACGATAGGCTTAAACATATTTGCCTGTATAGTAGGATAAAGTACATTTGCCCACACTCATCATCATCTGCATTTATTTGTATGTGTGTGAATGTGAAAGTAATTCGATGAGTTTGCTAATTTAAGATATTCTCCTCATGCGTAAGATCACATTTTATAAATTACCCACCTTTTTATAAAACTTATAAAAGCCTTCATACTTAAAAATATTACATTTTCAAGTTCTGCAAGTTTTTACAATTTCTAAGCAATTTAAATTTTTTTCAAAATACGTAATTTCAAAATTGGAATGTCCATATTTTATTAAAACAATTAAAATAGAATTTCCCTGTCTTATAATGGTTTTGGCATCTTTTTTAATTTTCTTATCAGCATACCACTGCCTTCGGAAGTTTTTTATAGGTATTTCTGCACTACAAAATATTCAAAAATATACTTTTAATGAATCATTAATTGGGAAATTTTATTGAATTTTTACGAAATATTAAATTGGGAAAAATGTTAATTATCTAATTAATAATTACTAATTACTTTACGAAGTCTACTGCAATAATTTGAATCATTTTTGTTGATTTTTATTGTACACGAGTGTATATATATATATATATATAGCGTAATTAGTTTAACAGTTCAATTAAAAGCCATAAGAACCCTAAAATACTAATTATCCAATTTTCTCAATTATAGAGAAGAACTGCCAAAATTATAAAATTTTAAACTATTGCAAACATTAATTATATTTTTAAATGTTGTATCTGAAATGAAGTTTTTGAATAATTTAATAGAGCTTTTAATTTCAATTACTACAATGTAATTTGTATAAATATAATTTAACTTTATAGATATCAGTGGAATAAATGCAACTTCTGAAAGAAATATATTAAAATCTTCATTGTAGCCGAATGGTAGATTTGCTCACCCGACGTGAGTTATTCAAAATTTTATATACAAAAGATGGGGGCTATTTGGATTCCCCCATCAACACTATTGAACACTCGAATTTGTTACGCCTCGGTTACTTGATTGCTACTTCGACAATTATATCATATATTCCATAGCCCCTTTTTTCTCTTTTAAATGTTTACATAGAAATACATGAACCCCATTGGCCACAGCGTGTAATTTGTTTAGAAATTTATTTAGGCATTATGGTTATAGTTTACATATACGACTTCATTGATAACCGCATTTAAAAGCTCTATCCATGTAAAAGTAACAAATAGACATACTGCTAGAAAACTGTGCTTTTTTTCTCAAAGAACATAATTTAGAGTACTAGAAACTGTAATAATTTCAGGTTTCGCCTAAATAATTACAGTCGATTTAATTATAAGGCATGCTGTTTTTTAGAGCTATATTTGTGTTGACGAGTGAACTGTTATCTAGATCGGTTTACATGATAGAGAGAATTACTGAATTTTCTATGATAATTTAGTACATATTATTTAGCACAATTGAGAGTTTGAAAATCTTTATGTAAGACTACTTTTATTACAGTTGCGGAGTACACTGCTGGCCACTATAAATGCAAAACCCTGAAGGAAACAGGCAAATAACATGAAATTTAAAACATGCATTAGCGGAGGTGAGATATGCAAATGATTAGAATTTCAGCGCAGACGCACATCACGCGCGACTGTGGCGCCACTTCAAAGCGCTATTTAAGGCTTGGAGATTTCGACGATTTCAAGTTCGACAATTGTGTTTTTCTTGTGGTTTTTTTAAAAAACGATCAATTATGCCTCGTCGAAAACAGCGATCATCTTTTGATCAAGTATCCGAGTTTGACAGAGGAAGGATAGTGGCCTACCGAGATTGTGGATTATCTTTCAGGGAAATTGGTAGTCGTGTTGGACGAAACCAAACAACTGTAATGCGGATATGTGATCGTTGGATGGAGGAGGGTACGACGGACCGGCGTGTTCGATCGCATCCACCTCAGCGCACCACTTCACGTGATGACAGGCAAATTGTGCGCATGGCAGTGACGGATCGCTCAGTCACATCACGAACCATAGCACAGCACATGCAGTCTGTAACGCATAATCCAGTGTCTGCGCGTACCATTCGACGCCGTTTACAGCAGAGTGGTCTGTCCGCAAGACGTCCATTGCTTTGTATACCATTGACGCAGAACCACAGGCGTCTCCGCCGCCAATGGTGCGATGACAGAAGGATGTGGACGGCAGAATGGAATGAAATTGTCTTTACTGGCGAGTCACGTTTCTGTCTGCAACACCACGATGGTCGCATTCGAGTCTGGAGACACCGTGAAGAGAGGATGCTGAACAGCTGCGTTATGCACCGCCACACTGGTCATGCACCGGGTATTATGGTATGGGGCGGTATTGGATATCACTCTCGCACACCTCTAGTACGCATTGCCGGTACTTTAAACAGCCAGCGCTACATCTCCGAGGTGTTGGAGCCAGTTGTCCTTCCTTACCTTCAGGGCTTGCCCACAGCCATATTTCAACAGGATAATGCGCGACCACACGTGGCACGCATTGTCCAACGATTTTTCGTCAATCGCCAGATTGAATTGCTTCCCTGGCCGCCCCGCTCTCCGGATCTTTCGCCGATAGAAAACATGTGGTCCATGGTTGCTCTACGATTGACCCAGATTCCATCCCCAGCTGCCACAGCAGATCAACTTTGGCAACGTGTGGAAGCTGTTTGGTCTGCTGTAACCCAAGAACTCATCCAAAGTCTCTTTGAATCAATGCCGAGGCGTGTGGCAGCGGTGATCTCCAACAATGGCGGCTACTCTGGCTACTGATTTTGGCAGGAACCACACTTCACAGAAGTCTATAAATTTAATCATTTGATACTTGGTCAACATGTTATCTACAAAATAAATTTTGTTGTGAGATCTTTTGTCTCTCTTGGTGTTGCAATTTGGGTGGCCAGCAGTGTACATTCAAATTAAATACAATGGTCAATGTATGCAATTAATGCAAATATATATATATATATATATATATATATATATATATATATATTATAAATATATATATATATATATATTTATAAAAAAAATCGTAACGGATATTTTTAGAGACAAAATAATGTAAAAGAAAATATTGAAATTAAGTCTAATAGAACATACTAACAATTCATTTACCTTATTTTAATATTTTTTTGATAATGTCCAATCGTCTGCTGCATTAGAAAGAAAAAATAATTGTAAATTTATTTCGCTGTTATGCACGTGACGATAAATTAATTTAAAATATCACAAAAAGAAAAGAAACCCCGTAATCAGCATTTAATAAATTAAATTCTAAAAATTAATCTTTAAAAATTCTCCAAAAAACAGAAAATGGAGGTAAAAATTCGAAAAAGATTTCATTTTAAAGAATTTTTTAAGATTTTTTTCCTGATATAAATTTTATAACCCTCGATTTAATATTTTAAATGCAAACTTTAAAGAATGTTTCAAACACAACTTAAAATTTAATTTAAAAAAATCTAAGACTTTTTCAAAAAATCTCTCTTTGTGCACCCCTACACTGTAAGAAGAATCGCCATGCAAAATTGCAGCCCTTCAGGTCCAGCGGTCTGGCCTGTGCATTATATGTCAGTCAGTCAGATAGTCAGTTACGGAACTGTTTTATATATATAGATTAGAAATCTATATAAATAAAATAGATCCGTAACTGACTGTCTGACTGACTGACATATAATGCACAAATCTATATAAACAAAACAGTTCCGTAACTGACTGTCTGACTGACTGACATATGAGGTGGTGAAAGACAAAGTGGTGTAAGTCAGTAAGTCAAGTGGTGTAAGTAAAAAGCGCTTTAGTGCAAAAAGTACAAAAACATCCTCTATAAATTGAACAAATTATTATTCATAATGATTATTATAATATTGCAAATAATAATTATTGTCAATTTCACCATAAATTGAACATGGAGATTACATTTTTGTCCTCAAATAAAAAAAGGTGAAAAAGTGACTTACACCACTCTGCTTTTCACCACGTCATATAATGCACAGGCCAAACCGCTGGACCTAAAGGGCTGAAATTTCGCGTGGCGATTCTTCTTACAGTGTAGGGGTTTGCATTAAGAGAGATTTTTGAAAAATTCTTCTTAGATTTTTTAAATTCAATTTTTAAGCTGTAGATACACCATATCTACTACTTCTTGAAACGCTACTATAAATACTGTAATTTGCAATCATACCTAAAAAAGCAACAAAAAATGTACAAAAGTTATGGGTAAAAGTATTACATGTACCCTCTCAAAATATAAACATAGATGCAATTTAATAAATGTATTACTTATGTTATTGTGAAGGAATTTTTATTTGCACTTTCATGTCTTCTCCAATATGAAATTGCAAAAACAAGGAAACGAATTGAAAATTGTTGTCTTAACGTCTAAAATTGAAATTCCTTTCTTTATGTTCTTCGTTTGCAAGAAAAAAAACAAATGTAACGATGATATTTCAAAATAAGTCATACGGGAATAGAAGCAATTTGGAGAAAAAAAAAGACAGAAATAAAGGGAAATCTTGCGAACAAAATTTTAAACTTGGTTCTTAAAAGATTTACTCTCTTTGTGCTTGCATTTAGCTGTACTTTGAACTAAAGGAGATATGCGAAAGCTAATTTTTGATAACTTTATCTCGCAGGATTTTAAAGGCAAGATTAGGGGGGATTATAGTAATAATGATGATATCGCACAGCCTCTTTGTTATGGGAGATATCTTTTCTTTTGAAGGCGTGCTTTTAAGAGAGGAATAAAATGTCTTAGAAACTTAAGTTTTAACTAGATTCTGCAATTAAAGTTTTCTTTTACCCATAAATTTCTTGTTTTTTTCATTTTAAAAACCTACGGAAGATTGCATGTAAAAAGTAGTGTTGTCATTTTTCTCTCACTTCTCTCGGTAAAAAGGGATAAAAATATTTAAAACGTATATTATGCGCATAATTGCAAGTGCAAAACTACCGGTTAGCTGTCAGAAGAGTTAAATGTAGTGTTAAATTCCTGTCAAATTACTAGATTTCTGGTATTGTCCAAATAACTCTGACGGCCACAGTGATTATAAAATAAATGGTATACTGCTATTAAGAAAACGGTGGACGTTGAATTTTTTTTTATTTTTTTTACTTTTTATCATACAGAGATATGAAATTTTCTACATAAATACATTTCACCATAAGTATATAGCATACCTTAAAAGATATTTCCAATCTTATTATATTTTAAAGATTTTTTTAATTTAAAATTTAAAAACAAAATTTAAAAATGCTTCTTGCTACTTAATTTTTGAGATATTTCCTCGATTTTGCATTTTAATCACTTTAAACTGTATTTTAATCAAATCTGGGTATCAGTTATTTAATCCCTGGAATAGTTAATTTTTGAGATTTTTTCGTCTGAATTCCATCCCGATGTTCATCAAAATTTTGCCTTTTAATAAGTTATAAATCAAATTTAATTAACTTAATGAAGTTTAATTGTGAATTGCATATCCAGTTTCTTTGTAAACAGTATCAGGATTCTGCATCATCGATTTCATGAATTTTGAGCAAAAATTAAGTCGCCCGGAGCATTTAAAATATCTAAAAACCTTAGAAATTCTCTTTGATAAAAATAAATTTAGAATTTATTACTACACTTACCCTTTATTACTTACTTCGTAGAAGCTTCATAAATGATTTTTTACTTGAAAAAACTATTCTGATACTATTTTCCTACAGAAATATATCTTTTTTACAATAACACAATCAATATTACAATTAAAAATATTTAACCAAATTAAGGTTCACAGTCCCCTTCAGACAGTATGTCCATTCGGGTCAGACGACTGTTCGCTTAGATCAAATGTTTAATTCATCTGCGTTCATGAGACATTTATAAAATTACAGACTTTGTCACTGTGATACCGACAAAAAATTCATAGTTGTATGGTAAAAAATTAGTAACACCAGATAAGTGAAGTAGGGTAATAAAACTCAGATCAAATTTTCTCGTACTTAAAACAGACAGATTTCAAAAGAAGGCAAGAGGGTTTGAAGAGAAGTACTTAAAAAATATTGTGTGACCATTTATAAACAGAAAAACCTCGTTTATCTGGTTCTTTGGATAATCCGGATCAGATTTGTAGATATTATTTTTAATTCAATGTTCACATTAGATAATAATTTTTAACTATGAAATCAAGAACGTAACTACAAGTACGCCAAATATTAGCTTTTTAATTTGATTCAATGCAAAGTTCCTGCATAGATTGCACAATAAATTATGGTAATAATATGCTTTTTGTTGAGTTTAAGAAAGCTTTACTAGACTTACCAATTCTTTGTTAAAGAATGATGTGAAGTTATTTTTATATTTTTTAATATATTGTAAACATTACTACTTAATTTTGTAAATAAAACATTGTTTTTTATCGTAATAAATGGTCAGTTTGCTTAGTTAAGTATTTTGTTTTGCTTATTACTCATATTACCTGGATGATCCGGATTTTCGATTGTCCAGATTGCCTATGGTCCCAGTAAGTCCGGATAAACGAGGTTTTACTGTAATGTCAAATATGTTTCAATTTCCCAATTGCATTATAGTGAGTAGTACATTATTCCTCAATTTACTATGACCGTGTTTCACATAACGAAATCTTTTCAGTAAGGATTTATTATTATCTTTTGGTAATTTTGTTATAGCCTGTAATAACGTGCATCTGTTGCACTTAACAATATATCACTTTTTGACATTTTATATTTTGATTTTTTTTAGAAAATTTGTTTTATTTCTAAAAAAATACTCAATTATACCTTTGTTATATAATGGGTAAGTTCAGTTCTCCTTCCTTGCATCTACAATAAAATAAAATAAATTATTTCTCGTATTTAGTGTTGAAGTTAAAATGTTGAAATTTTTAATAATGTAAGATATCTATAACTGTAGGAAAACATACTTTAAGATAGGTTAATAAAACTGCATGTTTCGTTTTATCCTTTTTTTATAACGAAAAGTTCAAAAAAGTATTCTTTACTCCTCTATTATCTGAGATCATGCCTTCCTTTAGAGCGAAGTTACCAAGTTACCAAGTCCAGTTACCAAGATGCAGCTCGCCTGCTTACTGAAAGTATTAAAGAAATTACATATATTCCATTTTTGCACACTACTACGGAGTATTGTCATATATTTTGGTTACTAATTTTAATAGTAACTTGTGATTTTTACAAATTTTACTTGGATATACCTAAGGGATAGAAAAAATATTTATTTTCCCCCTTTTTGTCAATATTTTTATTTCCAGCCGTAGCACTTTATAAAAACCATTCACCAGTGTACGAGCACATGACAGTAAAACTGCAAGAAATGAAAACAAACAGAGAAAATACATACATACATATATAAAAAAGAAATAAAAGCAATCGATAATAATAAAAGAAGAGAAAACAAATCATAAAAGAAACAGTTTTATAGCTCGTAAGGGTCTATCAGTTTGTATTCCACAGCTGTTTACTGGTCTGCGACTATTTTCTAAACTATTCCCATATAATGTCAGGCAGTGGTTATTGCAATGCTAATTATTAGCAAATTATATTCTAATGTTTTTAGTCAGCTTAAACAACTTTGAAAGAAATTTATTTTTTGCATCTAATATTTTATTTCCTTTCTTTTGACATGATTCATGGGGGGGGGGAGTTGAATGATGATGATGTAACCCAAAAATAACGAAAGGCAATAGACGAGAGAGAAACATAAAGTGGAGAAAACTGTCATGACGGATTTCAGCAGAAATCACATGGTTGAAATATTTTCAGACTGACGTATAAAAAAAAGATCATATCTCTCTGTACATTTAAATGCCCAGTAAAAGTCAAGAGACTAAAAAATACTAATTTTTGATAACTTTATACGGCTGGAATTTTCAGGTAAAAAGTTTGAATGTCCTGAAAATTAATATTGATAACTCAGTCTCTTACGTGATAAAAATATATTAGTGTCTAATACTAAAGTACCATGTTTTATAACTTGAATTTTTTCTTTAAACAACAATTTTCGTTCACAAGTTTACTTATAAAATAATTTTCAATAGAAGGGGAATTAAAAAGTAGTTTAGCAGTTAAAATTAATAGGTAGCTTATTTGAAAAGTATATGAATATACGTCATTGGAAAACAGGTAAAAAAATATACTCATGTGTATGAATATTACTTAAATGCAGAAGCAGGAATTATTAATTTATTCATACTGCAAGTAGATATCTTAAAAAAATTTTAATGCAGCCTATTGATCACAGTATAGCTACTACTGTTGTCACTTTTATTTACCTCGAGAAATAAATATTTATTTTGGACCTGTGATTATTTCAATTTATTTTATATTACACGGAAAAATTTGAAAAGCAGTAATGCTTCGACAAAACAAATTCGGGCTATCGTATAATATATAATATAATGTTTTATGTAATATAAAATGATTACGTTAGTCCATTTTTGTTCTAATCTATAAATTACAACTTTTATTTAATAAATTTTAGAGTCCTTTTTATTTCAAATGCATTAAACACCTACATGAATTTCATTGAAAAGTGCATTGGTATATTTTCCCCAAACTATGAAACTGGTGTATTTGAGCATATATACAATCGAAAGTAACCGAAAGTCATTAAAATTTTGTTAATATTAAAAGTAAATAGTGTATCATTTTTGTGTTTTATAAGCAATTATGTTGCTTTCTGCTTAGATTTCTCTGCGTATGAGAGATGCAAAATATTTTATCGACCAAACAGCGATACTTGTCATAAATGTTGTGGGTTAAACATGCATACACACACACACACAAACACACATATATATATATATATATATATATATATATATATATATATATATATATATATATATATATATGTATGTACACTCGATTCCGGTTAATCAGGCCCGCCGCTTATATGGACCGAATCCCGTCTTGTAACATAGGGCATGTTCGTTCAATCATATCTGCTGGTTATTAGGACCAATATCATCGCGCCCCGATTTGCTCCAAATTACCGGAATTCACTGTTTGTATATATATATATATACATATATATATATATATATATATATATATATATATATATATATATACATATATATATGCATATATATGCATATATATTAGGGCGGAGCGTAAAAAAAAAGTTTTCGATTTTGTTTTTGCCCTAGTGCGGAAAAGTTGGGTACTGGTGGGTAGGTCACGTATGCAAAGTTTTGGGAAAAACAAAAAATATCTTCCGTCTCCATTTCGGCCGTGATTTTTAGCAGATTTTTACCATAGAGTTACAAATGCGTATTTCCATTGTTTTGTATGCAACTCGTCATTTTGTTCTTAAATAAAATACAGAGGTAATTCGAAACTTAATACAGAAAGGCAGCAGCTGACACACTGCGTTCAGAAAGGTAAAGAAATATTTTGGCATGAAAACATTGTCAACAACAACTTTACAAACGAAGCTTAAAACCTTCGCGAAAGACTCACGGAAATTGTTCGACATTTCTTCATGTAAGTGTGTTTCTTTTAACAAATGTTCTTGCCCAAAGTATAATAGGATCCCTGAAATGGAAAGAACTTTTCTTATAGACCAACGGGCACTTACGCACATGCCCATAGACGCAGTTGACTTAAAAGAAACTGAAAGCTGAGGAAATGAGCCGATAGCAAGCAGAAAGAGACAGAAGCATTAAGTCTTAAAATAAACGTTTCGCCATCTGTTAATCCATGTAGGCCATATTTCCTGATCCAGATTCTGACGTGGATCCACATAACTCCGATAGTGACACAGATTACTTGAAGTCTTCCACATCCCCATCCAGGATGACTCAATCTGAAGGGAAAAAGACGTTACGATCAAGTCGATACCCAGCAGTAGCTATAGCTTGTGACAGAACCGGAGTTTCAGATCGGGCTGGAGCCATCATTGCAAGCACTGTTTTGGAAGATTTGGGGATGATTACCGAAACAGACACTTTAATTGTAATTGATAGACATAAAATAAGAAAAGAGAGGGAAAAAATTCGGAAAGAATATCAGCAAGGAAATGAAAGACAGCTAGAACCACTGAAGAGACTTTATTTTGACGGAAGGAAGGACAAAACTCTAATGCAAGAGAGCGTAGGGGGAAAGAAGTACCAGAAAACAGTCCTGGAAGAACACATTACAATGATTAAGGAACCTGGAAGCAAGTACCTCGGACACATAGCACCAACCTCTTCATCAGCTTTGAGTATTTCTCAAATGATGCTGCAATTCCTGGAGAATAAGAACATTGACATTCATCATCTAGTAGCAATAGGGTGCTAAGGAACAGTCGGTAATACTGGCTATAAAATCGGCGTGATTCGCCTTTCTGGGGAAGCCATTGGGAAACCCTTGTACTGGTTTATCTGCCAGTTACACGCAAATGAGTTGCCACTCCGACATTTAGTACAGCATTTGGATGGTGGAACGAGTGGCCCAAATGCATTTTCTGGTCCTACTGGGAAAGCATTGGCAAATTGTAAAAACCTCCCAGTTGAGAGATTTGTAGAGATTTCGAGCGAATTTCCGAAAATCGGCATAAAGTATCTTAGCACACACAAGCGATAGCTTTGGGATATTTGTCAAACTGTCACAAATAGAAACTGCTCATCAAGTTTGTCACAAAAGCACCCTGGGAAAATGTCTCACGAACGTTGGCTAACAACTGCAAGTCGAAAAATGCGTTTATACATTAGCTCGTCAGAGCCTTCAAATCAACTTCAAACCCTGGCAGAGATCATCATTAAAGTGTACCCACCTATGTGGTTTACAGTTAAATTAAATTCATATTGCACGTATGGTCCACAAAATTTGTGGAAGACAATAAACGTCTTACGCTATCTTAAAAACGATTTAAAGACTTTGGTCGATCCCATTATCCAGAGAAATGGCTATTTCGGCCACTCGGAAGCAATAATCTTGTCAATGATCACAGACGACATACAGTCCATTCGAGAACTTGGACTACGTAGGATTTTACGAGCAAGAAAGAAAAAAAAGGAAGGAATCAGATACTACAACATTCCGTCACTCAACTTCGAGGAAGTTTCATATATAGACCTTACTGATTGGCAGAAATGTTATTTGACGGAATCCCCAATAACATCTTACTTGACAGAAGATGATTTGAGAAATTTGATTTCCAGTGAAGAGTCTGTAGCTCAACACATGGGAAGCCTAAAATTTCCTTGCCACACCCAAAGTGTTGAACGTTTCGTGAAACTAGTAACAGAGGTTTCTGCTGCTGTGTGTGGAGAAAATAAGCATGACGGTTTAGTTAGAACCCGAACAGAGTCGAGAAAAGCTATACTATCATTTGAAACCAAATGCGAGTACCGAGTAAATCCGGAATAACTGCAAGGGCAAAGGAGTTAAGTGCCGATATGTCTGGGTGGATGGGTGGGCACGGATGGAACTCGCAATGCAGCCACCTCCCCGTGGTGAGTTCTGGGTTTTTTTCTGAATTTAATTTCAGAAAAAGCGAAAAGCTGCTATGAAAACAATGGAAATACACATTTTTAACTCTATGGTAAAAATCTGCTAAAAATCATGGCCAAAATGGAGACGGAAGATATTTTTTGTTTTTTTACAAAACTTTACATACATGACCTACCCACCAGTACCCAACTTTTCCGCACTAGGGCAAAAACAAAATCGAAAACTTTTTTTTTACGCTCCGCCCTAATATATATATATATATATATATATATATATACACTGAAGTGTCACTGAATTAACCTAGTAACGAGTTGGGCCTCCTCTGGCCTTGATAACGGCTGCCACACGACGAGGCATAGATTCAACAAGTTTCTGGAAACGTTCCACGGGAATGGCTTGCCAAATATTGGCTAAAGCTGTCCATAATTCAGTAAGGTTCTTTGGTGCTGTGTGATGGCCTTTCACGCCTTGTTCCAAAACATCCCAAAGATGCTCAATAGGATTTAAGTCTAGGCTTCTAGGTGACCAATTCATGACAGAGAAGTCAGAGGAATGCTCATCCAACCAGCCAGTAGCCAACCGGGACTTGTGAGAGGTACAGTTGTCTTGCTGGAAACCTCCATTACCGTGCGGATAACAGAACATCGTAAACGAATGGAGGTGATCACTCAGCAACTCTACGTACCGAATTGCATTGAGGGAGGTTGGTACACGCACCAAAGATCCCAAACTGTGCCACGAAAAAACACCCCAGACCATGATTGAGCCACCATGCCCTTGTACAATTCCAGCCAGGCATGCAGGATCCATGGCTTCATGAGGCTGACGCCATATTCTCAGCCTCCCGTCGGCGTTAAGTAGTCGGAATCGAGACTCATCACTCCATGCTACTCGTTTCCAGTCATCTACACTCCAGTCTCTGTGCTCTCTTGCCCAGGCAAGACGTGCAGTCCGATGGCGAGTATAGAGCAATTGTACTCTCGTAGGTCGACGGCTCCCGAAACCCATACGGTGAAGCGAGCGTTGCACAGTCCGTTTACTGACTGTACGACCGGCACCGTCTTTAAACTGGGTGGTAATGTGAGCTAATGTTTGGCTTCGCTGGCTACGTACAATACGCCTGAGCCGTCTCTCACCACGCACTGTCAAGGCTAATTGTCCTTTGCAGTTTGCCCGATCGCTAGTTTTTTTTCCGCCTTCCATGTATTTTTGGTATACTCTTGACACTGTCGACCTTGAAAATCCTAGCTGTCTGACGATTTTGGAAATTGAATGGCCCATGCGTCGCGCACCTACGATTTGTCCGCTATCGAAGGCGTCTAAATCAGGCAGTTTACCCATACTGGCAATTCCAACAACTAATTCAGAACAATCACAGTACGTGCTATATATGCAGTTACCACTGCGCCCTCACTTGCGCATACAGGATGTGCAGTGATACACTATTTGCATAGGCTTTGCTATCCCTGATTCAGTGGCACATCAGTGCATATATATATATATATATATATATATATATATATATATTTATATATATACAGGAATAGAGGGAGAAGAATTAGAAACCATGTTTTTAAGTGATATATACAGAGTAATTTCCGTAAAGCAAGAAAAAATCATAAAGAAATTTTAGATTTGAATAATATTTTTAAATTAAATATTGAACTCTAAAAAATAATTTATTATTTTATCCAAAACTCATTAGACCTGAAATATTTCTATCTAAACCAGTATTTCCCAACTTCTTTCGAGTCGCGATCATCTTCAATTGTTTCGACATATCCTGCGTCCCATCCACCCCCTTCCTGACCTGATATTTTCTTTAAAAAAGATGTTTTAAGACAAAGAAAACAAATAAAACTAATATGCATTGTTCATAATTTAATTTCAACTAAACATTTAATTTAACAAAAATGAAACTTGTTTGAGATGGAGATCATTATGAAGCATTCCTCCTTCAGTCAAAGTTGTGTAAAAGTAACAAGAAAACAGAATAGAACCTAAAGAAGTATAATTCACAATTATCTAAAAATGAGAATAGAAAGCTCTTCCTTACATAAAGTTGTTTTATTCTGTTGAGTTAACTACAATAGTTAAGCCAAAAGTGACAGCTCAGACTAATGAAAAAGAAACTGATGTTTAGAATGTATATACTTTATGTAGTAAGTAACGCAATTTTCATTGACCATTCAATAAAGGCGGCAGATTTCTATTGAACTGATTTTGCGCCATGAATGAGACTTATTCTGATTTAAAAAACACTGCATGATAGTTTCGTGGTAAATAAACACAGGTATTTTTTTCAGCGCAATTTGCAAAATGTTATTTCAATTGAATAAAAACTTGGAGACTTCTCAGAAAACACTTCGCGACCACCCTTTGGGTATCGACCAACAGGTTGGGAACCCCTGATTTAGACAGATGTTCTGACAACCTCCCCCCTCCTCCCATAATGCATGATAATTTAATTGTTTAAGTATAATTAAAACTACCCCTTACATTACCACATATATCACACTTTAAATAGTAATATCTCGATCATCTAACTTAATTATATCTTTCCAGAATGATCTACTTATATTCACAGCCCTAAAACACTTATTCTTTAGTAATAATCGTAACTTTACAAAACCCTATCAAAGGCTATACCGTGCATTAGTTTGAAACTTACACATAAAGGGGAGTTACCCCATAGTTTGTAGAAACTAATAGAACTTTAGTTTTCACATAGAATTGCGTGTATTTAAGAGGTATATTCTGCCGTTTAGTATATTAACATAAATGATATATCTGACAACGACTGTTAAATTACTATGTATGCTGTTAATGCATTCATGACCATTTTTTAACTTTTTACCAGTGTTTTAAACATAGAGCGCTAATTTTGTAAGTTATTACATGCTTTCACAGAAAAAAAGAATCAAATTAATTAATTCATGCGTGAGGATTTTCCTTTGTGTTTTGCACAATTATGTGCTTTTAGATACGAATCGCCAATCTTTAAAACAATGTAGAAATGCCATGGAGTATTTTATTCAAATACGTAAATTTTATAATGGAGGAATGAAAAATTGCGCTTTTGTCATGTCCAACCTATTTTCTGCAAATAAATGTAAATGGCATTACAGAAAAATGGATACATTTCTTTTTAGAATGCATCATTTCAAAGAAAAAAAGCAAAAAAACGTATTGTAGAAACAATAAAAATGTTTTGAAGGTAACACTACAAAAAATTGTCACAATGACATTCGAGTTTGTGTCAACGATTTAAGTTTTCTCTTTTATGTAAATGCACATGAAATGAAAAAATAGGAAGATTGAAGTTGTAATTTTGGGAAAACGTTATATTAAAGGATGCTTGCGGTAACATTGAAGAATGTTTTTTTTTGTTAAGTTCTATAAAATTCTACGAAACGGTTGAAAAGAAGATTTAAAGAAAATCAAGTGCATTAATTAAAAAAAAAAAAAAAATTCTTATATTTACTGTACTTTTAGCTTAAACACAGTATCGTTAGAATAAAATTAATATATTATTTACCTATCTTTTAATTTATATTTAAGTATTATTATTCCGATCTTGTCAAAATATATTAATGGCATTTATTTATTGTCTTTCCCTATATATTTATAAATTTAGTTTACGCACATATGAATAGTGTTTGTAGACATATGTTCTATTTTTAGCAGTATATTTCTTTAAGCATTTTTAGTTTATGAAATAGTTAAGTAAATCAAGATTGCAAATTGAAACAATAATGAATTTTCAAATTTTTACAATATTTCAAATTTTGAGTTTCTTTCGATAAGAGGAATTTAATAAAATGAAACTGCACAAAATTGTCGAGGTGGATGTACATTTTATTATTTTAACCTGAAATACTGTTGGTCTATTAAATATATATTGCCTTATTTTGAAAATTTCTTCAAATTTCTAAAATATTTCAATTTCTGAAGTTCTTCCACTATGCGCTGAAATTTTCATAAAACCGGCGTATTATAATACATGTCGCTCCTACCATTTGTGAGTTAATACTATTTCTGTGTAAACAGAATAAGATTTAATTTATTCTTCTAAACAGTTAAAATAATTTAACTAGATTGTTTCAATTTACTCGAATTTGATGCAAAAATTTCCAATTTTATAGTTTTATTCCCGAGACAGACAAAACAGTTGAAATTTAACATACGTATGTCTTGTACGCTTAGAACTATTATGCTTGTCTTTACGTCTTATCGTTAAATCTAGAAAATTTGGTATCGGAACACGATCTCATGAGAACTTGATTTATTGTTCAATACCTTAAATCTGAATAAAATCTCAATAAAAGTCAATAAAAGATTGTAAAGTAGACTCCATTATTTGAAGTTCCATATTAAAAGCATATTGCCATCAGTTGTAAATCCTTTTGTAAATCCTTAGTTGGTGAAACATTTCCCTAATTACCAGTGAAAAGATAAAATTAAATTGAACAAAAACGTACTGTGTGACATTAATTTTAAACTTAATTTAGCTTCTATCCAGTTTTAACAAAGATTTTTTTTTTCTGTCGTAAAACTTGACAGCCTTTCTCCTATTCTTTCACTCAGTCGGATCAAGATACAAAGAAAAGCTTATTATAGGCCATTTATCAATGAGTGCCTACATGACCAAGTATATACACTCGAAAACATTTAAATATTTCTAATGATGAATTTGGTCCAGAAATAGGAAATGTGTTCCCATCCTTAACTTATAAATTTTATAGTATTAGTAAACTCAATTCAAGTCTCAATTAATAAAGTTTTTTCTTATTTTTACTTTATTACCTAATTCATTCACCCTCTGGTATAACAGGCACATATTGTTGCCGAGAAATTAAATATTAAATAAAATGAATTCTTCCTAAAAGCTGCCCCTTCTATCGGGAAAATCAACAGTGCCCAAGCTTGGCATGTCGTTTCGATTTTCTGTATTTCCTCTCATTTATTTTTATAGCAGTAGTGCTGTCGCAGTACCGTGCTAACGTGCTGGCTTGGAAACATTCACTTAGTGGGTTCGATCCAAGTCAGTGTCGTTCTTTTTATCTTCTCTGTGCGCGGTGGCCCGGTTGGGAAAGGCGTAGAGCCAGTGATCTGAGGGTTGTGGATTCGAGGTCGTTCGCTGACAAAATCCACAGCCGTGTTCACTAATGGTGGCTGCGGCGCGTAAAATAGGGCGCGGCTGCAATGTCCTCCAAGTTCTCAAATTTACCTCTGGAGGTGCGGGGTCAAGTGTTCCGGTCTCGTCACTTAACTCGGTTCAAAATTACGGGACCGGCCCATAGGAGGGTAATGCTGGTCCACCTATACGGCGCCCCTAGAAAAGTGGCTACCAGAACCACTATGTCATATGACGGGAAGGATAATGTCCAATTAACCGTCTGCCGCATTGGAAAAGAATTTTTATAGTAAAATTTATAAGTAAATTTTATAGTTTTTCTAGAGTCAAATCAAGCCTTGATAAAAAGTGTTTTCTTAGTTGTTACTTCAGCCTTATAATTCATTCAACCTTTGGTATAACAGACATCTAGTGTTGCCAACAAATGAAAAGTAATGTAAAAGGAATTTATCCTAAATGCTGCTTCTTCTACACATTGATAAAGAGAAGGAAGATCAACAGTGCCCAAGCAAGGCATGCTATTTGAATTTTCTGTTCACAATATTGAATAAAGAATCAGGCTAACATTTTAAAATAATGAAAAAGAATTTCAGTTCAAACGAATTATATAAAAGAATAATAGCAAAAAGTAACACCCAAATTTATGATAACATCATGGATTAGGGGTCAGGGACAGGTCAAGGACATTTTTATATAAATAAATTTTTATTTATAAAATATGTATGTATTTTTAAGAATTAGATTAATTCAACATAATTGAAGTTGATTAAATAGTATAATTGTTAAATTTATGAAATTGAAAATATCTTGGTCATTTAACTTTTGAATAATACTTTGTTTCACCTTTAACTTTAGCTGACTTCTAAATGAATTATTGCATAATTTAAACAGATAAAAATCAATCCAATAATGTTTTAATGCTGATTTTGCTTACGGACTGAAGAGGTCTAAATGTCGAAACAATTTTTTTCGCCCAAAAAGTAAACATAAGTAAGACAATGTTTTTTTCAAAAACTTTATTATAAATTGCATACAGATACACTCAAATACTTAAAGTGTTTCTCACTTATTCCTATAGAGAGAAAAAGAAGTCTTTAAAAATAATTAAAACCCTTTTAAAGTTCAAGCGTTTTACTTCAGTGCGATTTACATGTATACAAGTGTATAAACAAAAGAAGTAATTAAAGCAAAAGTTCCATTTAAGTTAAGCACAGATACAGTTTAAATAAAGTTAATCAAAACATTTTTCTTGCATTAACTTTTTTTTATTCATTATCTCAATTATTTTTCTTACACTTGAGAGCACTGCATTTTATTATATTTTTTATTAACTTTGTCGATTTTATGTTTTATAAAAACAGAATTATTATACAAGTAGCTGTTTCACTAAATTTATTTTTGTCTAGACAACTATAAGATAGGAAAAACTGATTTTTTTTCAAACAGTTCCAGTTAATCAGAAAAGATGTAAAATAATTTTAAGCTTTTACAGTTGAACTCCTGTTCTTGAATAATGTCTAAAAAACTACGCAATTTGCTTAATTACTCACTTAGGAGTGTATAAAGAATTTTTACTCCTATTCTCTGGTGCATTTTTTCTATTGCTCTTAAGTGCCTGTTCTGCTTCTTCTACCTAAATATAAACAGGAAATAAAATTAAACAGAATTCCATTAAATTTTAACAGAATTCATAAATTACTTCGGGAGGAACAATGAATAAAATAATTTTTTTAACAAAATACAAAGCTCCCTCCCTTCTATTACATCGTTAGTAGATATACCAGATATTTCGGAGAATTCCTTTAACATATCACTTTGAAATATATATATATATATATATATATATATATATATATATATATATATATATATATATATATATATTTATATATATATAGTGTGTGTGTAATATATTAAGTATTATGCCCTCCATTCTAGAATTTAAATTCCCTTTCCTAAATCCAAACCCCAGTAATATTAATCTATCGCTTTAAAACCCTTAGCCCCAGATCTTCCCATTAATCCCATGCCTTTGCATTTCTACACGTGCATATCATTGAATTCAGGAGTGGGTTAGCATCGCGAGCCCCAAAATCTGCGGATCCTACAAATAATAGTCACATGTCTACCTCGCAAACTCACGTTTAATGTTGAAAGATGATATTATTTCCGAGTCGTTCTTCTGGAATGAATGGATGTACTTTTGTCGCTCTAATAAAGGATTCAGCCCGACTGATTCCAAATTTAATTTTCATTCATTTCAGGCTGAGTCTAGCTCCAGCCATGTAAATATGAGCTAGTTTTCCCTTTCAGATTATAATTTAAGGACGTGATGTAATGGGTATAATACTTACACACACACACACGCAAATATATATATATATATATATATATATATATATATATATGTGTGTGTGTGTGTGTGTGTGTGTGTGTGTGTGTGTGCGTGTTTGTGTGTGTTTGTGTATGTATGTATATATATAGTGCATTTTTTCTAAAACAATAGGTGGATATACAGTATTTTTTCAAATAAAGCTGCGTATTTTTAGTACCGTGTCATCATACGTCACGTCACAATGTAACAAACACTCGCAATTAAAAAAATATTTTTGTTATATATTAACAATTGATTCGTAAGTTTCTTAAAATTTCGGTTAAGTCAAAATAATTCTTTAAAAAAAACCTGTATATATATATATATATATATATATATATATATATATATATATATATATATGTCATGGGTAAAAGTGACATTGTAGAGAGTAGAAAAGGATAATTAATGAGCACGTGAATAAGTCAGAAGGTGAAGCACGCTGGGAAAATAATATTCCATAGAAGAGGATAGAAAGGAGAATATTGAGGGATCCTATAGAAGTAAAAAAAAGATCGTTATGGTATAAAAAGAAATATCACGAAGAAACGCCAGATGATTAAGGCGAAACAAAGCAAGTATGGCGTGAAAAGAGATGACAGATGGGAAACGGTTAAGAAGAAGAATAGATCTGTAAGAACGGAGGAGGTGGATAGAGAGTGTGAGAGGCGTAAAAAATGACTTAGCCGAATAATAGGAGATCGGAAGTGAGAGAACAGCGGCGAAGATCAAATACGACCCCCCGGAAAAGGTGCGATAATGAGATGGGAAGAAATGATCCAGCAAGGCGGGATATAACCTCCCAGAAAAAAATAGGGGCCCAATCAAGAAAATATAGGAGGAGTTAGAGGCACAGGAGACAAATATAAAAGAAGCGGGATAAAGATTACATGCAGAGAGAGAGAGAGAGGTTTTGTTTGCCTAGTAAAGATGACTGAAGGTGCGTAGAGACAGCCACTCCCCGACGAACGAAAGAGAGAGGCCCGACGGAGTGACCCAGGGACCGTGTACGTGAACCTGAATTGGGAGCCCTGCTACGCGAAGAGTGACTTGACCCGACGGATGACAAAGAGAGTCCCAAGAACTGGCCGTCAGCCGAACGAGTGAATACCCGCTCCCGGAGGACTTAACGAAGGACGTTCGCCAGCAGCTAACGGATATACCTCCCCACCTATGCTGTTACTGTGCGAAGTTCATCAGGATTACTGACGCGTGCCCAGGTCTACGAATGCAGCGTCAATTAAGGTACGTGAGACAGTTGTTCATTGAACCTGTAAATCTGTGTATGCCTAGTTTGAACTCATCCAGTATATAGATAATTAATACCTCAGAGAAGTCCACTTGTAGTTATTATAAAAATTAGAAGACTTAAAATAAGGTTGTTAAATAATTGTATCATGCATTATAATGTATTTATGTGTGTTAGTAATTTCAATAAATCAATCCATTTGCAATTTCAATCAGGTAATTAGATTATTTTATTCATAAAAACACAACGCAATTAAAGAAGACGGCATTAATCAGGTAGTATGGTAAATGATTTATATATATATATACATATATATATATATATATATATATATATATATATATATATATAATATTAAAAACTAGTAATTTCTTAATTCAACAATCTTAACATTTAAAAACTATTAATTCCTCACTTTACTATTCCAAATTACAAACCCTTTTTAATTCCTTGAAACAGGTAATTCCCTTTGGGCATTCACGTTAAATTCCATTTTAAAATCTAACATTATTCTAAATTCCCTTGGGCGTACGAGCTAACTTTCGTTTTCAAATCTAAGTCCTAAAAGGCCTCTAGTGGAAAAAATTAAATGGCTGCCTGTTTAAATGAAAGCGAAACTAGCGTGGCGTGGGCAGAAAATTAAACGCTGTAGCGCATTTGTCACGCCTTTTCTTAACTTTTAACCAATTAAACCCTACTACGATCACATGACGAGATGAGGTTATATAAGGTTTGGGATCATGTACATGTAGGCTTTTCTCATTTTGTAACTGACTTGAATAGACGTAATAAAGTCTTTTCCGTAAGAAGCCGAGTACGTCGTTTTGCTATGAAGTGAACTGTAGTATTAATATCTTCTTCTCACCGTGACATGGGAGATTTCGATATCTATTGGGCCAGTGTCAGTCTCCCATGTTACAAAAGTCGGCGAGGACTCGAATCTCTATCGGGAACACCCAAGGATTTTCCAAGTTTTTGTTTCTTTCTTCTAACGACGAGGATTCTTCAACTGACGGAGGAGGTTCGCTTGTTTTTTTTTTCTTTCTTCTAACGGCGAGGATTCTTCAACTATCGGCGTCGAGGCGTGCGATGCTGGGGCGAAAGTGTTTCTCTCCTTTTTTTTTTTTCTTCTCTCAACGAGAGTAATGATAGTGAAAGGGAATCCCTCTCAGTTTTCATAAATACAATCCCTTGGCACACTACATTCTGTACCTGATTCAATATTCTGATGACTCTAGCACGATAAAAAAAATTTTTTTTTTTTTGGTTTCATATAAGATTACTATGATGGAATTTTTCAATGGCGACTGAAACAACCTTGGTTCTACGGACTCGTAAAATTTGTGCATGGATTCTTCTGCCAAAACGTCATCGTAAGGATTTTGCTGCAGCACGATGTTTTTCAAGCTCATTTTCCCAAATTTTCGTGAAATATAATTAAACTGTCTTCATTCGTGCAACCGTATGCAGAGTTGGGACAACATTCCTGTGAATTTTAGTCGGTTTTTTTTTTTTCTTCTTCTTTTCTCTCTCCAATGCACACAGGAGTGCATTCATTACGGACTGTGACTGGAACTGGATATTTCTGCTACTACACGACCACTCTACAAGTTTTCTGTGTCTTCTAAAAAGTGCGTAATCCCCACCATTCAAAAATCATCGAGGTGTTCTTGTGTGTGAATTTAATTAAGCCGGTATGCAAGCCCTAGCGCTGTACCGTGAATAAATAAAAATAAAATTTGTGCAACCGAGAATTTTACAGTAACAAGTCAAGCATCACATGACCAGGTTGTATGTCTCCCATCATAAACTTTTTAAAATTGTGTAGTAAACTATGATTATATGATATTATATTCTTGTTTTAAATTGAAATATAATTGTGATATTGTGTTAAACTTATAAGATGGAAGATAAATCTATAAAGACAGAATTTCAGGGGGAAGATAAAATTGAGACAGAATGCAAGGACGATTTTCAACTTGAATATGTAGAGAGGGAATTCAGGGATTTTATTCCTTTTGACCCAGAGGGGGGAATGAAATTACAAAAATGTCTTGCCTATATTGAGCAGAAATTTTCCCAAGCAAATGTTCCAAATGAACAAAAAATAAAAAGTATTTCAAAATTTCTCAGGGGAAAGGCTCTAACCGTTTTTGTAAATAATTGCCTAGACATCCAAGATTGGACAGAATTAAAAGACACTTTGCAAGAATTATTCTTTGAGGCAGATAGCGTGGAATTCTCTGAATTTTCCAATTTGAAATTTGAATATAATGATGACTTAACTAAATATTTTCATAAAAAAATTGATGTAGGAAAGAGATTGGGGTTATCACAGAAATTAATACTAGAAGGCCTAACACAAGGCCTAAATGCTCAAATGAGAATGACCATAGCTGCAAATCCTCCTCAAACCACAACAGAATGGATAGTGTTGGCTAATAAGCTAAACAAAATAAATAATGAAGAAAACAAAACTAATCAAGGGGATCGGAATAACTTTTTTAACACTAGATTTGAAAATAGGAACCAATTACGACAGAATTATTACAACCAACCTCAAGTTAGGATGAATTATAGCCCACCTCACCAATTTAGACAAAATTACTCTTCCCAGCCTCAATTTAGACCTAATAATAATCAACAAACTCAGTTTAGACCTAATTATAGTCAGCAACAACAATTCAGACAATGGCAACCCAGAGATCAAAGGTTGAATAGAAATTTTGCACCCAATCCCAATAACCAAATTAATCACCACCAACAATATGCAGACTTACCATCTAGACCCTGTCGAAAATGTTCTAACTTTGGCATAAGTAATGCTTACCATTGGGAACAAACTTGCTCTATTAATGAGAGATTTGATAGGATGTCGGTGTCAGACAATAAACATCATTATGAGGAACCTGAATTTGAAAGAGATCAGGCGCCAGAATGACAATTACTGTCATTGAGGGGAAACATTATCAGAAATAATAGGGTTGACAAAACAAAAAGACTATATGAAAATGAGAAACAGAATTTTTTAAATTGTGTGATTGACACTGCTTCGACTATTAGTCTGATGTCACAAAAACTGGTCAAGCAATGTCAACTGAAATGCTATTCAAGCTCTCCAATTAAGGTCAGGCAAGCTGAGGGTGAAATCTTAATTACAACTAAATGTGTATTAACTTTGAGAATAGGGAAAATAATTAGAAACATTTCTGCATATGTTTTGGACAATGACTTGCCTTATCTTATTCTGGGACTTCCTGAGTGTAAAGAGTTTAAATTAGTAATTGATTGTAACCAATTGTGTGTGTATCAAAATAGAATTGCTTTGAAAATGGTTAATATTTGTGATATAAGTAAAATTTCATTACACCTACAAAATAAATGTGATAATAAGCATGTGGATAATAATAGTAATGGTCATGAAATTGAAGTTTCTGATATGTTTAACCCTTATGAAGAAAATTCGCAGAAAGAAAATGATATTTTCTGTATTGATTATGATGTAAATGACAATTTTAATGAAAGCTCTGGTGGAATCAAAGCAGAAAGTAATCCAAATTATGAAAATGTTGACATTAATGATCAAATCAAAAATTTAGATGTTGATAGGGAATTAAAGAATTTATTGCACAAAAATAATAGACTGTTTTCAACTAACAAATATGACATAGGCAAAATAAGGATGGAACCCCAAAGAATAATCCTAAATTCTGATTTACCAGTGAGTCTAAGAGCATACAGGACTTCGCCAACTGAGGAAAAAGAGATCAGGACCCAAATTAAAAATTTGTTAGAAGCAGGAATCATAAAAGAATCACATAGTTCATACTCAAGTCCTGTGACTTTGGCAAGGAAGCGAAATGAGGGAAAAACTAGACTTTGTATTGATTTCAGAAAACTAAATTTAATTACTAAGACAGATGCAGAACCCTTACCCAGAATTGATGATATTCTAGATAAATTAAGCAGAGCTAATTACTTTTCAACTTTAGACCTTACCTCAGGGTATTGGCATGTGCCCGTCCACCCAAAAGATACTGAGAAATTGGCATTTGCCACTACTTTTGGCTTATACGAATGGCTAAGACTCCCATTTGGTTTAAAGAACGCCCCTGCAATATTCAATAGGACTATCAGGAGAATTTTGGATAAATATAAAGTTAACTTTGCATGCCACTATTTCGATGATATTATAATTTTTTCAGACTCCAAAGAACAACACCTTGAACATTTAGAGATACTATTTAACATTTTCAAAAAAGAGAATATCAAGTTAAAATTAACTAAATGTACTTTTCTGCAACAACAAATTAATTTTCTTGGATATAATGTAACAAATGGGAAAATTGCCCCAGACAACATTAACATTGAAAAGATAAAGTGTTTGAAACCACCAACTAATGTAAAAGAACTCCAAAGATTCTTGGGCACAATAAATATGTATAATAAGTTTATTCCCAAATATGCAAAAGTAAGACAGCCATTAAATACATTATTGAAAAAGGAAGTAAAATGGGGATGGTCAGACAAGTGCCAAGAAGCTTTTGAGGATCTTAAGAATTTATTGATTTGTAAACCAATATTGCAATTGTATGATGTAAACAAAGACTGTCATTTATTTGTGGATGCTAGTAAACAACAGGTTGGAGCTGTTTTAAAACAGCCAGGTGAAGATGGGGTGTTGCATCCCATAGCATATCACTCTCGTGTATTAAAGGACTATGAGGCAAATTATTCTATTACTGAACTTGAGTGTTTGGCAATTGTGGACAGTTTAGACAGGTATTATCATTATCTCCACGGGAAAAAGTTCACAATTCACACAGACCATGCTGCCTTAGTTTGGCTTAAAAATGTGAAAAATCTTCGAGGTCGACTTTTTCGCTGGTCATTAAAACTTAGTATGTTCGACTATGAAATTAAATACCAGAAGGGAACTGCAAATATTGAAGCTGACATGCTTTCAAGGAACCCTATTCTAGAACCTAAAACCCAAATAAATCATTTAATTGAACTAAGAAAAATTGTAGAATTTCAAAATAAAGACAATGTACAGGGACTTAAATATAAAAAACTAAATGATGTAATCTACATGAGAAAGAAGGGATTTTTAAAAATTGTAGTACCATTTTCATTGAGGTTAGAAATTTTAAAAAGAGCCCACGAGGATTATGGACACCCTGGAATAAATAAAACAATGCAATTACTCACACCCCAATATTATTGGCCCAAAATCAATGAGGACATTAGTAATTATGTTAAACATTGCCATACTTGTCAATTAAACAAAAAGAAAAGACAGAAAAGGTTTGGATTGCTGCAAGAAGTACCTCCGACAGACCAACCCTTTGAGTGCTTAAGTTTAGACACAGTAGGCGGATTTAATTACTATAATTCCACAAAGAAATATTTACATTTGATAATTGACCATGCAACGCGTTATATTTGGGCTTTTCCATCAAAAAGCGTAACTACTGAAACTTATACGAATTGCTTAAAACAAATATTCCAAATTCAAACACCAAAAAAATTGCTAACCGACAGAAATGCAGCTTTTACATGTTCAAAGTTTAGAAGATTTTTAGAGCATAACAATGTGCAACAATTACTTACCTCGAGTCATCATCCACAAACGAACGGAAAGGTAGAGAGGGTAAATCAAACAATAATTACTAGATTAAGGTGCAAAGTACATAACTCGACAAGCAAAACTCCTTGGACAAACCTATTAAATGAAGCAATTAATGAATACAATCATACGCCTCATTCAGTCACACAAATGACCCCAGCTTACCTACTTTTTGGAATATTACCTTATGAACCTCATGTTAAAAAACAAGATTTTTATCCTCAGGTGGATGAGGCGAGAAAATTAGCTAAAGAAAGGACAATTAATTACCATAATAGGAATAAAGTAAAATATGATGCACGTTTTGTAGAATCTAAATTTAATGTTGGAGATTTAGTGTTATTCGAAGAATTTCACTATCCTAATACTAGAAAATTAAGCTCACCCTATTCTGGACCTTACACTATTCTAAAACAAATGTCAAAAGTTAATTATGAAATTGATAGACCAAACTTTCACACTAAACGAGATTCTGAAATTGTCCATGCTTGCAGATTGAGATATTATAATGCACCAGAGAGCTTAAAACTACACCACGAATAATGACAAACATTAGATCCATTTTTCTTTCTTTTCTATGTGATGCTTAACATCATTATATTTTTTTTAAATCGATATAATTAATTATGTGTTGTCCTACTAAAGATATATATAAAAAAAAAAAAAAAAAAAAAAAAGACTGTCTAACTTAAACTTTCTTCTTAAGAATACTATTATGTGTGAATTTTTTTTTTGGATCTCAATTTAAACACCGGCTATGACAACTCTACTTCTTTAACCTTTCAGTAAATTTCCTATTTCTTGAAAAACACTTTCCTATCACCCAACTCTACAAGCGCGTTGGATGTCGTCCCAACTGTTTAAGATCGTTTTTAATTTTTTTTTACTATTTGTTTTTAATTCAACAACTCAGTCACTTAAAGTGCTGAAGATTATATGCTTGAGTAATGACTAAAACAGGGCTGGGATGGCCACTCCTTTTGTCCTCCCATTTCTATATATTATACTCCCACAGGTATGACAACTGCACCTTTTCCTTTTTCTCCATCTGTGTACTATACAAGATGCTGTTTTCCAACGCAGTCATATTCTGTCGGAGATTTACGGTTAGTCCACTGTACGGCTAAAAGACTCTTCCTCCTTATTAGTCAAAGAACAATATGGAGAAAGAAAACCCACTTGTTACACAAACATAAACACAACCCTCACTGCTTAGAGGTAGAATTAAAGAATTTGAGACTAAGAGTTGGGGAACACACATACAACAAGGTACCTTCAAAATAAGGAAATGGATCCACATAAACTTATAATAAATGTACAAAAATGAATAGTAGATAAATAATTTGAAAATAAAGTGAAAAGTATTGAGAATTAATAAATAGAGTTAGAATAAATATGAATAAGTATAATTAAAGAATATTGAATAGAATTTTGGAATGAATAAATATTGTCGAAATAAAATGAATATAAGAAATGATGAAATGAGAATAAGAAATATAAATGATATTGAAAAGAGATTTTTTTTGTTGATAATAAGTAATATTGAAATAAAGGAGATAATGGATATTAAGAAAAAATAATGAGATAAATAAAGATACGAAAACTAGATAATGAGTGATATGTTTTGTAATTTTTATGTACAATTGATATATTTGAAATGTGATTTTATTAAATCTTGTGATTTTTATTGAAAGTGTGATTTTTATTATAAACTGTGATTTTTATTATGTAACTAAAGGACTAATTTTCTTTATATGTAAACAAGTCAAGATAATGTGATGTTTATGTATTCTACGTTTGTGAAGCAGGAATGACACAGCACTAAAAAGACTGTGATTTTTTTTAATTGGTGTATTTTCCTCAACATACTAATGACTGTGACAGGACTAAAAATGTTGCACAGATAAATCATTACAAGATAAGTTAATAAACTTTTTTGGACTCACTCCATAGTAGTGAACGTTGAGGAAGAAGTTTTGAATTTTTCATCCTGTTATCAAAGTCAAATTCATTTACTTAATTTTGTTTGTTTTTGATATTTTTATTACTATGTTTTGTTATTCTGTATTATTCAAATCGAGATGATGGTAGATATTGTATTAAATGTATGTTTATAGTGAAAATTTTTGGTAGTTTACAAATTTTTGGTTATGTTAATTGATTTTTTTTTTGAGATTTTGTTGTGTGGGGACGGCCGCCCTGCTCAGCATTGTCTTCATTTGATGATAAGTGCATATTTAAATTTAATTGTTTTTCACAGCAACAATATAAGAAATTTATATAATTTACAATTTTCTATAATTGATCATTAATTTCTATAATTTTTTTTGTTTTTATTGTGTTCATAAATTAGTAAATCATTAGTGTATTTTTGTGTATTCGATATTGAAATGTGCAATGTCTTGCCATGTGATCATCATACTAAATTAACTTAAAACATATGTTCCTTTTAAAACTTTTCCAAATTTGTGGTCGACGCCCATTTTCCTCACATGGCCGGGTGAGTCTGTCCTCCAATGCAGGCATTGTTGGTCAGCCTCTTCTCGGACGGGGGGGGATATTCTATAATATTAAAAACTAGTAATTTCTTAATTCAACAATCTTAACATTTAAAAACTATTAATTCCTCACTTTACTATTCCAAATTACAAACCCTTTTTAATTCCTTGAAACAGGTAATTCCCTTTGGGCATTCACGTTAAATTCCATTTTAAAATCTAACATTATTCTAAATTCCCTTGGGCGTACGAGCTAACTTTCGTTTTCAAATCTAAGTCCTAAAAGGCCTCTAGTGGAAAAAATTAAATGGCTGCCTGTTTAAATGAAAGCGAAACTAGCGTGGCGTGGGCAGAAAATTAAACGCTGTAGCGCATTTGTCACGTCTTTTCTTAACTTTTAACCAATTAAACCCTACTACGATCACATGACGAGATGAGGTTATATAAGGTTTGGGATCATGTACATGTAGGCTTTTCTCATTTTGTAACTGACTTGAATAGACGTAATAAAGTCTTTTCCGTAAGAAGCCGAGTACGTCGTTTTGCTATGAAGTGAACTGTAGTATTAATATCTTCTTCTCACCGTGACATGGGAGATTTCGATATCTATTGGGCCAGTGTCAGTCTCCCATGTTACATATATATATATATATATATATTGGCTATACACCCCAAATTTAGCTACCTCGATAGTAATCATTTAATGAATAAGGTAAACAATTTAGTTATTGCGGAACATTCTCCAAAACAATAACCACCCATTATTATATATATACAGTATGCCCACTGAAGTCCCTTCCCACCCTCTTAACTTCGGAACGGCTGCTGTTATATTCATAAAAGTGGTGTCTAGGTATAGTAAAGTAGCCATGCGCTACTGAATGAAACCACCTACAGCGCCACCTAGTGGAAATCTGCGGAGTTAGCATTCCTATCTCGAAAACGGAACGAAATAGAGGAAAAAAGTGATTTACAAAGTTATAGAAAATCATCGACTTAGTACGAAAAGATACCTTGTGGACATTAATGCAAAGAATAGAACGGTTAAAATGCGCATTTCTTTTTTCGTGATTTCCTACACTGTGACGTCACGAAACTTGAACGAAAGGAGAAATGATTATCTTTCGGGAAAAACACGATACCGCAATGTGCACAGTGGTATATCGCTTTTGATCCCCAATCAAAAGGACCGCGGTTCAAACCTCGAGGGTTTCATCCTTGTACTGATTGTCTTTATAAACAGAGTAGACAATACGTAGATCGTGTAAAACAGTGTCGCATCAACTCAACGCAAATTGCGCTTGGTTTTCGAAATTTTTGCAGTAAGCAAATCCGTAAGAAACGTCACGCCTGTTCACCTGAGACAGCTATAAAAAAGACACATCTTCTTGGGGTTGTAGTATGTTGATGCTCGTGGTCATGGCTGAGTACTCCAAAGCTGAGATCTCCAGTGAAGCAGTACCTCGTAAAGGAATTCGGAGACCAAATAATTGGGTATGGCGGTTTCGAAGAGTGGCCACCACGTTCGCCTGATCTGACTCCACTGGACTTTTTCCTGTGGGGATACCTGAATCAACAGGTGTATGCGACCCCTCCACAAACATTGCAAGACCTTAAACGACGAATTACGAATGCTTGTGCCAACGTGTCTCGCTCTATGCTCCAACGTGTGCAACGTGATATTCAAACGAGGATCGAAATGTGTATTGCAGCTGACGGTGAGAAGTTTGATCATCTCAAATAGTATATTGTTAAAATTAGTTGTTTTTTTCTTTCTCAGATCCTTTTGTAACGTCACAGTGTAGGAAATCACTAAAAAACAAATGTGCGTTTGAACCGTTGTAGTCTTCTCATTAATGTCCACAAGGTATCTTTTCGTACCAAATCGATGATTTTCTACAACTTTGTAAATCACTTTTTATCCCTATCTCCTTCCGTTTTCGAGATAGGAATGCTAACTCCGCAGTTTTCCACCAGGTGGCACGGTAGGTGGTTTAATTCAGTAGCGCATGGCTACTTTACTATACCTAGACACCACTTTTATGCATATAGCAGCAGCCGTTCCAAAGTTAAGAGGGTGGGAAGGGACTTTAGTGGGCATACTGTATATATATATATATATATATATATATATATAGTCAACCTCCCTCCAGAAGAGACCTGGCACTGGTTTTTGGACCTGTTTGTCAGGGATCTTCTCTTCGGAGGAAGGCAATACATATATGGTGGGTTATCAAAATAATGGAAACATCTATAATATCAGTGTTGTTTTTGAATGTGCTTCGTATTCCTTAAAAAATAAGTCTAGCAACCGGTATTTTTTATATAATATAATTTATGTATTATTCTACTGTCTGGTAGCAGTAATAAATTCAAGGGCATCGTGCTTTTGGGCGAAAGAGCTTCAAATGTCAAACCTTGGAGATCTTGTGAAAAGGGCAAATTGTTTGAGTGCGTTTAAATTGGAGTATCTGTTACTGCAACCCCCAGGCTAATCGCTGTTTTTCGTGCTATGGTATATATATATCTAGTCATGATAGCATACAGAATGCACGGAAAAACATGCTTTGCCAAGCAGAATAATGGACGAAAGGGAGAGCTGAGTGAAAGAGACGGACGAGGTATTGAAGCAGATTGTGACATGAAGAAAGAAACAACAGCAACTAAAATGAGTGAAGATATTCATAGGTGTTCCCATTATTTTGATAACCACCAGTATATATATATATATATATATATATATATATATATATATATATATATATACATATATATATATATATATATATATATATATATATATATATGTATATATATATATATGTATATATATATATATATATATATGTATATATATATATATATATATATCACAAAATGTTTCAATGGTTGATATGAAAATGGAAATTTTTACCGGAGCATGGATTGTCGTCTCAAAGAATCCTAATTTATAGCAATGCCGAAAGGCATTCAATGGTATATTCCGCTATGGACATTAATAATCTTTCATATAACATTTGAATGCCGCCATTCCAAAGTATGCGATGTGTATACGTGTGTCGATTCATTTCAACTGACATCGTTAAAAGCAATGACCAGCTGTGAAATAAAGAAAGAGATAACTGTACTCTCATCACTATATGACTCACGTGCAAAAACAAAGAAACACAATTGTAGAGCAGAACAAAAAACTGTCTTACCATTACGAAACATAATACCTCATAAATAGTCATTCAAGTAATGGATAACAGGGACAACTGAAAAGATTCTGAACAATAGTCAAATTATTCAACAACGTCTCTCAAAATTCTGCATGTTAAAAAGGGACTCATTAATTACGACAGTTCCTTTAAAAACTCATCCACTCGGGTCAGCGAAAATGACAAAAGATCCTGAAACTGTCAAACACAATTGATAAATGCATACTTTCCGTTTCAGCAGCAGAATATTCCTCTATCTTAATGCGCTCCAAGTCCTTAGAGTTAAGTTCATCATCATTACTCATCCATCATTGTCTGTAACAGCTTAAAAATTTTTCACCTCGAATATAGGTTGTTTTGGTTTTCATAACTCCTAAAATTTACGCGTTACAGAAATTAAAAATAACTGCACCGCAGTAAATGTGTAAATGTCTTGCAGAAAGATTCGATCGAGTTGGTTAAAACTTTTCGAAGTATAGGTATAATTTCCTTCTCTTTTTTTCTTGTTCTTTTAATTAACGGAACTAAATTGACAATATGTAACAAACAGCGTAAAGTAGATTATGATGTACTGCATTAAGGCTTTTTACAAAAAAGGTAGTTTTTCCTACTCACAAATGTAAAATGTCAGTATATTCCAGATAAAATTGTATACAACCGTAATTATGGCTGTCGAAAGCCTTAGTTGACACGCTGCAATTGTAGACGAAGAGCTGCAATTGTAGACTGAGAATGGTTCATACTTTGTTAAAAATGTGTGCTGCTTAATTGGATATATTTTTGCAATATTTAATAGAAAAAGAACATTTATATGCCTATTCTCTTATGCAAAAAACACAACACATTATTCAGGGAGAAATGACAAGATAATAGGAAAGTTGTTCGGTCGCTTTTCTTTGAAGGATCCAATCTCGTACTACTTTTTCATGTATTTTTGTCCTATTAAATACATTATATCTGTATACAGCACATGCTGTGTAGACTTTCAAAACCTAACTTCAATTTTAAATGTAGATTTTGCTTAGATATGAGAGGCACAGGTTTAGACTAAAAACTTTGCTTCTAAGATAACACGTGTTAAAAGCATATTACAATCACTTTTATAGCTCATATGGTTCCTTACATTTACTTAAATAAATTAAATAAATTTACCTATATTTTTACTCGTATATTTACAAGCAACAAACATATTCCCAAGGTGCCTTACAAATATAAACACTTGCCACTATTGCGTAAATAATCTAAAATTAGAGGAACTCAGGATTCTAAGTGTGCTCAATGCATTATCACTGATGCATTGTTCAATCCACATTCGTCGAACCAACATCAAAACTGAGAGGCTGAGAACTCAAAAGTTAGGAATCCGGTACTGGGGCTCGCAGTTGAAGTACAAAGGGTACACACATTTTTGTAACGATTTTTGAAAAAGAAATATATAAACAAAGATAAGTATTTAGTTTTCTAATATGTTCAGTCTTATAGTCTTGATGTTGAACTATCATATTACATCTTGATTTTCATGATAAAAGAGCTTCTCTTAAAATATCAAGGTTGAATTTGTTCCACTCCTAGATCACAATCTTCCAGAGTTCATCCAATGTTTTGGGATGCCGCTTATAAAGATCTTGTTTTAAAAGTCCAAATGCGCAGTAATCCATAGGAGACACATCGGGGGGACTTGGGTGAGATTCTTTTAAATGGAATAGCCTCAATTCCGGTTTCATTTCTCATTTTTTCTAAAAATATAGCAGTAGATTTAGGGGTATGGCTGGTAGCCTTATCCTGATGAAACTTAACAAAATGAAGGTTGTTTGGTAACGTGATGGAATGTCTTTTTTAAAAACAAGTGTTAAAATATATTTCTGATAATAATCCGATTTAATTTTCACAATCAAATGTAAACTTTAACGTTTCTTTCCCTTTTTTTATAATTATGTCACTTATTTTACGTGTAGAAATATTAAAACCATGCTTTTCACTTCATTTTCAATAATCGAATAAGAGTATTTCACTTCTAAAAGTTTTAAATACGTAGCCTTTGATCCATTCTTTATTTTCTAGCGGCATTTTAAAGCAAAGAATAATTTTAATGATGCAGACGATAATTAAACCCTACTCCGAATTGATGCCAGCTAGGCTTTTAACTTTGTTAATTTAAATTCAAATCACAGAGAAAGTCAAAATCTTTACAAAAATGTGTGAACACATTTATATGTTCGCTACTACTTCTCTGTAGTATCAGCACATGTAGTAGCGAAAGAACGAATTTGCTCTCCGTCTTTTATACTTTAGCTAGACAATAACAGTTGTTATTTGAGCACGTGATTTCTAGCCTTATTCAAATTAAGTGTTAGCCAAGTCATCTTCACAGAACGACGTCAAACATTACACAAAATATAGTTTAAACAACTGTGAGCTGTTTGAAAAAAAGTATGATTCTTAAACGCCGAAAAATACTGGGTGTTTATATCCCTTATTGACAAAACCATATAGATTTATTTCTTTGGATAGGATTACATTACATTTCTCTGACAATTATTCACATCCTTTATTATGAAGGCTTAACTTTTGATATTGTAGAATTTGTGACACCTATAAAACAGCAGCCGAAGTATTCAAATATTTCCTGACGTCTATAAGAATGTGTTCGTCCTTTTTTACTTTTACTTTGGCCTCTCTCATAAAACAGTGAATATATGAATGAAAAGCAGATCAGGAAGTTAAAATGTCGCACTAACCAGAAAGACGCTGTTCGAACTTTTATTATTATTGACAACAGCGCTGATAACTCTATATTTTAGACTTGCAGATGGCAATGGCTACGAATAGGAACGGAAGTGCTTATTTCCATATAAGTACGCCGCCAGAATAAAATAAAAGTAACACGGTGTTTTTTTTATAGGATAAGTCAAAGATTAAGTGTTTTCTCTGAATGGACAGCCCTGATTTGCGGTTTTAAAATATTCCAAAAGTGATTAATGATCCCGTTACGTATTTTGACATCTTTTTTAAACATCGGTCTAGCAAAAAATATTTTTAGAATTAATTTACTAAGGTGGCCACACCCCTCCAATATAGTAAATGTAATCAAAATAAATTTTAAATATATGTTCGAGAGTATTTCAAAGTTTGCACATATTTATATGTCAAGAATTACGATTTAGAAAAAATAATTAAAGATTTCTAAACATTTTTATTTATATTGGGAGCAAAAAAAAAATTATGCTCCTACTGAGAGACCAAACTTTGTATTATTTGGCCTTATGCTTCGGTCGCTAGTCCAGTTTAAATTGAAGCAATTAATTCTTCCCACTTTTCTCGCAATGTGTTTATTTGGATTATTATATCTGTAAAAACTTACTTGTTAACCGAATATTGTCAAAAGGAATGCAAGCAAAATAATATTAAAGTTTTAATCTGATTTCATAAGAGGACAATAAGTGTAAAGATATGGACCTGGTTATCTCCAGTTTGGTTGAATTCAGTTTAAATGCAACTTCTAATTATCATCAATAAGCTGTAAAACATCTTTCAAGGTAAGTTTTATTGCTTCACCTTGATCAATGGGTCCACACTCAAAATTTTAGCCTCTTTTTGATAATGTTTTCCAGCTGTGAAATTTCGAAAAACTCTCTTTTCTTGCTTTTAAGAACATTTTAATTTTTATTGAATATATAATTTTTTTTGAAGTTATTGTTAAAAAATAACAACAAATTTACCGCCATGCATATTTTATCAGATTGTATAGATTTATATGAGTGCTGGATTTTAGATATAATAACGTCATAGTTTTAGATGTAGGAATTTCAATAAAAAAAAGATGAATTTACTCAATATAGTGAGAGCTTATATTGCACTAAAGCAGATACACAACTGAATTTTAAAGGCATTCTATTTCAGCAATGCTATGATTTTTAACGTTTCCTTATTTTTGTTAAAGCAGTTTTAAAAACATAATAATGGAAGTTGACTGTTAAAAAAGAAGAATAAATATAGAAATAATTGAAGTTGACTATTTGCTAAATATATTACAAGATATTCCTTATTTTCGGTAAAGCAGTTTTGAAAACATTGAGAAATAATTGAAGTTGAGCATTCTCCAAATACATTACAAGAAATTCCTTATTTTCAGTAAAGTAGTTTTTTAAACACTGAAAAATAATTGTAATTGAGCATTTTCTAAGTACTATTACAAGGAAGTCTTTACTTTCAGTAAAACACTTTTGAAAACATTTAGAAATAATTGCAGCTGAGCATCCGCCATATATATTATTAATTATTTGAATTACATTAGTTGAATGACATGAGTGTTAAATCTCTAAAAATGTGTGGCAAAACATTTTTGGATATGATACAAGAAAACGACAAGATGTGGAAAAAATTAATTTGTGACACATTTAAATAAAATAATATTTAAAGTAGCTTTTCCAAATTTTCTCTTTCAGGGTTTAAAATATGCATACCTATTTTTGTATTTTTATATTTATTTATTTCACATCCCGCCAACTCATGATTTCTGGTCACTTAAATCACCTAGCTATGTCCTCTGCGAGAAACCAGTGATTACCCCTTTTTTCGAAGAAAAATATGAAGCCAAGGAATATTGTCTAGAGTGTCTAGGGTGAAGAGGAACGCAAAAACCGATAACTGTAAAGCTGAGTGCACTGGTGGTGAATAGCGATATCGAAGAATGAAGAAAATTGTGATACCATACGCTAAAAAAACTAGATGTTAATAGTTGAATACAAAAGACTTCTGAATACAAAAGGGATCTATAAAGTTAACTGCCAGGCAAACCTAAAACGATAAATTGTTTTGAGAAATCTTTATTGGTAAATCCATAATGCCAAAACTATTATTATATTTCGAAAGTCCCTCGTATTAAGAGCTTTGATCAAGCAAACAGTAAATATTAACTATTTTTCATTTAACAGCAGAACTTAGTCATTTTTACGGTATTTAATCTATCTGAATATATTAAATAATATTCAACAGAATAACACGTTTATAGGATTTTTTTCCAGAATTTCCCACCATGAACCACCGACAGAAGGTTAGTTAAGAGTTAGTTAATTAAAGCCATTTCATGAAGTAACAATTTCTCACATTTCTCATCAGAAAAATATGTATTTCTGTTATCAATATGCATCGTAGTCATCTATTCAAATAATGTTTTTATAGATTAGTAATTCAATAAATGCAGTTTTTCTTACTTCGAAATATTTATTTCATTTCAATCTAATCTAGGACATAGCAAAAAAATCAGTAAAATAACAGTGATTTCCCGAGGTGAATTTTCACAAAATACCTTTTTTCGATAAGTTACTGTAACGTAATTTCTAAAGTACTTTGATCACTTATCAGTTTTCTGTAATCATGAACTCCATTGACCATTAAGCAAGATATTTCTTGCGGAAACTCTGGAACCGTAATTAAAGAATCAAAATCCAGAATTCATATTCACGGTGTAGCAATGAGATGGAAAATAACTTGGCGATATAAGAGATCTAAATTTTATTTTATCAAACTCGAAAATGCTCCTGTACAGATTTTACTACCTCACATTCACTCCAACTGGTTCATCTGTGTCATTTTCTGGGGGAATAACATCTGCCTGATAACACCTTCTTCCTGTTAATGGACCAAATACTTTCGCATTTCTCCTTTTCAAATAGGGGCTGTATCATAAAATGGAGGAGATAAAGTGATGAAGCTACTTTTGATGATATTTATAAACTTTGTGAAACTATAATTTTGAGACATACTGAGTTTATTGTTTGAAATTGTAGCTGTCTTTTAAATGTCAGCCATTATCAGCATGGGTGATGGAGAACGTTTGAATTTCGTTTAACTGGATAGCACAATGAAAGAATTTTTAAACAAGGTTTTTATATTTAGGTTTCAAGAAATATTTTCAAAGGAAAAAAAAGTCCGATAAAATCTAAAATAAAACTGTCGCAACTAATAAAGTGTTTTGTAAGAACATTCAAATAACTAGGCTGGTAAGAATAGTATTTTTCTGTCGCTATTTTGTGCTTAAAAAAGCCTTTAGAGAGTAGAATTTCAAACTCAACATAATTATGCTCCGTTTTAGTTCCTAACAAGTATTTATAAAACAGATAACCTATATATATAAAGCAGTTCCGTAACTGACTGATCGACTGACTGACATATAACGCACAGGCCAAACCGCTGGACCTAAAGGGCTGAAATTTTGCATGGTGATTCTTCTTATAGTCTAGAGGTACACTAAGAAAGATTCTTGAAAATTTCTTCTTAGATTTTTTAAATTAAATTTTTAAGCTGTTTTTGTAACTTTTTTTAAGTTTGCATTTAAAATAGTAATCTGAGGGTTATAAAATATATATCACGAGAAAGATCATAAAGATTCCTTTAAAATGAAATCTTTTTCGAATATTTACCTCGATATTCTGATTTTTGATGAATTTTTAAAGATTAATTTTTATAATTTAATTTATTAAATGCTGATTACGTGGTTTCTTTTCTTTTCTGATACTATAAACTAATTTTGCGTCACGTGCATAACAATGAAACAGGCAAATTTTTTTTCTTACTAATGCGGCAGACGATTGGACATTACCCCCCAAAAAACTATTAAAATTCAGTAAAAGAAATATTCCTCAAACTGTGCTCTATTAACTGTATTATATTCTTTAGTATGTTCTATTAAATTTAATTTAAATATTTTCTTCTGCATTATTTTGCCTATAAAAATATCCGTTAAGACTTTTTTTTTATAAATATATATATATATTTTTTTACATTAATTGCATGCATTGATCGTTGTATTTATTATAAATAAAATATATATATATATATATATATATATATATATATACATATTTTTTGGTGTTAACTGCATACATTGACAGTTGTATTTAATTTGAATGTACTCCATAGAGAAGTACGGGTATTCAGCTAGTTCTTCCATATAACATTTTCCGAACCAAATATTACAACATGCATACAAATTATATGATTTAAGAAATTAGTTCAATGTTGCTACCAATTAAGTTGCCACGATATAATTCAAGTTATTAACTATCTCCAGTTTAGTTCAATATGTGACTGATACAACACAGGAGTTGCTGAATACAAACAAGGGATTCCTTTTTAAAACCTTTCCGAACATGAAACGGGAACATAATAACGAAATGACAGTTTCATCAAAGGATCCAAATATAAAAATTTTAGTGCAACTACAAATAAAAAGAAACTACTAGAAGAAATGAAAGCTTTGAAATTACGCTCGTGGTATTGCTCTCCTCATCTATTATGTTTTATAACATATTTCTCAACGTTAATTAATCATCCTGCTCTTTATATAAGTTTTAGTTCACCAATAGATTAACAAGGAAAACGTACATAGTTAAAAACATGCTATAGATGGTATATTTGTGATTGCAACTTTTTTAAACGAATGAGTAGATGTCATTAATATAACCTTTACCAACAGCAGAAAATTCAAACCACGTGTAATAAAAACAGTTCTACATAAATGGGAAGTATGTGGTTTTAAATATATGCAAAACATACGTTTTATAAGGAAGTAAAAGTGTTAACAGATCTATTCTAAAAAGTTATAAAATCTTCTATTCGCTAATTGCAAATTCCTTCACTCCTTTCTCTCTACATTTATTTTGTTGCCAAATCTTGAAAGGTATCGTTCTCTTTTAGGTGGAGGAATTTTTTATACAGAATATTAAAATTATGATTAGCGAATCTTTTAAGCTTCTTTTATCACTACCATTACCAATATTAGTTATTTTATTTGAAAGAAGTTTCATAAGCGTAACGAAACTGTGTACCCGAGATGCACGTAAATCTTTATACCTGCGTAATTTTGTAATACCATATATTTGTCCCTTTTGTTGTTCAACCAGCGACATAACATCATGGGACTGGAATTCAACGATTAACCGCATCTTTTTGATGAGCAGGATGCCTGGACGAGTTCCCAGTGAGCCTCGATGTTTTTAAAAAGAAAAAAAAATTCACCGACGGGGGAAAAAATAAACTTATTACCATGTTTTTATTAACTTGCTTTCTTATTTGTTTGGATGTGTGTTTGTCCCTTACAAATCTTGCGATCGATTTTTAACTAACTTCCCGACTAGCTAGACATTTGAAACTTTTAGAATAGCTCAGAACACGATGACAATGCATTTTTAAAATACTTTTAGCCATCAAGCAGAATTAAATTAATTTTCAGTTATTTTCAGTTAATTTTGATTTGTAGATTGGTGCAGACATCTATCGGTCGGGACTGGAACGAAAAGTTAAATGCAAGTTAACTTCCAATTAACTTCACTTTCTTTCAAGATGATGGAATAATTCTTCAAAAAATTTAAAAAAAGTATTTATTAATACATAGAATTGTCAAGTTTATATGATTCAACAGAAAATTTAGACACATGGTATATAAAAAGTTCTTTTTATCTTGTAATTATTTCTATAATTTAGCCAACATATAATTCATTACCATAAACTTTGTAGCTAGTTCATCATTTTCACTACAAACAACAAGGTTCCTCCACGAATAGATCTCAGTCCCCGTGCTTCACTGTGCTGATCATTACACCCTGAAACCACGTTATGATCTGTTTTTAGGAATCTAATAAGTCTCAAAAATAAATTTTGAAGTAACATTAAGAAATAAGGGCAACAGCTTACATGCAACTCTCAAGTTATCTAGGTATACCTGATAAATACAGGGTGTCTATAATTAAACTTCCTACTTTAAAGTTGTCTACAGTCCAAACTCTTGTTCATAAATTTATGAAATTTTGTGTAAGACATATTGAAGGGATGGGAATTTGTTTGAGCTAATAAAAAAATTAATTCAAAATTTCACCACCAGAGGGCGTGTTTGATGAATTTCATATTTACGACTGGATCTGCAATCACGTCAGTGCCTTTCACGAAACAATTTTTATGCAAGATAGAGTTCCTCCACACATTAGCCTTCGTGTTAAGAATTTTCTCAAAAATCCTTTTACAGAAGAACGTGTCATCACCCGCCACTTTCCCAATGTGTGTCCTCCCTTCCAGACCTCAACCCATGCGACTTTTGGCTTTGGGGTCGCTCCAACAAATTCCCATCTCTTCAATATGTCCTACACAAAATTTCATAACTTTCTGAATAATAGTTTTGACTGTAGACAACTTTAAAGTAGGGAAGTGTAGTTATGGACACCCTGTATACTGTATTTATAATATTAAAAAAATTAAGGTAATTACCATCAATTAAATATTTAAAATGAAATTGTTTACTATATCTGTATATGTACAAATCAATTTGAGTCAGAACAAAATTACATTCGCTTCTAATGATGCTAAGTGACAAATTTAAATAAGTGCCAGAATTGCTTCAGCTCTATTTCAGCGTTCCACAAGAAACTTAAATTTATGATTAAAAAATGACAATGCACATTGTATTTTGCAGCCTAATTTATAACCCTTGAACTTTTCATATCAGTAGATTTTTATTTGCAATGTTTATCAATCGTCAGATCTGTGACTCTTAGAATGAGAAAACTTACTCCATGAATCTAACCTAATATAGAAATTTAATATATCAACGAAACAGGAAATAACAGTCTGAAGAAGAGTTTAAATTTCATTTATAAGCCTCCATGCAAGCTATCGTACAATTTTATTGTCTCAGTTACACTGAATTTGTTCATCTTCTCCATTTCCTGCTGGGATATTACCTAAAATAACACTTTTCTGTCACTAACGTCCAAATATATAGCCTTATTCTCTCCGTTTAGATAGTTTCAGCAGAGAGTTTAGATAAAATGATTTTGGTATTTTGGTGCAGATAGTTTGAAAACCCAAAGTTAATTGCTTGAAATTAAACATTTACAGTTTCTGCATGTTTCTGATCATTTTTATTAGAGATATAATAAGAAAATGTTTAATTATTCAATTAATGGAGACAGAAGTGTCACGGTAGCATAAACTTCAAGAGACTTTTGTATAATTGATTAACGCTGGAAAGACTGAAATTTATGTCTTACTAAAAAGACTGAACGCCGTCATTTTGACGGTTAAAAACAAAATCAAGATTTTAAAATATTTAATGTTTTTTATTAAATGGTTAAATACTTTAAAATTTGAACTATTTCATACCAATATATAATAAATTAGTATATATTTAGATATATTTTTATGCAGGTATGCCGAGCTCACAACCTGCTAAGGTTTATCCGTAAAAATATATGCATGTTTTGTGCAGTCCCTATTTTTCAACATCAATATTTCCGAATAGCCAATATTTCTGTTATTTGCAAAAGAAAAAAAAGAAACGAAAAGTAACTAACATTTTCCCGCTATTATTTTAAAGATTTCTGCCTCTTTTCTAAATTGCCGTCAAATTCACGGCTTTCAATCTTAGTAGGTATACAACACATTTTCTTCCCCTCTTTACTATAAAATATAATTTTCTAAATGTGAGTGCATATTTCGCGTAAAATTAGAAAACATAAAATAATAAACACGAGTCATAAAATTTCTGAAGCCTGAGGACATAAATACAAACATAATGTTCAACAGTACGTGCGAAACCGTCAAAGTGACGGCAGACGTCTTTCTAGTGTTAAGAATTCTGGAAGTAACATTAGCGTCGTATGTTTGACTAAAAACAAATTAATTTAGAAATGATAGTATTTTTGGTTAAAAAAAATATTAAACCTTTTTCATATACAGTGATCGTCGTTAATTGGTTCCAGAAGGTACGACGAGTACCGAACAAATTTTTCCCATAAGAAGTAATGTAAATTGAATTAATTCATTCCTGAAAACGTTGTAGCAAAAAGTTGACCGTAGCACTCCAAACAAAACCAAACAAAACTTTTCCTGAAAACTCAAAATTTCTCATTTTACTAAGCAATTTATAAATTGATGAGGTGGTTTTTTGATAGAAAATCTTTAAACTAGACAGACATAATTTAAAACAATAATTATCTAAACTAAAATAAAATTTATCTTCATTCAACCTGTACTGAAAGCAGTTGATGGCCGCATGAGATAGTACCGATGTAGAGGAGGAGAGTATTTATTGCTTGGAAAGAGAGTCTCCATACAATAAAACATCCAGAGGGATTCTTTATCATTACTGTCCCTTAATATCATCAATCCATGTGGTATACTCCGATTTAGGGAGTTTCACTACAGACTTATCAAGAGAAACTTGCTTTTGCCTATATTTCAAAATGTTTATGAAGTGAGACATTGTTTGATCATTAAACAGGTCCACAGTTCGACTAATTGTTTCGAAGTTTGCTCCAAGTGTTCTACTGAGTGGGCTTCTCCGAAACATATTCTTGCTTGCCTGGGGCTCTCCATGCGGGACCTACCTGCCAATCCATTGATGGTTCTGGATTTCCTTAGGGTATACAATTTCATGGACATGTTATAGCCCTAATAGTCTTTGGGGATGTGCAACAACAACGACAAAGCATTTCGGCTTCCTGGTGCTTTGTAATGGTAATACTTTTGATCAACATTTTGTAATTCAACCTATTTCGGTCTCTGTTTTTGTCCGGAGAGACAGGATGCGGGGGTGCCGTCTTATAGACGTTTTAGCATGTGTGAAGAGAATCGAGTACAGAAGCAATTTTTTCGCATCGAATTGCAACGACTGCCGAATTTGAGAAGCACTGAAGCAGACGAGTACCAAGGTATGACTGTATATGCTTATGCTTATGTGTATATGTGTTATTACTAACTATGTGTGGAAGCAAAATCAACTTTCATGTAACTCGAAAGACATTTTCCGGAAGTAGCTTCTACCTCTGTTATTTTATAAAAATTAATTCTTCTAAAATGCTATAAAAAGTGTTTAGTTAATTCTTTAAATTTAACAAGACAAACATTTCTATGCTACTATGCGCAGGAATTGTAATCCATAAATTTTTAGTCAGAAATTAAACTTTTATTGTACTATATCAAGAAGTAACGAGGACAAATAAAACCTTGAAATTCCATTTATCACTTTCGAAAAGTCTCCCTATTTTCAGCATTTTATTTCTTCTATTTTACGCAGTATTTTTTTTTCTCCCATCGTCGTTTTTTTGCTGGATAACATCTGCCTGATAACACTTTTCAGCAGCTAAACGATCCAAATACCTTCACATTCTTCCTTTTCGGATAGTTCTCGTCTCATCAAAAGGACCAGACAGGATGTTGATGTTGCATTAGAGTGGTACAAATGCAATGTGAGGCGTTTTTAAAGGGGCCAATTTATTCCGTAATGGCTGTTAAAATTCGAGTTTAACAGCATTTGCATCTCGCTATATAGCTTGAGAAATTTTAGGATCTAAGATGCTGCAATTTGAATTCAGTAGAATAGTATGAAATGCGAGTAATTCTAGTGCAAGCGATTTTATGCTGTCTCTTTGTCACTCGTTTAGTTCTTCTAATCAGTTTCGTTATTTTTTTTTCTTAAAAAGTTTGTTTGCCTGTAATTGAATAGACGCATTTATTTATTTTTCCTGGTTATTTATCACTTGTTTCGACATTGTCCTTGATTGGAGGGAATTTTTCGCTTTAATAAAACACCGCTCACATCTCTGTAGAACCTTACTACACACTCAAAACTCTAATTCCTTCTACGGTAACTTCAGAGGAGGAGTCTTTTAGGTCACTTAATTAAGATTGAAAACTTAATTTTTGGTTATATGTGAAGTGGAGCAACCCAGATGACCCTAATCTTCAGTTAATTTAGAAATCTAACTAATGTAGTAAATTTGAATCTTCAATAATATATATATATATATATATATATATATATATATATATATATATATATATATATATATATATATATATATATATATTGGGCAAGGCCACGTAACTGTAATTCTGTTCAAGTGTAAGAAGACATTTCTTCCAAGGCAAATATGTTAAAAACCTTATACTTGACAATGAAAGTAGACTTCCTCTGGGTTCAAGTCAAGCAGGCCCCATACACTGGAAATGAAGCTACGAAATTCAGTTTCTAGTTAGATCTTATGAATATTTCATATCCAATCGGAAATTAGGAAAACAGGCTTATGATTGTATTAAAATTTTTAAAAGCATAATATTGCATTTTCTGGGTGTCCCAGAGGTTAAATAAAATTGATTGTGTGCTGACTATATGATAACTATTATATTTGAAACGAATGAACGGAATTAAGTTTTATATTAGATCTTTTGAATATCTTCTTATCTGAGTAGATGCTGAAAACAAAATGAGCTTGTGATCATGAGCTTGGAATTAACAAAATTTACAAAACCGTAAAATTACTCTCTGTGGAGTTCAGAATTTATGTCAAACTTATTGTATGCTAACTATTGACAGGAATATTAAATATTGTATCAGATGTTACAATACGGTAATTTTATTACGTACATTATCTACAATAAGGTCATACAGTAATTCTATAGAAATTCGGACTTTCAAATAAAATTTCAATTTAAATGAGATTTCAAAGTAGTCTCTCGTGCCTCGTTATTAAAATAAGAATGACACTACTTCAATTTTCCAAAATATAAACACTAGATCTAGAATGTAGATTCACTTATAGAAATTTTAGTTACTTCACTGCTGTATTCTATAGAAATGATATGCAGACGGTTATATTAGGTTTAAGGTCGTATATCTTTGATTTCCAAAAATGACTACTAAATTTCCTAAGCATCCACAAAGATTCATGGGGAAATTGAGGACGATCAAGAAGTCTCAAAATCAGAATTACCAAAAAATTTTTAGTAAAACTGAATATAACCAAGTGATATAAATACATTTTATATATCAGTATCCCACATCCTTCCTCATTCCTCCATTTCCACTGAAATTATCTTTGACATATTCAGAAGTATACTATCAGTTCGATTATACTTTCGTGTTGCTGACGATTCAGATATCTTTGCATATTCCATAGACAATTTGTGTCGCATACGAGATTTGAGTTAAAGTGTTGCAGTTATTTCAAAGATGTACTTACAAAACTTTAAGCTAGATATTTCTGAAATTAAAATTTTTATTTTTCGATAAATAAATAAAATATTTCTTTTGAGTCTGATAATTATTTCAAAATGGTAGACAAAAAGTCAAAGTCTATGACATAAAGAAGTAAAGAAGATTCGACTGAACACCGACAAAATTTCTCATTTAATTTTAGCGCAGAGTTTTGATTTTAAGAAAAAAAACTTTTGTCACGCATATATGCCTTAGGTAAAACGAAGAAAATTATCAAATTTAAAGGTCAAATTTTGAAGTCTTAATATCTCGGAGTAATTTTTCGACTTAATAAAAAAAAATTAAATCTTGTGTTCCATTTCTCTTAAATTATTAATGTGTAAAATGACGAGTGTGAGAAAGAAACACAAAATCTGCCATATATTTTTATTTAAATTTAAATATTTTAATCTGGTTTGTATTCGGTTCCTTTTTTACTAATCTGGTGTTCTAGATAAATTATCATCTTCAATCTTATTCTCGAGCTAGTTATATCAAAAGATTTTCGTTTTTTTTAATTTGTAAATTTTATTTCTACATGCGATCTATACTATATATATATATATATATATATATATATATATATATATATATATATATATATATATATATATATATATATATATATATATATATATATAAATATATAATATTAATATATATATACATACTCACGGAGAAAAAAATTAGCGCACCAAGAAGTAATTGCGGGATCGTAACGAAACTTGCAATGGAAGTACATGTCGGGGAGATATACAAATGATTAGAAATGCAGCGTGATTGCGCATTACGTATAGCCGGTAGAGGACGTTGAACATCGTACTTTGTGGAGTATAAAACAGGTAACCAAAGCTTTTTTGAGTGTGCTGAATCATTTACAAAGGAAGAGCTGAGATAGACATGCCATTACGCCGTGTTCGAAGACAATATAAGCAGTTGTCGCAGTTTGAGAGGGGGAGAATCGTCGGGATGATGGAAGCTGGGTGGTCAGCTAGGCGAGTAGCTCGTCAATTAGGCCGCTCTGATTGTGTTGAGAGGAGGTGTTGGGACCAGTGGACCCGAGAGATGTCATGTACACGAAGACCAGGCTCAGGACGCCCTCGACAGACCAGTCGTCGAGAAGACCGCCCCATCGTAAGAAATGCACGCGTACAGCCAACTGCTTCATCGGCCGCCATCCAGACACAGGTAGCATCTTCACTAGGGGCCTCTGTGTCTTCTCGAACCATACGAAGGCGCCTGGCTGAAGGACAGTTGGTATCGCGGCGCCCATTACGTGTGCTGCCCTTGACGCCCACCCATCGACGCCTCCGTTTGGAGTTTTGCCGCGCACGAGGAAACTGGACTGCAGCGGAATGAAACCAGGTCGTCCATAGCGACGAATCCAGATTCAATCTCGGCAGTGATGACAATCGTGTTCGTGTGTGGAGAGCCCGTGGTGAACGCTTCAATCCTGCCTTTGCTGTACAGCAACACATCGCTCCCACAGCTGGTGTGATGCTATGGGTTGCCATTGCCTACAATACACGGTCACCCCTAGTATTGTTCCGTTGCACCATGACAGCCCAGCGGTATGTTCATTAAATCCAGCAACCACATGTGTTGGCACTCATGCAACGGCTCCCAGGAGCCATTTTTCAACAAGACAATGCTCGGCCTCATACGGCAAGGGTGTCACAAGACTGTCACAGCACTGTTACTACCCTTCCTTGGCCTACCCGATGCCCAGATTTGTCTCCAATCGAGCATATCTAAGATCATTTGGGACGACGAGTTGGGCATCCCACGAGTTTGAACGAACTAGAGGCAAGGTTACAGCAAATATGGAACGAAATGTCTCAAGACATCATACAGAACTTGTATGACTCAATGCCCGATCGTATCGCATCGTGCATTCGCGCTAGAGGGGGTCCAACGGAGTATTAACTCCTCCGTTCTTTTGCATTTTTCTCTGAAATAAATTATCCTTTTTCTTTGATTTTCTTATCATTTACTTATATCAAAGTAGTCATTACGTATATAAAATTTCGTTTCATTTTGACGACTCCTTCTTGGTGCGCTAATTCTTTGGCCATGAGTATATATATATATATATATATATATATATATATATTATGCAAAATGGTGCAGATTGCGCCACATGGAAAAAGAAGAAAACGAAAAACAAAAAAAAGATGCTCTTTGGAGCATTTCCAAACAGCCACGAAAAATGGGTCTTCTTGCCAGAATGAAACAGTTATGAGTACCTTAGTAAGGTGTATGACCTCATCGGACACTAGTGCACATTTTGCATCTGTTTTTTATGCTGTCTACTAAAGTATTGAGGAGTCCTTGGGGGATATTGACCCACTCCTCTCTCAAGGTTATTTTCAGTTCTTGCAAGGTTCGGGGTGGGCGAGTTCTTTGAGAAACACGTCTGCCAAGAGCATCCCAGGCATGCTATATAGGATTTAGGCCAGGAGAGTAAGCAGGCCATATCATACGTTCAATATTTTCACTTTCTTGTGTGTCCGATACTTAAGCGTTCCTGTGTGGGCGCGCATTGTCATCCATAAACAGAATATCTGGACTTGCCACACCCCTAAAAAGACGAACATGATCCAGAACAATCTCTCTGCAATACCGGTGCGATGTAACGGTACCTCGCTCAAAGATGTGAAGCGGTGTTTTGCCATCGTGCATAATGCCTGCCCAAACCATCACGCCTTGGCCATACCTATGACGTTCCTGAACATTCTGTGCTGTATAACGTGTTCCCCTCTCTCTCCACACTAACTGTTGGCTAGAATCACTTGTCACAGTGAAACGGGATTCGTCAGAGAACATCACTGTGGACCACTCTTACCCGACCAATATGTTCCTTACACCAACGTAATCTTAATCGACGATGGCGTGGTTGAAGTGGGATGCATTGAACAGGCTTCCGTGCATACAAACCAACCTGATTTAATCACCTAGAAATGGTTCTGGCTGATACATTTGTACAGATAGCAGTTGCAAGGTCTGCAGCTATCTGACTAGGATAGTGATAGATAGTGATATGTCAGTTCTTTTTCGCCACTAGGGATACTTATCGATCCTCTTGTGGTGTGGTGTTCCTTCCACGATCATTGGCATGCTTTCGAATAGAATTTCCGCTTTCAGTGGCCTATTTTAATCTCGATATGACACTTTTTGCCACTCACATTACTTTCGCCACAGAAGTGACACTTTGTCCTGCATCGAGCCGTCCAACTGCTCGTCCACGATCGTGCGAACTCAAATGATGTCTTGCAGACATTTTGTACTTAATTATTGCTACACCACACTGATTTTCCCAGAAATAACTTCCAACAACCTACGGTGCTATTTTCGTCAAACACCTAAGTGCATGAACTTTCAAATGAATAAAGAGTTTTCGTGCACTGCCTTTTATACAGATAAGAGGTCCTGCCCTATTACGCCCTTTGCATTTCATTTTACTGTGATTGGTGTACTGTCGGGAAAGCTAGTTTAAAAAAACAGTTGTTCCTTATCAATTGTCAAGGAGTGTAAGCAGTGTATATAATATATATATATATATATATATATATATATTATATGTATATATATATATATATATATACTAGCGGACCCGACAGACGTTGTCCTGTTCAAACGTTGTAATTCTAGCTGAAGTACCCGGCGATGCCCGGGATTTTAAGAATGTTTGTTAACCAAAATCAATTTAAAAATTAACACAGTATAAATAACATAGAAAAAAAAGCATACGAAATGTTATACATATTAATAATATGAAAACCCAATTAAAAATGTATAAATGTATAATAAACTCCTCAGATTTCAGCTATATTCGGTATTTCATCATAAAAAAGCTGAAAAAAATAAAAATAAATAAAAATAATAATTAAAAAAAATTAAAATAAAAAAATAATAAAAGAAAATAAAATAATAATTAAATAATTAAAAAAATAATAAAACAAAAGCTCAAAATATAAAAGCCTTAAAAAAAAGGCGAAATAACAGGTCTAGCAAAATTTACACAACTCTGGATTCGAACCCGGGTCGAGAGCATGGTACTTTCCAAATTGGCGACCTTCCGAACGCGCCACGATGACACGGTGTTCTAGTGGGTAAAGTTAAACATATTCGCTATTGGATAGTTGTTGTGGGCTGGTGATTATACATGTTAGAGGAGTTTTTAGTCAGAAATAAGTTAGCAGGATAGAAGCTTAGTCTTTAGCTCTTCAATAAACACAAAGATATAGGCGAGGAGGATTACAGTAGCGATTAAAAAAGATCTCGTGTCACTTAACGTGGTTGATTCGAATTTTTCATCGCGTGTCGAGAGTATCAATATGCCGTTGGATCTGATCCATTTTAGAGTATAAAATCTGGCTTGAAAGATTATTATTTTTATTTATTATTCTGGTTTAATACATGACTTGAAACTTTTTGATTTTATTTATTTTTATTTTTTCGCTCGCTGTTTGCTAACTAAACCTAACGTGGACGCCATTATCTAGAGGGGTGATTTCACAAACTGTAAAAGCTTCCATTTACCGGACGCACCCCCTTATAAATTGTTGGTTTTTTATTAATTAATTAAAAATATAAAAACATATTCTATCGGATCAAATTGTGAATCTAAACCATTCTCGAATCAACTAAATTGCACACACAAAATTTCATAAAAATCAGTCCAGTCGTTTAGGAGGAGTTCAGTTACATACACACGGACAGAAGAAATATATATATAAGATATATATATTATATATATATATATATATATATATATATATATATATATATATATATATATATATATATATATGTATATATATACAGTGTTTCCCAATAAACCTTGACACATTTTAAAAATTTATGCAACAAATGTATACAATATGAACACTAGAATTTCCCACATGTGTTACCTTATATATTAGAGTTTTTTCTGAGTCAAAAAATTTGAAGAGCTGGCTCTATTTTTTCTGGGAAAGCGAAAGTTGTAAAATGGCTACTCCGTGGAAGAAAGCAATATGTGTTGGCTGGTATTTCAAAACGGAATCTGTTACGCAAGTGCGACAAAATTTTGAAAAGATCCTCGATGTCGAAACAACATCTCGGATTGGTATAAAAAGTTTCGGGAAATCGGAAGTGTCCTTGATAATCTGTTCTTGTGTTGAAGAAATGAAAACATGCATAATTGCTGCAATTTCATGTGTTACGGAATTCATTTCGGAACGCACATAGGCTGAGATTGATTACCAACTAGATGTTATCCGTGCCACAAAAGTTACACATATTGAAATTCATTGACTATACTAAAGAAACCTCGAATATATAAAGCAACACATATGTGAATTTCTCTCTTAGTTCCTACCTTGTATATGTCTTTTTGTATAATATTTTTAAATGTGTCAAATGTTTTTGAGACTGCCTGTATAATATATTTTTATATATTCACTTAATAATTTTCTGAGCTTTTGGTTGAAGTTCTTCCAGAATTATTTTTTATAAAAAGTAATATAATTTTTGTTGAAAATATATCCGTGACATAATTTATTTCAAGCGTAACACAGGTTTACTTTTTGTTACTAAACTGTATAAATTTATATCAACTTGCCGCTGGGGCATGTTTAAACCTTTTTTAATATACAACATCCAGTAAACTAATTATTGGAGTACAGGCATTGCAAAGAAACTATTAGCTTAGCAACATTCATTTTTTAATTTCGACATTGTTACTTAATATAGATCTTAGATTTTCTGAGATTTATGTCCGGAGCAACGCTTCTGTAATTTATGACTAATCAGTAATCATATATCCGTGACATAATTTATTTCAAGCGTAACACAGGTTTACTTTTTGTTACTAAACTGTATAAATTTATATCAACTTGCCGCTGGGGCATGTTTAAACCTTTTTTAATATACAACATCCAGTAAACTAATTATTGGAGTACAGGCATTGCAAAGAAACTATTAGCTTAGCAACATTCATTTTTTAATTTCGACATTGTTACTTAATATAGATCTTAGATTTTCTGAGATTTATGTCCGGAGCAACGCTTCTGTAATTTATGACTAATCAGTAACAGACGTGGGGAAGGGAGTCGGGGCACACTCTGAGATATATTGGAAAGATTAATGAAGGACGTGCCTGGGATAAATGTGACAAAAGAATATGCTCTCCAAATGAAAACTTATTCCAAGAACAAACGACTGAGGTGTAGTAAGATTAGATACTGTCCTAGTATGAAATATTAAAATTTAAATATCTGCATATTTAACTGTTTGTTTCGTAGAGAAGTACTGAACTTGGACCTTATTTTGTTATATGAAATTTTTGTAGCACCATAAATTACCAAACTTGTGCATAAATTTTACTATTGTTTTAACTATCAGTTTAATGACTGGTAACATTGAAACTAGCCTTTTTTAGAATGTACTTTACCAAATAATACTTACTGTTAAATCTTGATGAATTACACTGTAACTCAAGTGTAGCTGTGTGTGGTATCACATAATATGAAAGTGTTTATGTTGTTAGAAGTAAGAATAAATCATGTTTCCATCTTTTAGTATTTTGCATACCTATGCCAATTCCATCCTTTTTACCACTTTATATGTTTCTACTGGAGGAAAACAATACCACTATCGAATTAATATAAAGATGAAAGGAGAAAAAATAGTGATCTCAACGTAGCATAGTAAAAAATCGTTCTTAATATTTTATCTAGAACAGCTAAATATAACGGAAAAGGTAATATAGTTATGCAAATCAGATTTTGGAGAAGTGACTCTTTTTTGGTGATCTTGCAACTGAATGTTATAGTAGTGTTGTGAATAAATTTAATGCTGGTATTTCATTTCATGGTGAGTACTAAAAGTTTCCACAATTCAAAATAAAGGTTTCACCACAAAGGTTTCTCTGGAGGTGCGGGGTCAAGTGTTCCGGTCTCGTTCACTTGACTCGGTTCAAAATTATGGGACCGGCCCACAGGGAGGTAATGCTGGTTGACCTATACGGTGCTCCCAGAAAAGCGGCCATCAAAACCGCGGTGTCATATGACGGTAAGGATAATGTCAAAGAATACCGTATGCCGCATTGGAGGAAAAAAAAGGTTTCACAATTATTTTCTGAGAATTAAGAAATATAAATAAATAGCTTTTAAGGACAGCTTATATCTCTGGAAAATGCAGGGACCTTGGTTCAATTTCCATCTTAGATTAAATATTTTTATGTCTAAAATAGTCTAGTTTTATATCTAAAAATTGTATTGCATTGATGAAGTTATCGTAATAGTATAAGAATAAAAACTAAGTGAAATTGACTGGAAGATATATTTTTTGTAATGTATAGTTTAGAGGTTCAGACAAGTTAAGATCGCGAGTTTCATTTTCGAAAAGGTCAAATTACGTTCTACTTCTGAAATTAAAAGACTTTAAAGTCTGTGGCTGAAATGACCCTTTATAAAAGAGAAAGTTGCAGTGAGAGAACTGTTTCTCGAACCTAGCTAACCAGTTTTAAGAAAAGGTCCAGTTGTCAAAAGTAAGAGCTATGATACTAATTGACAAACTAAGGTACACTGATAATCGTCTAGGATGTACTGCTAAGTATTGAATGAAGTCCTACATTAATTTGAACCAGTGAAACAAAATTCTTCTATTCATTTCATATAAAACACCCAAACGTATAATTTACCTCACTCAATAATTGTTAATATCCAATTTCTATAATAGGCTCTCTCGTCCTTCATATCGTACTTTAAAAAAAAATTTGATTGCTACAAGCCAAATCGATGCTCCTTTGACAAGTTAATTGAGACTTTATATAACTAATTAATTCCCCGATTGAAATAAAATATATTGCTTCGAGTGGAACTTTTCCCTGGAAATAGTTCGTTCTGTTCATACACTTTGATCTAAAACTGTATTTCATCGGATTCTTTTTTAACACCTTCTCGATACAGAGCGTCACTAAATTTTCAAAAATAGCGATGCCAGAATAGATTACAGGAGATAAATCAGACTGAGTAAACAGAGAATAGTAATTTAATACTATATAAAGCCAATAAACAGAAGATAAATATCTTAAGCAGAAAGATAAATACATCCTTTAAGAGTCATCTTTTTATACCAAATGTTTTCACGGAGGAAAATCGCGATAGTGGGCGATAACATCAAAGTTACAACGTTTAACAGAAACTGTCTCCAAATTATTGTGGGCTGAAAATATCGTTGTTATTTATCCTTTTATGACTTACGTAACTGCAGTACATGTATCATGAACAACGAATTCGAGGCACAGTCAAATCAGGTCAACACAAGGTTGATTGATCTGCTCAGAGAGACAAATGTATTCTGGAAGAGTCTTTCTTCACTTTACACCTGATTGAAACTCCCATTGAAAACACTAAAAATTCAGAAAAAAATGAAGATTAGCTGATGTAAAATTTAACCGATATTACCTGTAAAATTTTGACGCGCCATATCACAGGTGTTTTTAAGAAACGCATAAAAAATACGGCAGTTGTATCTGATCTGCGTTTCAACAAATAGTAAATTTTGAGCTCCATCAGTGAATAACCTAAGGTAAAGAAATAGCCATCACTATAAATAGTACATATACTATAGTAGATTCATTTGTCAAGCAGGGAAAACGATTCATTTTCTATGCGACATCCCTTTACGTCAAATTTATGCCTCGGCAATGAAACGAAAATCACTGACTACAACGCAGTAAGCTGGTATGACGTATAACAGAAATAATCTGCAAAAATTTGCAATGTCAAAACACCCTTGTTAAAAATCTAAAATGCTCAGCATGAAGGAAGTTTTTCATTTAGTGTAATAGTTACAAACTTTGGTCTTTTTCACCGAGTACCAGGTTAATCTAGAAAGGAAAGCCGTTTCATCATTGGACTAGAAAACTTGTGAGAAAAGTTACAACCTTCTAAAATTGCCTGGTTTAAGAGACCGTATTATTTCAAGTTATATATGTTATTTTCTTTGCAACCGATAAAGGAATTCTACATAGGGCAGTTTTTTATCCTAAATATTTCCTCATTAAAATCTCTTTATATTTTGCTTGTATAACTACGGCAGTACTTCGAGGCATAATACCAAAATATATCTGTCAGATTCATTCTCTTAGACTTATAACCATTTGTTCTGGGTATCAGCTGCCACGAATGATGACCCGTCTCCATTCTTTTGAATCTGTTGTTGTTGTTGTGGATTATTCCTCAAGGTCTCGCCAAAGGCTAGGCAGGCCAAGTCCAAAAGGTCGTTGATTCTCAAAAAGTCATACACGAGAAAATGCATAGTAAATAGGTCCTCATACAGCAGCAATTCAATAGGTGGGCAGGGGAGGCTGGTGCTGAAGCACATTTAGTGAACTTCGAAACGTTTTCTGTCCATTCATAAAAGTAAGGCTCCCGATATGTCCACTCATGAGTCTTCCTATAGTGACATGGATTTGCCCTGTCCCCTTTAATTCTGAAGGCACTACCAGGAGATTTCTCAAAATACCAGGAGTGGGACGGAGGAGTCTTTCGACTCTAAAAGCACTATACAACTTTAGAAAAATCTACTATTTTCTTTTAACACTGATAAAAATTTAAAACTGACAGCCTTTTATCACATGGACAAAGATATATGCTCCATAACTACTACCTCCTAGATGAAATGGAATAAATTCTTTGAAATAGTCGAAGTTTATAACTAAATTTTATGGATTATTTGAAGAAGGAAACAGTTAGAATGAAACAGGTTATTAAATTTTTAGTTGACTCTACTCCGCTAAGCTTCTAAATGGAATTTTCTTCTGAACTCACGAATTTAATACAGAATAAAAAAGATTTTTTTATTTAAATTTTTAATGAACATCGAAATAACACAGAAGGGTTTTAAAGTTCTCCCAATCAACGTATTTTAGAGACTAAAAAATTTCATTTAAGTGAAAACGAATTTAGATTGGTTTGCAAAAATAATGTAGACAAGAAACTCTCCATGGATTATTGGGTTTAATACTTTTTTAAATAGATGATAGATTTGAATAATAATGTTTAATGCACGACATGTTTTTATTTATTCATTATTTCCTCAAATTCTGTTTTGAACATTCTATGGATAATCCAGTCTTATGCATTTTCTTCAATACTGGCAGTACGTTTTAAAAAATACTTGAAGTTTCATTTATTTTTAGGAAATCAGTTTCCATTTAAATTGGTCGTAGAAATTTATAAATTATAAAGATTGTAAAAATAATTATATACTGCATACATTTCTGCAAAACTAAATTACATTTATTTTTCTGCTTCGACGGCACATCATAAATTTTTAAAAATCTTATCCCTTTTTTCCCTTTTATTGAGTCAAAGAGTAAAAATTACTTTGACGTAAACTATCTGACAAAAAGATATAAAATGCAGTTCGTTTATATGCATATATATATATATATATATATATACGTGTATATATATATATATATATATATATATATATATATATATATATATATATATATATATATATATATATATACATACATACATACATACATACATACATACATACATACATATAGAGGCTGTTCGCACATTTTTTAGACGATTTTGGTAAGCGGTAATAAAAAATCGTTTGCTGCAAAAGAAATAATTGCAATTGTACTATGTTTTTAGAAGTCAAAATTATCGTCTGCGGCGTGAAAGTTTTGTTTTTATTCAAAATAGCGTTTTTAAGAACAGTGGTTCGAAGGCTACATTTATGCTCTTTCCGAAGAGAAATATGCATACTCCGTTATCCAAAAACGATGTGAGAGTCATGGTTTTGTGATATATAAATCGTCGATAGGTAATATCGTCAACAAGAAAGGAAAAAAACGTCAAATTGGAGCCTAAAGTGGGACACAAATTCCAAACAAGTATCCAAGGAAAAAATGGACATCTTCGACTATTGCAAAGGTACGTTGTTTAATGTTAAAAGAAAATCCCCCTAGTCAAAGGACAGTTGCAAAATCATTAAAATGCTCGGTGTCCACTGTAAACAAAATGATAAACGTTGATTTAAATCTTAAGAAAGCGAAAAAACGCAATGTGCATCGTCTTCTTCCAAATCATATCGCTGAACGCAGGACACGCTGCAGAATTCTATATGAGAAACACTTATCCAAAGAAAAATGGAAAACAATTGTCACAATAGATGAATCATGGGTGTATTTAAATGACTGCAACAAAAAAAGAGCCATTTATTATCATAAAAGGGGAGAAAAAAATTTAAGTACATGGTTCAAAGTATCGAAAGAAAGTTTCTAAGGGATTCATGATTGTTGCTGGTTTTTCTTATAATGGCAAGTTAAAAATAAAGAGAGTGGAAAAAAATGTCAAGATTAACTCCAAATACTACCAGGAACATATTTTATCGCTAATTTTTCTGAATGAAATACTATCGCTTTACCCACAGTGCCATCAATCTGTGAGATTCCATCAGGACAAAGCTAGCAGTCACCCATCATAATCCACTGTAAATTTCCTAAAAGAAATGGAACAAAAAACCGGTAACAAGGCCATACCCTTCACTGATATCCCTACTAAATCTCCCGATGTATCACCAATGGATTTTTGTGCTTTCGGACTTTTAAAATCTGCATTATCCAAACGTCGTCCCAAAACCCTTACAGGACTCTGGAAAGCTGTTCAGGAGGAATGCGATAGAATACCTCTTCTGACACTTCAAAAGGAATTATTATCCTGGAAATATCGGTGTCGAAAGATAGTTCAGAATAAGGGATGTCAAATAGAACATTTAAAACACAAGAATTTTATGTAATTTAGTTTTGTGAATACAATATACATCGTCTAAAAAATGTGTGAACAGCCTCTGTATATATATATATATATATATATATATATATATATATATATATATATATATATATATATATATATATATATATATATATATATGTATATATTTGCGCTTGTCACTAAATGAATCATCCCATCAGATCTAACTGTATAGATGCTTTCTTCTCTCTTTCAGACTTTTCTTTAATTTCATATTAATACTCGTAGAACTCGATTAAATCCAAAGCCCAATCAAGAGAAAAATTACTATAGTACGCTTCATACCAAATTCGTATATTAAAAGAGTTAACACCAAAAATGTTTATTACAGCTGTCTAAAATTAATTATTAATACATTTTTCTTTGAAAAATATGTAGGAATGTATTTATGTAACTTACTTCCTCAGGCAGAATATTAAAAGTATTAGCAAAGAACCGATAAAGTAAATGCAAGATTCAATGCTTTTGGAAAGTTGTCATAAATCAGCAACCAGATTATTATTGTAGATTGAGTGAGTTTTTTGCGAGATAATGAAATAGTATGGATGCTGATGAATCAGGCTGAAAATTCAGAAGTTTTCTGTTTTACACTTAAATAAAGAAATAAATTTGAGGATCAATCATCAATTTTGACATCAATTTTGTTTCCCAGTGTTGGAAGAACATACGCCACGTAATACCATAGTTTCTGAGTTGTCGACATTCTTAATGATCGTGAACTTCTTTTATGTGAATGATATACATTTGTCTATAAGCTAGTACGTCGCATTGTGAGTAATGTCAGATTCAACGTTAAAAGTATTTCAGTCCAACCTTGTGTAACTGATAGCAACTTTTATTTCCGCTGCGGTAAGCATTTATTGTGGTGCTAATTGGTCATATAAACCATGATTTTTCTTTCCTTCTCTATTATGAGAGTAACTTATTGGTGAACCAACATTATCTCCTATGACAGAACATTACAAGAATAGCGAAACATGGTAATGCGTGATGTGAATGCTTGCTCCAAATGCCACCGTAAAATCAGAGAAAGTTTGCTATAAATTCATTTAACAGAAGTTTCTAAATTCGAAATAAACATCTATTGGAATGATTAGAATTTAGGGTAATAAGGAAGCTTATAATATTAAATTTATCCCTTTGAAGGAAATTCAGAAACATCATCAACTACACTATTTTATTTCAAAAACTTTTTAAGAAGTTTGAAATAGAAAGGAATATTTCTATAAATACCATTATATGATTGATGACTTCTTTACCGGCAATAAGGAACAAAATTCTGGAGCCGTCATCTTGTATGTGTGCGATTTATTTTTCAGCATTTCTATTTCGAATAGTATTTTCAAAGTATTGCGATTTTCCCACGTGGCAATGCTTCGTCTGTCCAGGAAATGATTACTAGTTAAAATGGATCCCTCATTTTTTTAATCTCGTCTACGACGTTTATTTTCTGAAACGTAATATACGACAAAATGGGATCTTTTGCAAATTTATCTAACACGGATCAACAATTGTAATTAATGTAAATAGATGTATAAGATATTATTTTAGCGTTTAAGAAACCCAAATGCTATAAATGTCGTATATTTGGTTCATAGTTCTGCTACGCCTGGATCTAGATTTCTTACAGACAACTTCTGAAGTACCAAATCTCCTCAATATCCTCAAACTTGACAAACTTAGACGAGATTCCTTGAAAGGCCTAGCATTCTGGATAAAGAGAAAACGAAAAAGGGCCGATGTAGCCTAGTGGTAGATCGTCGGCTTTCGATGCTGAGGGTGCTCGGATTGAATCCCGACAAGCGCCATTAAATATCCCAATGTATATTCCGGATATGGGCACGTAAAATCCGTAGACCGGAAAGTCCCTCTAAGAGGTCAGGGAGGGTGGGAGAGTGTACGATCCCCCAGATGTCGCTCTTGGGGTGTTCGGTCAAAATTTAACACCAAATTGTCACCTTGCTAAGTCGGACTCAGACCCTCGATGTGCCATTATAAACTGGATCCGCAACCCGCTAGCCTATATGGACCTGGTCTGGAATAAATTCCTGCCAAGGGGCATTAGAGACAACACCAGAAAATTAAAAATTCATTATTATGCAAATTTAAATAGGGTTAAAAAAGTAGAATGTGCACTCTACATTCGATACAGACCATCACGACCTAATAGAAAGGATCGAGACATATTTCTATCCCGACATATGGTTTGCCATTAACTAATCATCTCGTTATACACCGTCCAAAGGTCCATCTATTTCCTATTTCGCTACTGTCACTTAATATCGATCATATATTTACTGAGATTTATGTCCTTGGCAAAGGCCTAAGTAATTTATGGATAATCCGTTGCGGACGTGGAAATGGGGAACATGGATTTTCCGAGATTTATCAAAGAGATTAATGAAGAACGTGTTCAGGATAAAACTGAGAAATTCAGTGACTGTTGTTCTAATGTATAGCTTGTCTAGACGTTCGGACATCGATAAAGTTATCATAAAATGGGATTCAATGGTCAATTTAACTGTTAATGCGTAGGTTTAATGCTTGTATTTTGTAAAGGGATTTAAAACTTCTCTTTCACAGTGGGGGCGATTGATGAGGTTACTTAATTCCTGCTGTGCAGACCAGCATGGTCTTACCTGTCGGACATTTGTTTTAAACGTCTTTTTCGATGCAAGGGTTTAACCTGCACTCGGCTATTCAGAAAATTTAAATGCATTTAAATAAATAAATAATTGCATCATGCCTAAATTTTTTTTCACTCGCATAAAAGGAATTATGGGATTGTTTGGTAATCCAAACATAAGTAATTTCTAGTTCAACGAAAACTTTATGCGTATTATAAACCTACCTCCAATAAAATTGCTGACATATCAGTTTTATTTTACGAGTACCGTGATAATTGCTTAATACTATGAAAATTTTCCAGTCAATGGAAATCTTCATTTTACGACATATAATAAAGTTTATATGGCAAATTACTGTTTATTTCAAATTCCTTTTTATAAGCTGTTTATTATAGACAATGTTAACTTTATGTTTTTTACGTTCGGCCTTATTTCTACGTCTAAATGTCTTTTTATAGAATGTACGACATTTACTCCATGAGTTAATGTTCTACTTATTTCCTTGAAGTGTATGAAAAATATATCTTTTTGAGTCATATATTTTATTTTCTGAGTTATATATTTTTAAAGGAGAAACGTATTTTCAAATATACTATAATTCGTATCTTTCTATAAAATGCTCATGTTATTTCAATACTGAATTTGATGGATTATTTTTAATAGGTAGATTAAGGATACTATGTTAAATCATTAATAATCCTAAATTTTCCTATATTATCTAGGAGTTCGATACAGACTAAATAATATTAAAATATAAATTTAACCATGCCTTGCAATCAAAAGTACGACAGTTTGCGGATTTCTAACTGTGATGACATGTGAGGAGGCATGCATTAATATACATATCTATCTCTGACATGCATTAACAGCTAGCTATGTTAAGTTCAGGTAAAATTTTATATAGTTATATAGCATTCCCTCGTTAACCGAATATTTTGTTACAAAACGTCCGAACCATAGCTATCAATTATTCATATTTAACTAAGATTTATGTCTTTTACAAAGATTTAAGTATTTTATGACTAATTAATTTCAGACATGGTAATGGAACGTAGGGTTTAATTAAGATATATCGATAAATTTTATAAAGTTTATGCGCAAGGTAAAGCTGATTTCCTGCCTTTGTGGTACAGAGTAAGCCTGGACACAGAGATAGAGTATACATGTTTTCGCTACGTAGGATTAAGTCAGATAGGGACTAGTTTTTATATAGGTTCACCGCTGTCACGGTTAAACCCTATCAATGCTTAAATTGGTACTTTTAATATGCTCATATATCTATCTATCTATCTATCTATCTCTCTCTCTCTCTCTCTCTCTCTCTCTCTCTCTATATATATATATATATATATATATATATATATATATATATATATATATATATATCTTATATATATATTTCTTCTGTCCGTGTGTATGTAACTGAACTCCTCCTAAACGACTGGACTGATTTTTATGAAATTTTGTGTGTGCGATTAAGTTGATTCGAGAATGGTTTAGATTCACAATTTAATCCGATAGAAAATGTTTTTATATTTTTAATTAATTAATAAAAATCCAACAATTTATAAGGGGGTGCGTCCGGTAAATGGAAACTGTTACAGTTTGTGGAATCACCCCTCTGGATAATGGCGTCCACGTTAGGTTTATTTAGTAAACAGCGAGCGAAAAGATAAAAATAAAGAAAATCAAAAAGTTTCAAGTCATATATTAAACCAGAATAATAAATGAAAAAAATAATCTTTGAAGTCAGATTTTATACTCTAAAATAGATCAGATCCAACGGCATATTGATATTCTCGACACGCGATGGAAAATTCGAGTCAACCACGCTAAGTGACACGATATCTTTTTTAATCGCTACTGCAGTCCCCCTCGCCTATATCTTTGTGCCTATTGAAGAGCTAAAGACTAAGATTCTATCGTGCTAACTTATTTCTGACTAAAAACTCCTCTGACATTTATAATCACCAGCCCACAACTTTCCAATAGCGAATATGTTTCACTTTACTCAGTAGAACGCCGTGTAATTGTGGCGCATTCGGAAGGTCGCCCATTCGGAAAGTACCGTGCTCTCGACACGTGTTCGAATCCAGAGTTGTGCAACTTTTGCTAGACCTGTTATTTTAGCTTTTTTTTAAGGCTTTTTTTATTTCAGCTTTTATTTTATTATTTTTTTTAAATTATTATTTTATTTTATTTTATTATTTTTTAATTTTAATTTTAATTTTATTTAATGATTTTTAAAATTATTATTTTTATTTATTTTTTTTTTCAGCTTTTTTATGATGAAATACCGAATATAGCTGAAATCTGAGGAGCTTATTATGCATTTATACATTTTTAATTGGGTTTTCATATTATTAATATATATAACATTTCGTATGCTTTTTTTTCTATGTTATTTATACTGCGTTTAGTTTTATAATGGATTTTTATAGGTTTATTATAAATTTATATATTTTATGTTTTACTTTTCAGAATTTTTTGCTCCAATGATAAAGGGTAAATCTTTTCTATGTTACTTATACTGTGTTTAGTTTTTAAATTGATTTTGGTTAACAAATATTCTTAAAATTCCGGGCATCGCCGGGTACTTCAGCTAGAATTACAACGTTTGAACAGGACAACGTCTGTCGGGTCCGCTAGTATATATATATATATATATATATGTAGGACGGCGTCTAGGGGTAAGTAACTTTACGGAAAGAATTATACGAAAAGAATAAAAGATTAATGTCTAAACCAACATTTTATTTACTAAACACATAAAGAAAAGACATCACGCTATTTACAATTTGCAAATTTACGAGGAAGGTAAATTAAGGTTTCACTACAGAGCATGGTTCACCTGTGAGATGGGGACTCCGAAATATCCCAATTCGTTTAGCGAATTGGATAAAAACGCGAAGCGGGGAAGAAGGCACGACTTTACTCTTCCATGTCACGCGGGGGGTCTGAGTGTGAGCTTCAAATGCTCTCTCCGAAAAGGTGACGTCACACGCCCTTTCAAAGCTTTCCTGTTGGACGCTTAAGCCCAACGGAATAAATTTAGTTCAGGTCGAAGCCTCCATCTCTCACAAATAAATTTTCTACACACACACAAACACACACACACACACATATATACACTGCTGGCCACTGTAAATGCAACACCCTGAAGGAAACATGCAAATAACATGAAATTTACAACATGCATTAGCGGAGGTGAGATATGCAAATGATTAGAATTTCAGAGCAGACGCACATCACGCGCGCCTGTGGCGCCACTTCAAAGCGCTATTTAAGGCTTGGAGATTTCGACGATTTCAAGTTCGGCAATTGTGTTTTTCTTGTGGTTTTTAAAAAAAAAACGATCAATTATGCCTCGTCGAAAACAGCGATCATCTTTTGATCAAGTATCCGAGTTCGACAGAGGAAGGATAGTGACCTACCGATATTGTGGATTATCTTTCAGGGAAATCGGTAGTCGTGTTGGACGAAACCAAACAACTGTAATGCGGATATGTGATCGTTGGATGCAGGAGGGTACGACGGACCGACGTGTTCGATCACATCCACCTCAGCGCACCAATTCACGTGATGACAGGCAAATTGTGCGCATGGCAGTGACGGATCGCTCAGTCACATCACGAACCATAGCACAGCACATGCAGTCTGTAACGCATCATCCAGTGTCTGCGCGTGCCATTCGACGCCGTTTACAGCATAGTGGTCTGTCCGCAAGCCGTCCATTGCTTTGTCTACCCTTGACGCAGAACCACAGACGTCTCCGCCGCCAATAGTGCGATGACAGAAGGATGTGGACGGCAGAATGGAATGAAATTGTCTTTACTGACGAGTCACTCTTCTGTCTGCAACACCACGATGGTCGCATTCGAGTCTGGAGACACCGTGAAGAGAGGATGCTGAACAGCTGCGTTATGCACCGCCACACTGGTCCTGCACCGGGTATTATGGTATGGGGCGGTATTGGATATCACCCTCGCACACCTCTAGTACGCATTGCCGGTACTTTAAACAGCCAGCGCTACATCTCCGAGGTGTTGGAGCCAGTTGTCCTTCCTTACCTTCAGGGCTTGCCCACAGCCATATTTCAACAGGATAATGCGCGACCACACGTGGAACGCATTGTCCAACGGTTCTTCGTCAATCGCCAGATTGAATTGCTTCCCTGGCCACCTCGCTCTCCGGATCTTTCGCCGATAGAAAACATGTGGTCCATGGTTGCTCTACGATTGACCCAGATTCCATCCCCAGCTGCCACAGCAGATCAACTTTGGCAACGTGTGGAAGCTGCTTGGTCTGCTGTACCCCAAGAACTCATCCAAAGTCTCTTTGAATCAATGCCGAGGCGTGTGGCAGCGGTGATCTCCAACAATGGCGGCTACTCTGGCTACTGATTTTGGCAGGAACCACACTTCACAGAAGTCTATAAATTTAATCATTTGATATTTGGTCAACATGTTATCTACAAAATAAATTTTGTTGTGATATCTCTTGACTTTCTTGGTGTTGCAATTTGGGTGGCCAGCAGTGTATATATATATATATATAAATATATATATATACAAATTTACCCATATAGACATATGTTGTGCATCCAAATGTGGGCATATTGATCATCTTTTGTTTGGTTTCTAAAAATACTTTATGATTAGCCATGTAATATAAAATTAATTTTAAGTTTCTACTATGTTCAAAATTTTTCATAATATACTTATTTCAAATGAGGTAATTATTTTTAAACACCCTGTATATTAAATAAATATACAGTAAAATAGAAAAAAAATACTTTTAGTCCTTTTTAAAATAATTTAATAATATCTATTTCTGACTTTTTATTTCTTACTCATGTACTAAAGTGAAGTTACGCAATGAAGACCGCATTTTCCGATAATTATACATATATATATATATATATATATATATATATATATATATATATATATATATATATATATATATATATATATATATATATATATATATATATATATATATATGTATATACATATATATATATATATATATATATATATATATATATATACATATATATATACATATATATATATATATATATATATATATATATATATATATATATATATATATATATATATATATACATCCAATAACCTGATTTGGATAGAAATGATGTGGGCTTCTTTCAAAGTCATAAAGTGTTTCTCCATTGTTCAAATTTTCAAATAAAAACACAGCTGAAATAGCAACAGTTGACTTGAGAGAAATATTTGCTCATTGTCCTGAAGTACGCCAGAATCACAACTTACCAGAAGTAGTTGGTTACTAGATAGTCATTAAAGATCTTCCACTCACGGTAGGCATTAGGTTTGATTGTCTCGATGGACAATTCACAAATGCCCATTGAGACGCCTAAAATGAACGTAATCGCACCGTAGGTTACAAGTAGAATTAAAGTTGAATTTATTGCGATTTAGCTAGTGCTTAGTGAAATGGGTACATTACTTACAGGAAATGACATTTCTCAGTGCGATAGCGCAGAGGAAGTTCCTAATGTTGGAGCAATGCCCATAAAGTATTCGGGACATGGTCAAACTTGACTTTATTACAAATTATGAGCTATAGATTATTATGAGACAGAGAAGGAAAGTTGGAGATATTGAATAATTCGCGAATTAGAGTAAGATGGGGGGAGCATTATTACTGTACTAATAGTAAAAATTCATAAAAATGTCTGACATATTAGGCATTGTTGAATAACTGTCCGAGGATGGTAATTGGTCTTACGAAACATCCTACTCTTACTATTAAAATTCGGGCATGAGGATTTATTATAAAAAATTTTCATTCTAAAATAAATTATTTTAGAAAATCCTAAATTTAAATTTTGTCACTTTGCTACATAACTTCACTGTGACAGAATAATAGACTGACCAGCAAAATTTGAAAATTCCCGTGTATTGAGTTATCGACCATCGAAATTACGTTCGTCGGAAGTTTACCACTGACCTTTAACCGATCATCTGTCTATTAACTGTTTCGTGTCCGCCTCTATCAATTTTTGAGATTTCGCCACTGCCGCCTAATATTTATTTCAGATTTAAGAGATTTATGTCTAGAGCAAAAGCTCAAGTAATTTAGAATAACTTATCATTTGCATTCAGCGGAGGGATATAAAGGATTAACAGAGATTTATTGAAAAGATTAATAAACGGTGACGCATAAAGGTTAAGTTTACGTTCAAATATTTTGTTAATCGATTTACAGTCACTTATTTAATGTGCATACGGTAAAAAGTTTAATCACTCAGTACTATATATAGTGGAACTTTGTTGTCATTTTTATATTGTACACAGCTGACATACATAATTTAAACTTTATAGTACATAGTATCTAAATTTTGCTTAGTTTCTTCAATTTCTGATAATTTTTTTCTTTTGCTCAGTGTTGAGAATCTTAAGTTGCACTAACTTTCTAACAACACAAAAATAGCATTGTATTCAAAAATCTAACCTTACTTATAACTAAAACTCTTTAATTCATTTCAATGGTTAAATGTCAAATGAATGTGAAAGTGTCAAAATATCTGCAGTAATTCCTATACCAGGTGCGGCAGACTGGACATTTCTGAACGTAATTGGTAAAAAAGTGTTGGGGATAAGAAAGCACTAGTGGTAGCAACAGTTCGGGTTGATTTTCTAGTTGTTATTAAATACCATGAATTGGTCCGGTGAATATCATGGCTTCATTATCGAGGCGTTCTCTAATAGCATCGATTCTGTAACCGCGACACAGGGAGCATTTAGAACGAGCATTGGACTCTATGTAACTCATGCCTATCCGATCGAATAACAATCCTGCGATGGGTTTGAAACATGAGACTGAGATGGAAGACTTGGTGATGTAAATGGGTTTGTATCACCAAGGAAACCAAGTGGTCGTCCTTTGAACATAAGAACACCTGAAAATGTACATGATCCCGTCAGCCCATGCGATATATTTATTATATATATATATATATATATATATATGTGTGTGTGTGTGTATGTATTATATATATATATATATATATTCACACAAATACTGGCCCAAGAATTCCTTGGGTCCGTATTTTTGGGATACATGATATCCCACCCCGTAATAAAATAGTTAAGGAGCCACTTTATTAGTTCTATATGGTGCTTAAGAAAATAAAACTTGATTAACTAAATTTGAGATTAGAATTTTTCTCTACCAATATGTGTGTTTAAGATTCCCGTACATCACTTTTTATTATATTTTTTCTTCTGAAATACTGAAATCGATACAGTGCAAGCTTAACACAAGCTGAAAGTTATCAAAAAAGAAAAAAAAAAAACTTCCCATTATAGCCAAGAAACATAGATTTCTATTTATAAAGAGTTAATATATTTTTTTAAAATATAACAATTATAAATTCATACTAATGTAATATATTACGGTAAATAAAATAAAATAAATTTTAATTTTTCGTTTAAGACTTTAATTAATCAATAAAATTAAAAAAAAATTAAAATGTTGCACCGTGTGCTACAACATAAGTTACTACGAAAAGACAGTAAATGATGTATTTAGAAATTAATTTTTATCTGAAATTTCCTAGCATTTCAATTTTATATTTCAACATATAGTATTAAATTTTTTTCAAACATTTTAATATATTTCATCAAATTGTTAAAAGAGGGAAAATTTTAACTAATGATATAATGTTAAACTAAAAAGTATCTAATTGTGCTTTATTTTTGCAAATTTATAATTTAATATCCAACTAAAAAAACTTTTCTTAGTACCCAATGTAAGGCCCGGAGAACCCTAGTGGTTAGGTACATCATATCTATAAGCATGAATATATTTATGTAGTTTGAAGGGTGGGAGAATTTTTTGATCTCCCAAGATGTCACCCCCGGGGGGGGGGGAGTGGTGGCTCGATTTACATTAATGTGGCACCATGTTGCTCCACCTCTTCGATAATCCAGTTACAAAAAAACAAAAAAAAAGAACTTTCTCGGTGCATTGGAAAAATGTAGAACAACAAAAGTGCATACCACATGGAATCCACATATCCCATGTACTGTTACCATGTACTCATAACTCGAAACCCGTGCAGATTTGCTTACTGGGAAACAAATTCTGATAGGTATACCTGACATCGCTAGATGTAACCATACCATAATTCATTAAGGGGGCGTCCTTCATTTCAATTAGTTTTATATTCTAAAGATTAAAGAATTTATTTATACACTTCAGTGTACTACCTTAAAATATCTCTTCTGGAAATAATAATCCTATTCCACCCTTAGTTTTGATACAAACACCAATACATTCATCAAAATATTCTTCCATGGTTCACTACTCGCCACAAAACAAACTGTCCCAATAACTTCGTTATCCATTTTTCACCTTTCTCCATTGCCAATTGATATGGATCTGATATTTATTGAGATTTATGTCCAGTGCAAAGCTTTTGGTAATTTATGACTAATCAGATCTGGACGTGGTTCAGGAGACTTAGGATTTACCGAGATTTGCCAATAAGATTAATGAAGAACGTGAGTGGGATAAAAGACGGAACAGAGAGAAAGGGGTTTAAATATACATTGTTCCTTTCTGTGGCGGGTGACTTCGGAAATAATATAGATGCTATATACGTGTTCACAAACAAGGTTTTGATTTCAATCAAATGGTTTGTTTACAATGTTAAGGTTTTAAAAGAAAATGTTTGTTTAGTGTTTTATCTGTAACAGGCACTTGGCATAAATGAAATAGAGGAAATCGGTCAAAAAATAATCAATAAATTTCATACATGGATCATTGAGAGCCATTTTTGCGACTCTTGTATTGAATTTTAAATACTTAATTTGTGTAAACAGTAGTATTATGTGTAATTGAAAATATTTAAGCATAAATTTATTAGCTGTAGTAGCTGGTTTAGAAACATTTAAGCTATTTATATGTATTAATCCTTCTACGGATTTAGTAAATAAAGACCTATAATGACATTAAGGCCTCTAAGAGTATAAAAAAAGATAATTAATGATCACTCGTATTCATATGTACAATGACAGATCATGGGCGATTTTGCACCTGAGAATGCTTATGCTGTAGAATCCCGGAATTTCATTTTATGTTTGTTATATATTTCCTTAAATTTTGCACCAGTTAACAGTTTGGTTTACAATTAAATACTCGTATCATTAGTCATAGTGAAGCAAAAAGACCAGATCCATAAAAAATACGTAAAAAATAAATTATTTTGTAAAATGTCTCTTAATGTCTTACTTAGAGTTATTGGTATTCTTTCAGAATGCTGCATTTAATTTCTAATCAAATTTTGTAAGGCAAACATAATTCACAAACGGTTAATCCTCTTTATCATAATGAGAGTTTAGTCCAGTACACTCCGCAATAGCTCGTTCCGTTATGAAAGGTCTTTCAAAGAACACATTTCATAGCATGTATCCAAAAAGGTATGTCAAAAAATTTTTCAGGTAGCCTCTTAAAACGAAACTACCGTGGGTTATTAACGTAGGATTACTTATCGTTGCTTACCTCTTTTGCATTATATATATATATATATATATATATATATATATATATATATATATATATATATGTGTGTGTGTCAAAATTTCGACGCATCTTGGTACTTTTCTGTTTAACGTGTCCAAGCGATATGCTGGGTTTGGTGCGCTGCCAAAATTATAACTCGCGATGACGGACGGACGGTTTTAGCATCTAAACTTTTCCTTTCTGAAGGACCGTTATGGAGGAACGTAATCCTAAGTTAAAAAAGAGATATGTGTATAAATTTCTGTCCTAACAAAACGAAACAAGTATTTTCCAAACACATATTCCCGATTACGTTTTGTCGCGAAATACGATTTTGACTTGGCAACTCACATATGAATCTGTCCGAAGTCAATATTTCTTTTACTTTTAATTCATTTTGTTTCATATGAAAGTGACCTTTAATGTACATACAAAAGTAAAGTTATTTATGACTAATCATTTTCAGATGTGAAAATCAATGAACGATTTCCACAAATGTTATCAATGAGCTTATAAAAGAACGTGTTTCACTGCTTTTCTATAATTTTATTGTTAAGGAATTTGCAGCAGTCCAGGTAGTTTAAGGGGAGTCATCACCTTTCAACCTTCAAAAAATCGAATTTAGGCTTGTGGCGGCCTTCTGGTACATCGCGCTGGGTTTTGGTGCTGAGGGTGCTCGGATCGAATCCCAGCGTAAAATTTCCCCGTTTGTGCCGTCCCTTCATAGGGGGTAATGCTGTCCGCCTATATGGTGCCGTCATAATAAAATGGACAGTAAACTGCGGCATAGTATAGGTGAATGCTTGACGACAAGTGGCTCCACTTTTAAAAAAAAATCGAATTTTACTTTTTTGCATTTGTAGAATATTTGAAAATTTCTGAATCATTTGAAACAAACTGCGTTAAAATATTCCGACTAGAACATTAAAAAATATGACATGAAAGAAAATCTTCCAATGGAAACATTGTCAGTGTTTGAACTTTAAGTTTTTTTCCTCGAAATGATCAAATTCAGGCTTGTGCTTTGTTTAAAGGAAACTACTGCAGATATTGCTTTCATATTTTCAGGATAGGTGTATAATAACGCTACCAAATTTATGCACCTAATGGTTTCTTATTATTTTTTTACTATGAATTTATAGCATTTGGCGTTGGGGTTTTTGTAAATCTAATTGTCCTGGAGTAAATATTTTGGGGTGTTTTAAAATTTAAATAGGCGTAGAAATATACCTAAAGTTTTAACATCACACAAATGCAAAAATTATTATTGAAACTTAGTAAGTGCTGTTGTAAGTCTGCGAGAAGTGTATCAGTATAAATTTGAAATTTTCAGAAAATACACTCACTTCTTACTTCATAAATAAAATTCTTGTTTACTTGTAATAAAATTAATTCAGGGAACATTATTTATAAAGTTTACAGACTTTATACTGAAAATTTAAAATATAATAGACAATAACAAAAAAAAATATAGAAGTTTGAAAAAACAGCAAAAATTCTGTCTTTTCAACCTGTGTAAAGGTTATGACCCCCGTATGATCGATAGGTCTCTATTATAATGTCAATTAAACGTTTTCATTTAAATTTACAACTCGAACAACAAGACTTCAATGCAAACAGGATTCTTTCAATACATTTGAGGTTTTTATATCAGAGCAATCTTTTAACACTTTATCTATTTTTCAACTTTCTTTAAAGTCTAAATTAATAGATTTGTATTCTCAAGCTATTTATGCACAGGAAACATTTCAGAACACATCCTGTTCCTTTTTATCTACATAAACATTTTTTGGACTACGAGAATTTGTCTGTCAAACAGTATTTTTTTAACCCCAAAAATGTATCTTTCAATAATTTTAAACTTTTACAAAAGATTAACTCTTTCACATCTTATGTCTTTGAATGACAGTTCTCTATCAGAGTGTGCATGACAGATTGTCGTTCTTCGTGAAGGATATACCTATATGCTAAATAGAATGAAGAGACAAAGTTTGGATTTGAAAAGAAACTGTCGAACAAAAGTGATAAATGACTGCAAAAATTCTTTCTTTCGTCTGGGTGTAAAAATGATCTTCATTTTTTCAATAAGTTTAAACATGATTATTATAAGCCTGATTATTTATAGAAATGAGATTCTGATAACATTTCTTTCGCAATAAGGCAGGGGGTATTATTTTATGTTTTTCCAATGAAGTTAAAAACAAAAGGCTTTGGCACTGGATGCTATCTGTTTTTTCTTAAAATCAATCAGTGACAACTGCAGAAAGCTCAGGAAAGGCGAACTGACGCTTCATGAACCTTAGAGATTTCAGAGATTTCATGTATTCAGAGTTAGTGTCAAAACGGTATGCAAGCAAGTTCATCGATGAGTATTGCAAAACAATCTTATAAAAGATCTTAGACACATGATTTTTTTAAAAATTCGTTATAAAGAAAATAAAATAAAACAACTAAAAAAATATTTATATAACAGGAACATATAATATAGAAAATTTTAAATATCTGAATTTTTGGATAAAAATTCTCTTTCACTTTTTATGCTGAGTAAATTCTCAACTAAGGATTTTTATGCTTTCAATGTCGATATAGCTTATCAAATTCCCGACAGTTTGAGACATAATGTCTCACAATGACGTAGGAGTGCCTCAAGTATCCGTTTCCCCCCTGAATGTCCGAGTCATAAATTCTGATCCCGCCTACATTTCATGCGGTGCAACTGTTTTCTTTTTTGGGCAGGACATTGTTTCCAATTCTATGCTGATTCTAAATGTGCTGTTAATAAATATTGGAAGTTAGAGCCTAAGTGATACACACTTCTTTCATTTAAAATTAATCGTTTTTTTCAGAAAGAACCCTTCAAAACAACATTAATTAACTCAAAATGTACTTATATACTTTCATGTTTGGATTGTGCGTGTCCTAAATTCTGAAAATTCATGTCAACTTTAAATGGATAAAAATTTCTTCTATGTTAGGAAATATCAAAAGACAATTACTGATGCAGATTTATACAAAAGAGAACGGGTAATTTTTGAGGTCCTGCGATGTTTTGAGAACAATGTGAATTGAAATGTCTCTTGAACTTAACTGTGGTAGGTAACATTTTTGAGTCCTTAAATACTGATGCTTTATCAGAAAAACAAGAATTCATGTGAAACGCTAATGAATAATATTTCAATTTTTCCATAGTGAAACAACTAAAAGATTCGATTACGGCTGATGAGTCATGGCAACATGAATTATTATTCACCAAGTACTGTACAGAATTGCCAACAATGATGTTGTCTATTAGATAATGGAATCGGCTTTGAACTGTAAGATAAGTCTAAATAGTTGTTTATTAAGAGATGACCGCAGCACTTCGAACCAAACGACGACCATTTAAATAAGGGAACAAGGGTTAGTCCAGAAATAGCCGACACTAATTAGATTTTACCACTTGCAATGGAATTTAGCAAATGATCGTTGTGACTCTGTCAAAATGTTCAGTCAACATCGTTCAGTTTATAATCTTCGTTTAAGTAATGCATGAGCAACCCATTTATGTAGCCCTATATTAAGTTCAAATTGGTCACCATTATATGGATTGTGTGTTCTATCAGATGATCACTAATTAGAAGAGTATCCAATGAATACAAACTTCAAACTACGTTTGCTTGGCTTCTTGTGTATTTAAGATGAGAAATATTGATAAATCCTAAATATTCACCTACATTCGACGAGCAATAAATAGTGGCCATGTATTCTGCACTTACTTCTTTTACTAACCTTATGTTACGTTTTCAAACAATAACAGATAAAGTAGATAAAGTCCGTTTCATATCAAGTTTCATGCATGGAAGCGATTTAAAAAAGAAAATATATATTAATTCCTACTGGGAGAAGAAACTATTTACCTTCAGAGGAAATATTTTATGCGTATGATGTATGAAGTAAACTTGCAAGCAATCAGATGATTTCATAAAATATCGAAGCAAACTCTTTCCTTTTTGACAAATAAACCACATTTTTGCTTATGTTTAATACCCTGTTTATGGATAGCTTTTGCATATTACGGTAATCTATCACAGTTACTCCCCCATCAGTTATCTCCTTCATTAGGACAATGACCTATCCATCTTCCTAACCACATATCTATCTAAAAATCTGCAACTATGAAGGAAATAATCGTTAATTTTGGCTTTCGACTTAACAGTAATTATTACATAACAAAGGACTCCAGACGAAAATCAAAAATGGCGTTTTTTTCTGTTAGAAGCAGATTAGAATTTCTATTGACATTGATTTTTACTTAACTATATGATATAGACATATATGTAATTTAGACATACATGTTTTAAAATGCTCAAAAGATGAATTTCTAAAATTGGTTATTCTTAGAATTTTATGGATTTTCCCATTATATTGTTCATCGGTATTCTAGCGTAGTTTCCATTCTTTCTGTAAAAGTAATTATAGTAAAAGTTTCAATTCTTTAAATTTACATAAAATCTTATTTCCTTGTATGTTCTTGAATTCTATGTAGGAAATAAAAATGACCCTTACGTGATTAGTCCCAGACAGAGTAATATAACTATTAAATTCCAACTTAGCATTTTCAAATTAAAAATCTCTATCTTTTAAAGATATTTTTATTTGCTTTTTTAAACATTATTAATATTTTTTTATTCATTAAAGCTTTGCGATTTAATTTTGCTTTTTTTACATTCCTAGACAAATTGCTTTTAGGTATTTTTGATATGAATTCAACTTTCAGACTCAGTACATTGCTGTAAAGACACAGCACTATATAGAAGAGAAAACAGTGGTTTTCGTAAATAAAGTATCGTTATTATATATAAGTTTACAAAATGCTAAGAATAACCAATTTTAGGAATTCATATTTGAGAATTTTAAAACATATATGTCTAAATTACTATGTTATATAGTTAAGTAAAAATCAATGACAATACAAATGCTATTTCAAAAATTATTAAAATTCAAAAATTATTAAAATTATTAAAATTCAATTCTCTTCAAAAAAGGTTTGTGATTAAATTTTGTTTTTTTTTTCACATTCCTAGGCAAATTGCTTTTGGGTATTTTTGATGTGAATTTAACTTTCAGACTCATTAAATTTCTGAATAAAAAACATACTATATAGAAGAGAAAACATTGTATTTCGTAAATAAAATATCGTTATTACAAATAATTTTTATTAGATAAAATAATAAAAAAGTTTTTTAGTTTTTAGCTCACTGAATTTGCTGAACTTTTGTTTGATCTCTTTTTAAGTTACTTAAGAGAGGTCTAAAAGTGAGAATAAAAACATTTAGCAAAATAAAAACCTATTTTGGAGTTCAATTATGTACGCAAATTTATTTTCAGAGCCCATTTTATACTTTTTAAATTTACAAAATAGAATGAGGGTTATTTTTTTACTTCTAGCTTAAAATGTCTAGTAGCAACTTTTTCATTAAATTTACAATTAAAAGCATATAAATTGCAATTGCTGAATACTGTATAAGGTCGCTAAGAATTAAACAGTACACAATATAATATGCACATTGTTTAATGAAAGGAAATTTAAATTAATTTTCCAGAAACATCTTGATTATAATAAAACTGGTGAATACTTGAGATTTAAAGTAATACAAAGTTACTCAGTGAAATGCAAAACCCCTGAACTTTACATACAATAACAGGCATTTGCAGTATGCTATGCAATTTTAATTAAAGTTCATATATGGAAATAAAATAAATTCCGGACCTAGAAAATCAAAAAATTAATACTATTAGCTAGGAACATATAAGGAAAAATTTACTCAATTCATTTTATTACATTGTTTCCGCAAGTTATTGTTAATTGTTACCACAAAATTAACATTGTGGATTAAAATTAAAATGTTTGAAATTTTCTTTCATCAAAATAACTCTTTGTTAATATAGAATATGTTGATGAAATGTACGTTAAAACTTTTAATTCTACTCAACAAAATATAAATGAGGAAATCTTTACTTTTCTTTGGATCTATAAAGACATAATTCATGACCAAGTAAATTAAAAAAATAAATAATTATTGATTGGAAATGACAAGAGATTGCGATATTTAGGGAAAAGTACTAGCATCTCTTTATTTAAAAAAATAGTTATATATTTCCTGTAAATAAATTTACGCTTTGTAAGCTTCGCGTAGCAAATTAACAGAGTTAAAAAATTTGATGCTAATGAGAATATTAAGTTCTATTATTTTCTTTCACTGTGCATATTGGGACTGAATCTAAGCGTGGTGGATTTCCTATGCGCACTAGGGTGGGTCGAAAAAAATAAATTTTTTTTCGGAACGCTTTAGTGCAGAAAAGTTGCCTCTTGTAATGAGAAGAGAAACGGCATAAAATAATTAAAATAGGCTAACATTTTCCGTTCGCGCATTGCACTTAAATTTATGAAAAATTGCAAAAATCGCGATATTTTTGTATTTTTTTCTTTTAGTTAAAACTTTTAAAATAAACACGCTTTAAATTTTTATGCTTGTTTTATGGTTTAAATGACCTAAATAAATTAAATTCTCATCATAAATCTAATTTTTTCCGCTCGCGCAACGTCTTTGAAAAAACAAAAGTTTGACAATTTTTTGCAATTTTCAATGTGCAACTTTTCGATCGATTTGCAAGAACAAAACGACACAGGATTCACCACGTGGAGGTGGTTGCGCGTCGAGTTGCACCCTCATTCTACCCAACCAACAATCCAATTGTTGGGTGTGGTATTTACATTATATTTACATATATTTGCAGAGATTTTCCATTGATTCTTTGGGTTACCCTGTTTTTTACTTTTTCTTTTTTATATCTATACACATTTAAAGTCTTATTTTTTGGAGAAATGAGGCATAACCGATCTAGACTTCAGTGTTGCTCGGATATAGCCATCTCTAGCTTCATGTCCACATACTTTATTCGACACCTCTTTCACAATTTTGACGCACCTCTCCACAGCCTGGGTGTGACGGAGAAACTTTAGTATTTCTCTGATGGGTGTAGTGTCAGAATTGATGAATGATTTAATATCATCTTCACTTTCCGAAGCATTGGCGGAGGATACACCACGCCAGAATTCCATTTAATTATTTCAGTGTAATCGGAAGCTTGAAAGTTTATATTTGGTGGTACGAAATTTCTATCAGTCTTCTACTATGGGACGGTTGGTCTTTCTTTTAAGATCCTTCTGTAACCAAGCTCTCGAATATGTTCTCTTTCATCAACAAGCATTATCATCAGAACATTCTCTTTGTGCGCAAAAAATGCATTTCGTTGAATTACTGGATCTACAACTTGAAGCAATACGTCGAATTTATACCGTGATGTTTGGAGTGCTTGAAAGACAGGTTTTGATCCGTCAGTAAAACTTTCCTCTTTTTTATGGCATATATGATTTCAAGATGAAGCTAACTATTTCTTTTAAGTTTCCGGGTGGATCTGATGAACTTATATACAACCTAAGGACTCAGTTGGCCGCAGTTAGCCATCTGGAATGGGACAAAGGACAAGGGTCCCTATTTGCCAAGTCTTCTGGACAATTTCCCAAGGTGATTTCATTTGAAATGTCCAACTGTTGGTCATTACTCAACAAATCTCTGCCTATATCAAGAATCGAACAATATATGGGTTCATAATCAACCACAGGGAGTTTTTCACAGCGACTGATCCGCTGCCCGGTTGGCCCATTAAAAGAATTAGGTCCTGCAGTTTGACCGTCAATATGTTGGAAAATGTGGCGAAAAGGAAGCTCATTAAAATGCAGGAGGCATATCCTTCCCTGTAGCGGGCGTTCTACATGATTTTCTACTCAATGGATGACACCGTTCTTCCAGTGATGGTTATAGTGCCATCGCACCCTACTACTTTTAGTTTTGCTAGTGATATTGATAGTTCAGAAAGACGATAAATAATGCGTTGAGTTATATCATATGATAAACTCGAGGAAGGAGATACATGTCCATTATAAGTTGATCCAGGTTCCTGGATAAGAGAATAGTGTTCATCTTTCACATTCCTGCGAAATTGCTTGACATTGTAACATATTCCGTACTTGGTGTCAAAGCCGACACGCTAGGTAGCGTCACACCTGTTATGTATAGGGATCAAACAACTTACTAATAAGAACTTTGTTACACTAATATTCATTTATTTAGAATATTCTGGATTAAAATATTTCACGATTAGGTCGTGTTCTGGAACATCAATTTACACTAGTAATGTCCATTGAAGTCTGCGACGCACGTTAAAGATAGTCCGTTCGTCTGGCTGGATGCACTGTCGCTACGGATCGTCGATCAGGCCTTCAGGAAATAAAGCTCTAATCGTAGAAGTCTCAGTTGCTAGGAACGGATTCCACTCGTCGGAACCGGCTGGAATGAGGTGCACTCGAACTCCAAGCGTAATTTGATCTATTTATCACATAGTAGTGGACGGCTCGTCCCATACTCTCACCAAAGAAGCTAGCTGCTTCAAAAATAGAGAAGATCAAGCTTTGATCTCTAAACGACCCTTCCCAGCGACAAAAGAGGTCTTCACCCTTCGAAAACAGGATTGGGATCGGCCTAGGATCTGGATCAGATCCAACAGCAAAACCAGTCTCCGACTCTCCTCTCCTCTCGTCTCGTCTCGTTCCTCGTAAAAATCTCCTGCATCCCCTTTTAAAACTTTTTAACCTGGCGGGATCTGTAACAACCCCGCTCTTTGATCTGGGCTCTCATAGGCCCTTGGCTTTGGCCCGTGTGCGAAACGATACCTGTTTTTCATATCGTTATCGCACGGGTGGATCATTATGGCCTCTCATCAGGAGGAGGGTCTACTTTTGTTATTTTTTTTTGTTATAGTGTCTACGCTCGAGACATCGTGGCGACTCGTTATTGTAAGTCGCTCCTCATCTGCGAGTCGAACAGCTGACTCTTTTGTAAGCCACCCCTCGTTCGGGGAAAAATACTGCATCTTCGCAGTTCGCCGATGGGCTTACTCTGTTTCAAGCCGAGGTTAATAAATTTCCTGGGCAATGAGGAGGGGAAATGTCACAGCATTAAATTTTGAGACGAACAAAGTATCATCTTTTCGTCCGTCAAAGAAAATACCCCAACTTTCTTCAGGAGGTGTGAATTGACTTTTCAGATCCACCCTAACACGACTCTTGTCTCTTCTTATTTTACACTTATCAACGACATAGGAATAATCTCTGCTTTGTTCTAGCAAAACAAACGAAGAGTAGCACAATAAAAATTGCGAAATATTGATAAATTTATATTTTTTCTAAGACGTTGCTCGAACTGAAAAAATTAGATTATTGATCAGAATTTAATTTATGTAGGTTAATTAAACCATAAAACAAGCATAAAAACTAAAGTATGTTTATTTTAAAAGTTATAACCAACAGAAAAAAATTACAAAATATCGTGATTTTTGCAATTTTTCATAAACTTTTAAGTACGATGCGCAAACAGAAGATAATAACCGGTTTTTGAATTTTTTGTGCCTTTTTCTTCTCATTACAATAGGCAACTTTTCCGCACTAAAGCGTTCCGAAAAAAATATTTATTTTTTCGACCAACCCTAATGAACATATTTTGACCTTAAATATATATATATATATATATATATATATATATATATATATATATATATATATATATATATATATATATATATATATATATATATATATATATACATATATACATATATATATATATATATATATATATATATATATATATATATATATATATATATATATATATATATATATATATATATATATATATATATACATATATACATATATACATATATATATATATATATATATATATATATATATAATATATATATATATATATATATATATATATATATATATATATATATATATATATATATATATTTGCCACCCGCGTTTTTTCACGCCCTTCTTTAAAACAACAGTTTCCCCAAATTACTCCATAAAATAGTAGTCGAAGGTCGGTATACTTCTTCAAAGTGCAGTCGGTCATTACATTGCAGCCAATGGACCGTTGGCGATATCACTTATTCTTAACTATTCCCAACTAGCTGAAGTATCCGGCGTTGCTCGATTTTCAAAAAATAATATGCCTATGATTTAATCTGAAATATCTGTATCTATACAAAATTTGAGCTCAATTGAAGCAATACTTTTTCACTTATAAAGGAACAAACATAGGCTTATTCGAAATAATCAATAAATTTCGCAATTTCAATGAAACACGCTAATTTTTGAATAAAGTTCAATAATTCAAGTTTGATTTACGCAAATTGTGCATAAAATTGTACATAAATTCAAAAGCATAAAGTTTATAACTTAAATAAAGTTCTGTTATATTATACCGATAAATTTCCAGTTGATAGCGAATAAATTGTAAATCTTTTTTTATCTTAAATGTCCGAGAAAAAGTGTAGTTCCAAATGTAATTTTCTCCAATAAAACCTTAAAAGTTCAAAAATCCTCTTTATATTTATCAATCTCCACCTGAATCTTTAAAATATTAAATGTTTTACTGATAAAAAATGAAATTGTAGTTTGATGTGTTGCTATGGTTACTTGACTATGGTTGACAAAGAAAATTCAAATGTAAAATGTTTTACTGATAATAAATGAAAACATCGTTTGATGTGTTGCTTTGGTTACTTGATTATGGTTGAGAAAGTAAAAGTTTTAAAGGTGAAGCATCAGCTCAACATTTACGTCCCTAACTTTCTTACTACTGATCAGATATACATAATATATAGCCTATGTCCATCTCGAATAATGTAACTTTCAAATAACGAAAGAATTTTTCAAATAGGTGCAGTGGTTCCGGATATTACCCTCCACATACAAAATCCCCTCTCTCTCTTTATATATTAGTATAGATAATATAGTCATTACGTCTCATGAAAACGCACACTGATGAGTTCACAAACACTTCCGAAATATTTATTACCTTCATATAAAACTTTCTCGACTCCATCATTAAACCCTATCTTTTCACTTATTAATTATAACATTCAATTTCGATGAGTTAAAATCCCTATTCCGTTCATATCTATCTACTCATGTTCCTTTCAATCTCTTAGACCGCCAACCGGCGACCTTTACTTGTCGAAGTCTACATCATCTCTAAAGTTAATTTCTTTGTTTCAAGCCTGGCTAGAATAAAATCTGATTACGTCGCACCGAAGATTCCACAATGCTCATTGCTTAGTCTGCATTTAATTTTTCGAGCAAAACTCTAAAAATAGCTCTGTACGCCAGCGCATATATATATACACAGAAAGAGAGAGAGACTTTTTTTAAATAATCGATTTCTCCCTTATTATTATCCTTCTATAATCATTTTACGTATACAAAATTTTGGGTTTTTTTCTATGTCTAGATTTCATACTGAATCAATATATCTTTGTTTATTTCCTTTCTATCTTACTATGAGCTTTCTGTATTTCAGTTTTTTCTTTTCATATTATCTACCTATTTTCTTCTTCCTGGTTCATGTCACACTTGTCTTCCTCAGTATTGAGCGCAGCCCACTGTCTCCTTGCCAATATATGTCTCTTTGTATCTCCATGTCTATCTCATCGGATATCACCTTTATGAAATGGTTTGTTTGTGTTTACTACCTATCCATTTTGCTGCCTAATGATATATCTTTTAACTAGATTTTTTTTTCCACTTTTCTGTCTCTTCGTATTTCTCTACTCTCTGAGTTCGATCTTTTTGCTACTTGCCTATTTATAATTTCTCTCACTTACAACCTTTTGTTTTTATTTAATAACCACAGTTTGGTTGTAAATCTGGTCTAATAAATTTTTTTTTAAACATATTGTAGAATGTTGCTTAAAATATCATTTACATTTAATTTACCTTGAAACAGAGTTCAAATATCTCCTAGTATATATCGTAGTAAACAACCACACACAAAAACATATATACAGGGGGATATTTTTTAAACTGACACTACTAAAAGCCATCTGCAGCGCGTTCTATCAGCCAGTATACCACCAAAATTGATAGAAGGACTAAGGACAACATGGGAAAAAATCGGTTCCAAAAGCGCCGATAGGGGAAGATATGGCGCTTTTGTTGTCGGTGCACAAGAGAATTTGCATAACAGTAAGTAAACATCAGAGTACAAATTCAAGACAATGTAGTTGACATCAGCGTCAGTATTTTGGTCTATAAAGTTCGGTGCGGAATCTCTTGCGCCTTCGCTATGCAGAAGAAAAGGTCATCAGTCACTTTTACTCTCTTGCGTGGTCACCTCGCTCCCCGAACCTAACCCATGTGGCATATTTCTGTGGGGTTATTTAATGTCTAAGGTGTATTTTGGTGGAGTCTCGAACTTGTCGGCCCTAAAGGACGCCATATCCGGAACTGTGATGCCCATTCCTGGTGACATGTTACACTCGGCTTTTGAAAACGTAGTGTTCAGGATGCAATGTGTCGTCCACCAGGACTGTGGTCACGTTGAAGGAGGAGGAACTGAATTTGATGCATAAGGCGGTATTGCAGTAAAATTTCTCGATATTCATTTGTCTGTTTACAACTATTTCGGTATTCATCCCTTATCTTTATAGCCCGAAATACTGGCACACCTGACGACTACGTAGTCGTAAATTTGTATTTTGACGTTTTACTTTCCTTTTATGCAAATTCTCGGATGCGCCGACAACAAAAGTGCCATATCTTCTCCTATCGGCGACTTTTGGAAGTAATATATTTTTTTCACAGAATCTGTTTCCTATGTCGTCCTTAGTCCCTCTATCAAGTTTCGCGGAATTCCGGCTGATAGATCGCGCTACAGATGGCTCTGAGTAGTGCCAGTTGAAAAACATCAAACTGTATATATATATATATATATATATATATATATATATATACTGAAGTGCCACTGAATTAGGGATAGCAAAGCCTATGCAAATTGTGAAGCGCTGCGCATCATGTATGCTCAAGGGAGGGCGCTGTGGTAACTGCATATATAGCTCGTAATGTGGTTGTTCTGAATTAGTTGTTGGAATTGCCAGTATGGGTAAACTGCCTGATTTAGACGCCTTCAATCGCGGACAAATCGTAGGTGCGCGACGCATGGGCCATTCAATTTCCGAAATCGTCAGACAGCTAGGATTTTCAAGGTCGACAGTGTCAAGAGTATACCAAGAATACATGGATGGCGGAAAAAAAAACTAGCGATCGGGCAAACTGCAAAGGACAATTAGCCTTGACTGTGCGTGGTGAGAGACGGCTCAGGCGTATTGTACGTAGCCAGCAAAGCCAAACATTAGCTCACATTACCACCCAGTTTAAGGACGGTGCCAGTCGAACAGTCAGTAAACGGACTGTGCAACGCTCGCTTCACCGTATGGGTTTCGGGAGCCGTCGAATTACGAGAGTACCATTGCTTTATACTCGCGATCGGGCTGCCCGTCTTGCCTGGGCAAGAGAGCACAGAGACTGGAGTGTAGAGGACTGGAAACGAGTAGCATGGAGTGATGAGTCTCGATTCCGACTACTTAACGCCGACGGAAGGCTGAGACTATGGCGTCAGACTCATGAAGCCATGGATCCTGCATGCCTGGCTAGAACTGAACAAGGGCATGGTGGCTCAATCATGGTCTGGGGTGTTTTTTCGTGGCACAGTTTAGGATCTTTGGTGCGTGTACCAACCTCCCTCAATGCAATTCGGTACGTAGAGTTGCTGGGTGATCACCTCCATCCGTTTATGCTGTTCTGTTATCCACACGGTAATGGAGTTTTCCAGTAAGACAACTGTACGTCTCACAAGTCCCGGTTGGCTACTGGCTGGTTGGATGGGCATTCCTCTGACTTCTCTGTCATGAATTGGCCACCTAGAAGCCCAGACTTAAATCCTATTGAGCATCTTTGGGATATTTTGGAACAAGGCCTGAAAGGCCATCACACAGCACCAAAGAACCTTACTGAATTATGGACAGCTTTAGCCAATATTTGGCAAGCCATTCCCGTGGAACGTTTCCAGAAACTTGTTGAATCTATGCCTCGTCATGTGGCAGCCGTTATCAAGGCCAGAGGAGGCCCAACTCGTTACTATTTAGGTATCCTTAATTCAGTGGCACTTCAGTGTATATATACATATATATATATATATATATATATATATATATATATATATATATATATATATATATATATGTATATATATATATGTGTGTGTGTGTGTGTGTGTGTGTGTGTGTATATATATATATATATATATCTAAATTTGCATAAGGATACCTGGTCAGTCGATTGATGACGAATATGTAAATTTCCACGTTGTCACGTTGCATCTCACTTGACAGGGCTGAACTTGATAAAAACTGCTTTTCTGAGAATAGTGAGTGTGCTCGTCGTTTTAAGAAGCTGAAAGGAATTGTAATTGTGTTACATGCGATTCAAATGTCTAGTAGGATTGTGACAGTGATCGTATAGTAATACACAAAATGTAGCAGTGAAAGTAATTATTGTTTAGATATTGGTGGTTAGATATTGGTGGATGAGTTGTTAGTTTTAATACATTTTAGCATCATAGGTGATATTGAATTCGTCACGTACATTGCGTCTTTGTTGTGTTTTCTTTAGTCAAGAATTAATCTGGTTTCAAATGACAAATTATTTTATTGATTAAACACATATAATATACCGGGTGGCCATAATTAAACTGACAGTGCTCACAGTGTTCTGTAGTGCGATCTATTTGCGAGAATGACGCCACATTTTGTAGGAAGATTAAACAAGACGGGGGACGAAGGATTCCGCGAAAAAATAAATTAGTTCCAAAAGTCACCGCTAGGGGAATATTTGGCGCTGTGTAATAGAAAATAGAGTGTTAACAAATGCAAATTGATACGGAATAAAATTTCCTTTTTTTATGCACATTTTCTTATTTAGTTCAGTTTAGTTTCTTATTTAGTTAGTTTCTTATTTAGTTAGCTTCTTATTCGGGGTAATGTTCTCATAGAAGAATGGACCTACGATAAATTCCGCTGTGAACCCACACCAAACAGTTACCTTTGGTGAATGTAAGGGAATTTCTGAGACTGCATGTGGTGATTTGTCATCCCAAATTCGGCAGTTCTGGGTATTCACAGTTCCATGCAGGTAAAAGTGGGCCTCGTCTTCCCATAAGATTTTCCACGGCCAAGTATCATCCACCTCCATTCTGGCAAGAATGGTGAGAGCAAAAGTCAATCGCTTATCATGGTCGGGGTACAGTAATTCCTGTACACGGCTGATCTTGTACGGATAGAAGTTGATAATCTTTCGTAAGATTTTCCATACCGTACTGTAAGGCATATCCATATTCAGAGCAAATCCACGAGCGCTAGAGGTGGCAGCAATATTGTCTGGCAACTGCTTCGATTGTATCCTGTGGTACAGGTTTTGGTCCTCTGCCTGACTGAACCTTCAGAGAACTTGTTTTCTCAAACGTTGCAACCATTGCTCTTAGCCCATTAACTGACACAGGACCGTTACCTTTACGCATTTTTTGTGTGTTCCAAAAGCACGAAGAGCGGCTGACGCGTTGCACTGGTTGAGGTAAAAGAATTTGACCAGTAACGGACGCTCGACTAAAGAAGGAGACATTGCACATAAACTTTCAATCCGATTGATTCGAAACGTAACACATTGCCTTTTAAAACCCAAGCAGCTGGCACTGTGCCAATGGATGTAACATGAAATTTGAATAAAGAACTTCTTCTTCTGCTCAGCGTACGTGATATTGCAGATCACGAGACTTTATCGGTGTTTATGTAGATTTTACGCTTTTTTAAAAGTGTTGCCATATTGCACTTGAACTAAATAAGAAAATGTGCATAATAAAAGGTAATTTTATTCCGTATTAATTTGCATTTGTTAACACTCTATTTTCTATTACACAGCGCCAAATATTCCCCTAGCGGTGACTTTTGGAACTAATTTATTTTTTTCGCGGAATCCTTCGTCCCCCGTCTTGTTTAATCTTCCTACAAAATGTGGCGTCATTCTCGCAAATAGATCGCACTACAGAACACTGTGAGCACTGTCAGTTTAATTATGGCCACCCGGTATAATACACACATACTATTTATATCTCATAATTTATGTACACGTGTCACATACAAATTCACTACTTTACTCTATTAATTATGTACGACACTCAAGACATTCATTTAACTCATTCATTTCATATAAAATCATTTTATAGAAATATCAGTCATATTAACCTGTCTCAATTTACTCAACTGACTGTCTCAATTTAGTTACTGACATGATGACGATTCCACTCATTTATATTATGTTAATTTAATCGCTCCCTATATTATTAATTAGTATTAACGTCACCTTTGTGATTACCAATGATGGGACTGATCTGGAAAAAGGGACGGTACCTTTATTGACGATCGTTGTTCACCTTTTATTGTGGATGCATGGCAGTAGACGTCTGGCTCCTCGATATTTTTAGACATGGGCATTTGGGGATTGGTCGCAAAGCTTCCACACTTAATTGTTGTGGCAGACATTCGGGCCTGATCGCAGTGCTCCCCGGTCATCAGGCGATTCGGGCATCGGGAACTGGATGCCAGGCTCATCAGCTTTCTTTCATCATGGACGTTAGGAACTGGATGTCGGGCTCCTCAGTCTTTTATCATCATGGGCGTCGGGAACTAGATGCAGGGCTGATCAGTCTTTCATCATCATGGGCGTTGGGAACTGGATGCAGGGCTCATGAATTGTCTGCAGATTCATGCACAGATGCTATAACTAGGCCTCGGTAAATTCGTACAAATGCTTAGCTTTATCTACCATTCACTCATGGCGACTATCTTACTGAGATAACTTCGAACTCTCTGAATAACATCAAACCTTCGATTCTCTTCTTCAAACTTTCTTTCTCCATAATAAATTTTTGTTACGCCTCTCCTAATATCTTATTAGCCATATTAACTTCATCTCTTCTTTTTCATTGGTTTGCGGTTTCTTCCTACATTCGTTTTTAACCATTAATCGGTGTTGCCGTTACTTACCACATTCTTCTCTTTCTGGCCGTTTTCCCACGCATCCTTTTTTTGGGTCCTCTCCTTGATCACCCCCTGCTTTAATGGCATCATAAATTTTGCCTCTCCGTATTCTCTAATCTCTGAATCGATCTCTTTTTATTTATTCCTTCTGCACCTGGCGTCTTACAACCTCTATTCTTGTCTTCAACGTTTACATTTTATTGTCCATTAATCCTTTTTGCTCTCTCATCGCCACCATACTCTACTATTATTCCTTTTTATTTAACCTGAGTTTTACATTGATTTCTTTCTTCTTCCTTTGCTCTGCAATATCAATCATATGGATTAGCCTGCGAAGTACCCAGACGTGAATCCAATAGAACATGTGTGGGACGCTCAAGGAAATTGTCTTGCGGCACACATACCTCCACTTCAAAATGCCCATGAACTAAAAGTGCACTAAAAGAGGAGTGAGTAATGTTGATCCAACAGTTTTAGACCAAATTGTTTTCAGCATGGTTAGACACTGCAAAGAATTCATTGCAGTTAAGGAACATCATAATCCCTAATTAAGGGGACTTACCTTTAAATCTTTAAAACATTCGTTTTTTTAAAAGAAAAATATATGTTAAAGCCTGATCATTTCTGAATAAAATAAAGCAAACTGCATGAAAATATTCCACTTAGTTCCGGAGATATTGATATTCTAAATATTAAATTACTGATCAAGTTTCTGGTAAGAAAAAATTTAAACTAATTTTTCTCAAAATATAATTTTGCATCATTCCGCAACTGATATCTCAAACACTCTGAAACATAATTCCATGGAATTTTTATCACTGCATAATCATGTTATTTTATAGCGTCTGAACTGGAGTTGTTGCAATCACTGCACATTTTGTTATTTTTTCAGGGGTAAATTAATGCAAAACTTTAAGGAAATTTTAAGTATATTTTGAGCAGTTTTAAAAAAATTGAAAAAATATTTTAATATTGAATGTTTTATGTTCAATTGTATTTTTAATTATTTATTTTAAATATAAAACAGGAATTATACATTTAAGTGTAAAATTAATTTCATAGTTAGCGCGCAAGCCAGTATACAATAAAAATGCTTAAAAAACAAGGTACAGTGTGTGATCGGTTTACGAACATAATCCGTTCCAAGACTATGTTCGTTAACCGATCATCGATTTACCATAGATTTTTATGGGACTTCGATTAATTCGTTCTGGAGGCCCTAAAAATTAAATTAAAAGATAAATATATACTTACTAAATTTATTTTTACCAAAATAATACAGTCTTGCACATTAATCAATCATTTTTTTTGTTAATGCGTCGTTAAAGAACATGTCCAATGTAGATTGCTATTCTCTCTTCTTCAGAATTTACCGGAAGTGATTAACAGCATTGTCGTTGTAGAGATCCCCATCCCTATTGACATCGGCTTGGTTTGGGTTCCATTCTAAGACAGTTGCTCTGACATCCTCCCACTTCTTTAAAAGATTTTTAATAGAAGATGTCGTCATTGGCCCTCTTTCGTCTTCCTCTTTATCAGAAGGAGATACATTTCGCTGGTGTTCCTCATTCAAGATTTCTTGGAGTTCTTCAGTCGTTAGCTCATCTTCATGTTCCATTATGAGCTCTTCAATGTCATCTTCGTTCACCTCCAATTCCAGATCGCAATTGTTACAATTTTATTCATAATTTCAGGGGCATTGTGTCCGTCTCCCTGAACACAAGATGGACACAGTTTTCGCCAGAAGAAATCAACTGTCGTTGAGTGAGTTCTGATCACGCCTTTTGAATGAGTCGGATAGCTTCAAGAATGTCAAATTTTTCTTTCCAAAACATTTTTAATGTCATTGTTGAGGATAATTGGCACACTTCGAAACACCGACGAAACAGCGCGCGAGTGTACAATTTCTTGAAACCCGCAATAATTTCCTGATCCATTGGCTGAATCAACGAAGTCGTATTCGGAGGTAGAAACTGAACTGTCATCCAGGGAAAGTCTATCACCAAATTATCTTCAAGGTCCTTTGGGTGTCCTGGTGCATTGTCCAGTAGCAGCAGTGCTTTCAATGGAAAGTTATTGGTCTCAAGGTAGTCCTTGATGATGGGAGCTCAAACTTCAAACAGCCATTCTTTCAAAAGAACCTGCGTGGCCCATGCCCTCTGATTTTATCCTCACATCACTGACAGTCTTTTTTTGATTATGGAATTTTTTTAATGCTCTAGAATTCTCAGAGTGATAAACGAGAAGTGGTTTAAGCTTCATATCACCACTAGCGTTAGCTCCCAAAAGTAACGTCAATCGGTCTTTCATAGGTTAATGCCCAGGAAAAATTTTCTCATCTTTTGTGATGTGGGTATGGTTCGGCATGCACTTCCAAAAAAAAAACCTGTTTCGTCACGATTGAAAATTTGTTGTGGACAATACCCTTCTTTTTCAATGAATTCTTGAAATTTCAGACAGAACTTCTCAGCTTCATCTTTATCTGCACTAGCAGACTCACCATGCATTACCACATGTTTAATGCCAGATCTTCTCTTAAACTTTGCAAACCAGCCAGTGGTAACCTTGAATTCTAACTTCTCGGATGACGAACCTGGAGTTTGATCCTTCAACTTCTCAAAAATTTATCTAGCCTTCTCTTGAATGATGGCCATGCTAGTTACATCTATTTTCATTTCCCTTTCGTCTATCCAAACTAAAAGCAACCTCTCCATTTTTCATTGATGGCACTTCTTTGCTTCTCAGATGTGATTTTCATTACTCCTTTAGTTGCTTGAGACTTCTTGATGATATCTTTCGTAGCTAAGATTGTGCCTACTGTAAACCTGTTCAAGCCATATTGCCTAGCAACATCAGATATCTTCTGCCCACTCTATACGTTGGTTATAATCTCTTGATTGGTTTTTATGGTGAGCACAGTTCTTGACAATCCACTTGTATTAGGCTTCATAATATTGCCAGATTTTCTAATATTTTTATTTTTATTTTTATTTATTTTTATAAAGGATTCAAAAAAGCACAGATACAAAAGTTCTGAGGGCAGAAACCAACTAGCGTACATAATGTTACGAGTTCATTTCACAAAATCTCGGCGCAAACTACGCAGTATGCGACCGTGTCGTGTGCTCCGAGCTCCGACGAGAAGTTGTGACGAAATGTATGACGTAGCGAGCAGCGCCCCCACCGTTTTTAGAATTCGACTAGATGGAACTTCGCCATGTACGCATGGCTCTTAGATTAGTGGCAATTTGTAGGGGCCCCTTAAAGGGTTTGTACATACATGTAAAATAAATGTTTATAACTAAAACTTTATCGTTTGTAGACCTCTTGATTAGAATTATTACACAAACTCACTGAAACAACCCTTCTTTGATCTTGGACTACTAGAAACAGTTTTCGACGTTTTTTCACAGAGGTGTTTGGTAGAATTCGTTTTAGTTCGTTATCCGAACATATGATTGTTGTCCGAACACAAAAATCTTTCGTGAAAGTCTTCGTTGTCCGAATTGTTCGCAGTCCGAACTGTTAGTTAACCGATCACCCACTGTATATCTAAAGCATTTAAAAAAAATTTAAATTATTTTGAGAGTTGAAAATTTGTTTATTAAAATAAATATATGAATTTATCATATGTATAAAATTTGGAAAAATTAGGAGTAAATTGAAATAGTTACAAAGAGTCAAAAAGTATGAAAATATGCTTTATTTCCTCGACTTAAGAGTCGTGAGTCCCCTAACACCAACACCACGTCTTTGCTTTAATCCATATTGGAGAAATACGCCTTTGTAAGATGATATGTAATGCTCTCCAACTGTGTCTGAATAAATTTTCCGAATTAACGTTTGCATTCTTTTGGCAAGTGTGTTATTCCATTCATCCAGGTTATATATATATATATATATATATATATTCATTCGAAAATGCGACATTGAGTTCAGTTTTAAGTTAATATTCTATAACTAAACTGTTTTACTTTAGTATTTTTCAGTTCAGGGACACTATTTACTTGAAGACCATCAGATTTTCTTATGATTGCCAAATTCTTGATAATAAATATTAAATTTCGAAGAATTTCGCTTAAACGCATTTCATTGATTGATTTCGAATTCGAAACGGTGGTTAGGCGTCAATTTTATTCATTACCCATTGATTTTTATCGCAATTAATGATGTGGCGCCAATCGATTCCTAACGCAATTAATGGTCTTACTTTTACTCGTTAACGTCAATAAACGTGTTTTTCTTCAGGTTTCTAGATAGTAATAAAACACTTATATTGATGTGAAAATTACGGAATTGGAGAACGATAATTAAGTTCATTGATTTATCATTATTCGCCTAATAATTTTTCACTGGAGTTCAAAGCGCCTTAAATTGAATGATATAAAAGGAAGAAGCATGTAAATAGAGAAAGTATGGCCTTACAAAAAATGGGCAGTGTTTAAAGCCTTTTGCACAGTTTCAATTTTTATCTCATATTAGACGAAGTTTGTCAGACAGTTCGACCGTCATGTTGATACTCTAATTGCAAAACTTTTTTTTTCTATTTAGTTTAGTAACGCACTTGCAAATATTAAAATTTTTACTATAATATCAGCAGGAAATGCATTAACTTTAGTCGAATGGTAAACAGTTCTGAACAGTAATGTGATTCATTCGATGTTCTCTTTATGCACTCATGATATGGTCATTTACAGTTTATTTCTAGTGTTAGAAGGGATTGTAATCGCACCTCTGACTAAATTATCTATGATCATAAGAAATCGTATATTATATAGTTATGAAAATCAATAAAATAGGCCACCTTCATACAGCTATGCACTCTGCACTATACATAATTTGCATTTTTCAATATTGAATGTTCACTCGAAGAGAGAACAAAGATATTCTCATACAAGGAAAAATCAATTCTATAATATCTTTTGGTGGGGTAGGGGGGATGAAAGACTTCAATACAAAAAACTACAAAGGATGATATCCTGAGGGGAAGTGTCCTTTTCCTGACAGTTAAAGTATGTTCTTCACGGGGTAATCTCAGGCGATTCCAGGAATAAATGGGTCAAATTATAAGGGGTTAAAATAGGGAAAAGATTCTCCTGTCGGAAGATCTTAGGCTACTGTAAGAATTTTCCCCATGAGTGACATCTGCTCTCATTGGCTCTAAAAATATCTAAACATTGTTTATTTTAAGGTACAAATGTTATTGGCAATAATAACTTGTAATAAAGCTTCAAATATCGTACTACAGCAACAGAAATCAACCATGAATTTTCCAAAATGGGCATATTGCTTTTCAATGATAATCCAGATTTCTTTCAATTCAAATATCAAGTGCTTCAGTTAGTAAGAGAACCGGTAGTTTTCAGTGATATTGAAAATTTTGCTTCTTGCAAGTTTAAATAATAATTTTAAAGTTTTGGAGCATATATCAATCAAAGTTTATTTAAATTTCAACAGAACTATATTTTATTTTTAATGAAATTATATTTTATTTTAAAAAGAATTATATTTTACTTTTATTATAATTATATTTTATACAAATTAAATATTATTTTCCTTCGAACATTATTTGTATTTCATAATTAATTTTCTCAGCCAAAAAAAGTAACGACTTTTCCATGTACAGTATTATTTTTTATACGATTTTTTTGTTGCAGTTTGTAAGAACAGCTCCTACATTTTGAGAAGAACCTTTTTATGTATTTTGCATTTTGTATAGAGCACATTTTATTTTTAAATGATAGCCATGACTTTAAAACATAAAAGGTGCCTAGTTATACACTAGCCTTATGTTACATAGCTTATGAAAAACCTACATATAAATGTTTATCCTTACATTTTAGTCATTGCAACGGGGATTTTAAACTGACATTTGATATCTCATAGAGAACATGGAATAAATAAACACAATATTTTTAACACCTGGAGGAAAGTAAATCGAAATTTTTGCTATACAAAAGATATTAATTTTGCAAAATGTATTGCGGGAGTCAGCATTATATTTTTCTGGCAGAGTACATTTAAGTGAAACTAAATAAGTTTTGATGTTGAAAAGATAAATGAAATTTATAAGTAAAATCCTCAGGAATACCTGAGGCAGTTCAGAGCAAATTTTTTAGGTGTCATTCTCGTTTTAAATTATATTTCATTTATATGTCAGAAACTTTTAACATCTCTGCATATATATATACTTTTAGTTCAAATGTGATATAAAATCATGAAAACAAATAAAATTTTGGTAAAAATTAGATAATATTTTTATATATTTGGTGCTTTTTTATAGAATTTTAGTACAATTTAGTGCTTACGCCAGTAACACTACACTTGGTTGAACACTATGTTTCAAGTTCCTTTATAATATATACTACTGTGACACTTATTTGTATTCAGAAGTAAAAGTTTTATAATGTTTTCAAAAATCACTGAAATATACCAAAAGAATTGAAAAAACAACTGATTTTTTGTAAGGGGTCCAGGACACAAAATTCTCGAAATTTTCAAAAAAAAAAATTAGTGCATTAAAATATTTTGTGTTCTTTTCCGCTTAAAATGACGTTTAAATCATGTTTTTTATCTTAATTAGAACAGAAGATATTGTTTTTATTTGCAACTTTCTAATAGTAGCCAATTGTGTTTAAACCTGTAAATGAGTTTTGTGTATGATGGGGGTTTACATCATTTCACGTCTTTAAATTATTATAACTCAAGAACCGTTAAGGATAAATGGTTCAAACTTGGAAAATGACTTTTTCAAATATTTTCCTTTAATTTTAATTCAGAATTTATTTAAGAAAATTTTTACTTTTAAAAATATGATTTATTAGAAATAAGTTACATTTAAAAAAAATTATTCTAAATATTTAAAATTTTTAAAAAATTAATATTTTAAAAACTAAAATTGAAACTTATATATTTCTGTTTAATTAAATGAAAAATTTTTAAAATTCGACACATAATATTTCGAGTTATAAGGATTTTAAATTACCCCACTTTTTTAATTTAAAAATTTTCAATTATTTTTAATTTATGAGAATTTTTATGATGTGAATTTCTTTACAAATTATCTGGTCAACCTTCACAAAAAAATTCAAAATATTAACTCAATAAAAAATTAATGATTCAATTAAAAAAAATTAAATGTGACCCGGACCCCCTTAAGTTATCTCTTTATAAGTACAGGTACCTGTAGAATGATTAAATTAACACATACAGCTTAGCTTTAAAGTTAACCCATTAATGGCCAACATCGAATTCTTTAATTTTCTTTACCTAATTATGTTTGCACAGGTGCAAAATGAACTGAAAAAATGATAAAAAAATTCCTCCATTAAAATTTCAATTTTTATTCAAAATAATGTTACCTTCCTATAAAAAGATGGCTAGGCACGGGAGGGTACAGGTTTTACACAAACACTTCAACCCTTAGATTTTCTAAAACTATTCCTTTTAATGCCGTTTTTAGATAAATAAACGCATGAAACAAATGTAACTCTGCAAAAAAATGCATAATAAAATAAACACAAGGAATTTAAATTGTAATTTAATCATTTAAAAGAAATCAAAGCAATTTAAAGAGCTGAAAATGCAAAAAATAATACACTGCTGGCCACCCAAATTGCAACACCAAGAAAAACAAGAGATATCACAACAAAATTTATTTTGTAGATAACATGTTGACCAAGTATCAAATGATTAAATTTATAGACTTCTGTGAAGTGTGGTTCCTGCCAAAATCAGTAGCCAGAGTAGCCGCCATTGTTGGAGATCACCGCTGCCACACGCCTCAGCATTGATTCAAAGAGACTTTGGATGAGTTCTTGGGGTACAGCAGACCAAGCAGCTTCCACAAGTTGCCAAAGTTGATCTGCTGTGGCAGCTGGGGATGGAATCTGGGTCAATCGTAGAGCAACCATGGACCACATGTTTTCTATCGGCGAAAGATCCGGAGAGCGAGGCGGCCAGGGAAGCAATTCAATCTGGCGATTGACGAAGAACCGTTGGACAATGCGTGCCACGTGTGGTCGCGCATTATCCTGTTGAAATATGGCTGTGGGCAAGCCCTGAAGGTAAGGAAGGACAACTGGCTCCAACACCTCGGAGATGTAGCGCTGGCTGTTTAAAGTACCGGAAATGCGTACTAGAGGTGTGCGAGAGTGATATCCAATACCGCCCCATACCATAATACCCGGTGCAGGACCAGTGTGGCGGTGCATAACGCAGCTGTTCAGCATCCTCTCTTCACGGTGTCTCCAGACTCGAATGCGACCATCGTGGTGTTGCAGACAGAAGCGTGACTCGTCAGTAAAGACAATTTCATTCCATTCTGCCGTCCACATCCTTCTGTCATCGCACCATTGGCAGCGGAGACGTCTGTGGTTCTGCGTTAAGGGTAGACAAAGCAATGGACGTCTTGCGGACAGACCATTCTGCTGTAAACGGCGTCGAATGGTACGCGCAGACACTGGATGATACGTTACTGACTGCATGTGCTGTGCTATGGTTCGTGATGTGACTGAGCGAACCGTCACTGCCATGCGCACAATTTGCCTGTCATCACGTGAAGTGGTTCGCTGAGGTGGATGCGATCGAACACGCCGGTCCGTCGTACCCTCCTGCATCCAACGATCACATATCCGCATTACAGTTGTTTGGTTTCGTCCAACACGACTACCGATTTCCCTGAAAGATAATCCACAATCTCGGTAGGTCACTATCCTTCCTCTGTCGAACTCGGATACTTGATCAAAAGATGATTTCTGTTTTCGACGAGGCATAATTGATCGTTTTTTTTAAAAAACCACAAGAAAAACACAATTGCCGAACTTGAAATCGTCGAAATCTCCAAGCCTTAAATAGCGCTTTGGAGTGGCGCCACAGGCGCGCGTGGTGTACGTCTGCGCTGAAATTCTAATCATTTGCATATCTCACCTCCGCTAATGCATGTTGTAAATTTCATGTTATTTGCATGTTTCCTTCAGGGTGTTGCATTTACAGTGGCCAGCAGTGTAGCTTAAAAGGCACAAATTAACAAAATTATGTCTTATGATAAATTTTACACACTTTTATATTTAAATTTACATATAAAAAGGGCTTATTAAAATACAAAATAATAAAAAAAGCTATTCGTAATTTTTGTTACACAATTTATATACAAGCTATTTTGTGTGAAAGATTTCAAAGACTTTATCATGCAATCCAACTAAATATTTATTGAATTTTCTTGTGGATTTTTTGCAACAGTAGGCGCATCTTATCTGTTTTGGATTCACAACTATTAAATGAGCTTTTCCGTCATACCGAACATCACCAGACACTCTATTTGAAAGTTATTTTGGTTTCCCTGCAGCCAGACTGCTGTTTGGTCTCTTACTGTACTTATAAAAATATGTCTGACAGATTTCCCTTCTAAATTGGAGGAGATCCATTATGTTACCGTCATTAGAAGGGCATAATCTGTACAGTAGCCACGCATTTTGGATTGATGCTTCTAAGCTAAACAACAACAATGGCCAGCACTATTTTTTAGACCGTATGGAACACCGGTATTGTGCAAGATTTTGATCCATTCGATGGGTGCCTCCCATAAATTTATCATATTGAGACACAATATACGGTTGGTCAATCTATACAAATCTTTTATCAATATTCGACCAGCGTTTGGTTTGAACTGCAGGTTCAATACCATAATGGTTAGTTGCGAAAGTAACGACACTATTGTCATTCCACCGAACCATTTTCAAATTTTTGGTGTTCTGAAAATCAAAACTTCCCCTACTCTTCTTTTTAACAGATTTAACATCTTCAAGTGGACATTTTTCAGTTCTATTAACCCGTATAGTGCCAGTCATCATTAACTTCATTAGATGGTGGGTCCAAATAAATATTCGCTTCCTGGAATGTATCATTATCAGAAAACTCTGCCATTGAAGCTAATACCTCTCCACAGTCAAACTTAAAATAAAAACATAAATATAAATAAGAGCGTTAAAACTTATCAATTGCTCATTTCAGTATATTTAGATCAAATATAATTTGGATTAAAAGGCAAAATTAATTCTTAAAATTTATTAAATTATAGACATTTAAAATACACATATTTAAAAAAATCCAGACACTTACTTATGTACTTCGCAATTTTTCTTTATTTTTTTAAAATCACTAAATACAGAAAACATCCTTTGATTAAAATTTTTGTATTTAAGAGCCTAATTTGTTAATACGTTCATTACATTATCAAAAGGCTAATATTTCTATTAATTAAGAAATTTTTTAAATCATTCCTTAGTCAACAGAACATTTATTTTAAAATTATTTTCATAAATAAGGAATACTCAATAATCTTTATTTATAAAAATAATTTATAACATCATTTTTCTGAAAATAAATAGCATTTCCTTTTCTCTAGGGTAATAAAACATCATAAATTGAGAAAAAAAGACGCATTCGTATAGCGGAACAGGTCAGAAAAATATGTACCCATCCGTGCCTAGCGTCCTATATATAGAACGCTGCGCAAAAGAAAATATAACAGTGTTAAAAAATAATTTTAACAATTTTGAAAGATCCGCATTTAAGAAAAGAGTATTGACTGTGATAACAGCATAAAATATTTTCGCAACATTGAAAACAATAAAATATACTGACTTTTTGGGTGACGCTATTTTGAAAAGCTAAAAAACGACTAACTCTGACTTTAGGCCTTCAAAGCAGAAATAGAACATTAATGTAGTGCTGCCAACTGTTGGATAATAACAAATACAACATTTTATCATGATATTCTGCTATTTGGATCGGAAAAAAATAAAAAATTCAGTGATTTAGAGCTTATTATGTAAGCGTTCTTTTAAAAAGACGCTAGGCACTAATGGGTAAAACCTAGTTAGTAAAATGTAAAACACTATTGCAAAATTTCATTGAAATATATTGAAAACTTTTTCAATTCTTAGCTTTCTCGTTTGCAACAGTTAATGAGAAATTAGTTTTTCAGAAAATGACCGGAAGATCCTACTTTCGGTCTTTTAATATTGCTTTCGGTTTATTAAATTGGCCATACATTCTCATCCAATTATTGTGCGAATGAAATTAAAGCAGTTTTAGAATCCTAAAAGATTGGCCTTTCAAATAGAGAAATGAAGGAAAATCGTTTTCTCCAAAATCGCCATTTTAACGTAGACAGATATCTTAATTGTGAATGCGGTGACGTCAGATTATTGAAATTACTTATTTTCCCGGCACCGATCGAAGAAACACGGAACTTTCGGGACGATCCCATGTGCGCCTCAAGCGTCGGGTGTCGCAGAACTGCAAGTATAATTGAATTTGGGAGACTTTTTAAACCCAGTGGAGAACGGGACAATACAGTCCTCTTTACAGTCCCAGTGATCTCACCGTATGGCGTCATATCACTCAAGAATCCCTGAAAGTCCCTTCGAAAGCTTTTTTTAGACCGAGAGAACTATGCTCTGCCAAATGTATCCTAAATACGAACACCGGGTCCACATTTTTCAAGTATTCGAGAAAGCGATGTCATCAGCGAAACAGCCGTATGAGTTTATCGGTTTTTTGTTGCAGAAAGCTGAAAATACAGTGTTTGTGATGATTTCTATTTAATCGTGAAATCGATGTCGTTAGATAATCGAAATTACCAAATTTCCCGATATAGGGCGAAGAAACACGGACCTTTCGGGGTGTTGCAGAGCTGCAAGGTTAATCAAATTTGCAAGATCTTTTAAAATCTCGAGGAGAACGGGGTGATACGGTCTCCTCGAAATTAGAAATTTCACCGTATGACGTCATACCGCTGAGGACATCATGAAATCCTTCCTAAAGCTTTTTTTTAGTCCTAGAGAACTATGATCTGCCAAATGCATCCAAAATCGAACACATGAGCGCAATTTACTCCGGAAACCGATGACGTTAGCGAAAGGACCGTGCGAGTTGATCGTTTTTCCGGTACATTGTTAACAAAAAGTTGCATTAGAGATGCCTCTTATTCATGTTAAATGTTTATTTCTCCAAAATACCTCTTCCAAGAAAGCCAAAAATGCAGTGCTATCACCAATTCCCTATTCAGATATCCGTAAACGCTCGGAGCCCTTTTTGCTAAAAAAATATACAAGCCAAAACTCTGATATGAGAAGTTTATAATATTTACTTTCTACAGTTTATTCTTGATCCTGATTTCTTGTCATTTTCGACAACCCTGAAAGTTTAAAAATAATGGACATTTTAATTTTTTAAAAATATTTTCAAGATAAATAAGCACCGTCAACTGGGGAAACTTTGGCCTTTGCTAGTAACTTTGGATCAACAAACCTATTATAATATACCTCTATACCTATATACTTATTATACCTATTACATTTTAAACCACCTATTGGCCCTTACAATAAATAAGTGATAATCAATCTCCTTTGTCTAGATTCGACACATACAATCTTTTTTCGTTTGTTGGGTCAAAATTACCCGCAAATGCCAAAGTTACCCCAGTTGACGGTAACTAAATACAGTGATATATAAAGGTTAAATTGATTGAGATGATTATTGGAATATTTTACTAATGAATAAGTGAATAAATCTGGAGATTTAAACTTGCTCCGATGTTCTGCGAATATTTAAGCCAACCACTGAAATCCATTGACCTGTGCCGAGTACTAGCCACCTACCCATCAGACCCTGCCTTATGCAGTCCGCAAAATTAAGAGATTAAAATTTTTCATGAGGTTGAATTCTAAAGCATATGCATTAACATAAACAATTATAATATTTTACGAGATTGAATTCTAAATCCTATGCATTAACATAAATATTTTGAAACTGGGTTAAACTGTCATGTTCAACCTTTTAAACGTTCTTTATAAAATTGCATTACACTAATTTATATACTTTATTAATACTATAATTAGTCTGTATTTATTCAAATCATTGTATAAAGTTTCCATCAAACTAATGTTAAGGCAAATCTTTAATGTATATAAATTTATAGTTTAAAATTATGGAATTTGCATAAGAGTAAGAATAAAAAAACTTCCGATCTCTTGAAACAAAAGCGGGTTCGTGTCAAGCCTTTACGCGAATATTCTTCAAGTAAAAATTAATTAATTTAGAAATATCTAATTTTACCCAATGTGCTCCAGACAACGTATTTTATTTGTAGTTACCCAGTTTAGGTACTCATACTTCGAATATTTCATGTAATTTAATAAAAATTGAGTAGAATAGGAACTCATTTATATGCACATAATTCAGAATTAATAATTTGGAAATTTTGCGTCTGAGAAAATACAGAATAGTGCCATTAAAATTGTTGTGGAGTAAATATATTGATATTCTGTCTATACTGTAATGTCCTTGGTATATTATTAAATAATTAAAAAGATGTCGCTTTCATGTATGCTAGTCCTGTTGTCATTAAAATAGCAATGCTAATTTAATTTATATTTCAGGTGGTATGATACTCGTTACTATTGATTTCTGTGGTCAAAATTCCCATCATTAATATTGAAAGTTGGCACCAGCTTCTCCTTTCACATGTTATATGTTAAATTTAATGTAGTATATCATTTACGGAGAAAACAGTGACATACACATCAAAATGGTAATTGTACTAAATATATCATTATTTTTTAATTATGGTATTTGGACAGGATTTGGTAATATTATTCGACAATATGATATGATTTGCTGTTTTTATTTTGTTATGATACTGTTTTAGGATAAACTATATATAATAATGAAGTCCTAATTAACAAATTTATTGAAAATTCTTTATAGTTAATATTAAAAAGAATTGTAACAGCGTAAATAGTTGTAAATCTCTCGTATATTCAGACAGGCGTTGGAAACCAAGAATTTACCCTTCAGCGAGCGCGCCAATTTTTGTAACACCACCAGGCGCGTGATGCATAAAGTGCCACGTCTCTTTAAACCTTAATTATTCCTTTTGTAATTAACTTTTTTATTTCAAAATTGGAAATAATAATGATGCGTTTTATGACAAGATATAAAATGTTGATAATATTGAAATTATTTATAATTAAAGGCCAAAAATGAATAAAAAAAGATTTTCATAAAAAATTAAAATTTATTTTTAAAACCCAAAAAATTTGTTTAATTCTCTTCAGTTTTCTTCAATTTCTTCACATCGCAAACATACAGTACGGATTTTTAATTACATATTTTTAATTAAATAATTCAATGGTATAAATTTACTTCAAACTACCCCCGAACACTCCATTTTTTATTCGCGACCCAGAGTTTGCGCAAAAATGCTATATACCACCATGAACCCCATAAACGCTTATACGGGTATTCTGTTAAAAATATATATTATAAATGAATATAATATAAACGTAGAGAAAGTTTATCACAGCAAAAAATTACAACAATATAAAAAGAACAGCAGAATCTACATATTTCGAACAATTTTTGAAAAATAATGTCCGATGATTTTGACAAATGTTCAGTTAAAAGTTGGAGTGAAATGAAACTTGGCGTGCTCGTTGAGATTTGTAATGCAAGTATAATTTCAGGATTTAAAAAAAAATTCAATGTTGAAGTTACGTATTTTTGTAAAACCCAAACTCCAAAATATGATATCATGTATCATAAGAAAAAAAAGTTAACACCTCTGGCATAAGGACTTTAACAAAGGTGATATTTACCATTTGCAGTCACACGAGCCTCATATCAATTTTAGTCCCATCCCTGCAACACAGCTTTTTTCGGATCCGGTATAGTTCTTGACAGAAACTGAGGGGATGTATTTCGCCAAATTGATGTTTTCGCATATACTTAATTGGCATCATATCTGTAGATATTGATGGTATGTGCATTTGATGAATATCTGTCGTTTTAAAAATATAGAATAGTTGATAATCTGATATTGGTGAGGGTGCGTTTAAGCGTCCATGAATATCAGTTAAGAGACCACGTTTAACGACGTTTTTTGAAAATTTCTCAATCACCAGTGTATATTAAAGCGTTGTAACTGACCAATAAAGCTTGTAAGTCCATATTCTGTTTATCACGCATTTTCGTATCTTGTGATTTTCCTCTTAAATTGAGCTTTTTATGAACGCGGCTGTAAAAGGTGTGATCCTTCTTTCAATGCATTAAGAATGATAGTAATTAACAAAAAAATCGTAATAATTCTAACACAGTTACTGTGACTAAACTTATGCTAAATTGTGGTACTAACACTGACTTTAAAATTTAAAGTATTTAATCATTTAAAAAAGACATTAAATATTTTGTATTCTTGATTTTATTTCCAACCGTCAAAATGACGGCGTTCAGTATTTTTAGTAAGCAAAATTTCCCTTCTTTCTAGTGCTAAAGAGACTATTTCTTCCACTCATATAAACAACTATAATAGTCTGTCATCAACACTAATCCACAATTAATGACTCATATGAACAACCGATGAGCAACCAATTTTCTTACACTCAGATAAAAATACGTGTAACTTTGTTTGAAAAAATTACATTGGTTTTTTTAAACAAATATATCGTCACATGTCATAACCTAAGATGTTATATTTGTTTTCAAATGTAACGTGCAAAAACAATTAGATGTTATATTTAATATGTAATTCTTGTTAACATCTTAAAATAATAGGATGTTTCAATTTTCTTTGTGCACTAAAAATTTCCTCTGTTTCACGTCATTTATTCTTAAAAAATATCGTTAAACTCGTTGGTTAATCCCTGAAGTCATATGTTTCAATTCGAGGATTGACCACCACAAATTTTAAATTTTGAATTTTTATCAAATGGAGTCCAGTTTAGCTTTTGCGATGACTTATTTTATATTTACATAATGAGTTAAAACTTTATTGTGTAACGAGTTACACAACGAGGCTTGTGTAACGAGTTAAAACTTTTTGTATTGACACTGCATGCATGTGAAGCAAACTTGATGATAAACATGATGATAATGCAAAACGGGATGAATAATCAAAGGTTTTGAGTAACTTAGTATAATGCATTAATACGAAGAAAAACTATAAAATTTATAGCTTATGCTTTGCGAGGTAATTGTATGTGGGGTTAGGGTTTAAAATGAATATTAAGTCTTGTACATATGCTGAAATCGAATAGAAAGTTCTTGCGCCCTTAAGCATTTTCTTTTGACATGTATAATATTTGCAGAACCGGTTAATTTCCAAGAAAACCAATACTTAGTTCCATAATATAGTATCACTGATTGCAGATAGCAAAAGTCTTTGTTATGGTTACTGAAGTATTGTTGAATTATTATATTTACATTTTACTGAGAAAGGGAATTGTTTTTATTGATTCTTCAGGTGAGAACACGCTCCTCGAATTCTGACAGAGACAACGTCTCTTATCAACCTCTAAGCAATAAATTTTGCAAGAGGGTTACCTCAGGCGTGAAAAATTCACGAGATACGCTGTGTTTTGATGTGAAAGTTGAAAGTGACACACACATCAGTCGGTTAATTATTCTAAAACCGCTTTCGTTTTTGTTTCTCCGGATACGGTGTAATCACAATTCTCTCCAAAACACGGGGAACATACGAGAGATGTGCCATAACTACGGGCTCTTTAATTTGTCACTATGCGTGACATTTTAGTGATGTAGAAAGCGAGTGATACAAGAGACATTTTAGATAATTTCCTCATTTTATGAAGTTAAAAATGGATATTTGTATAAAAAGTATTTATTTAAACTTAGTGTTAGCAGACCCCCAAAGGAATTATTAGAGGTTAGAATGAAGCTACTGAATTTAGTTATTAAGAAAGGTATTAAGTACTAAAATCCTTAATTATGATTTTCAGCAACTTTTAAAAAAATTATATTTCAAAGGAATTTAAAAATAGTAATTATTATTGTTTTTTTAATTTCACAGCTTTTTCATATAGTTTGCAGTTATTTGTTATGTACGACTTACAATTATATACTCAGATTGAAAATTTTGGGACAAATTTTAAATTTTATTTTTCTATCTTGCGTCCTATTTATAAGACTATGAATGAAAATTAAGGGACTGCAACATAATTTATATTTGCTTATGATGTAGTAATACAGAGCTATCATGTTGTTTCAATTTTTTCAACAGCTATTAAATGTTTACTAATTTTAGTTTAATTTGATCTTAACTTTACTCCACTCCTGTTTAGATTAGTCATTTTAATACTTAATGGCTGTTAAGTTTCTAGTTCAAACGGCGTGAAATTCATCAATGTTTCAATTTTTAAATTACAGCTATTAAATGTTTACTAATTTTAGTTTTAATTTGATCTTAACTTTACTCCACTCCTGTTTATATTAGTCAATTTAATACTTACTGGCTGTTGTTTATAGTTCAAACGGTGTGAAATTCATAAACATTAATACTGGAAGTAACTATGTGTAAAGAGGGGTTGGACTATAGAGTTTTCGCAGTAAAATCGTGCAGTACTGCATAATTTCCTAAAAGCTCAGAGGATCTTCATCAATCATGATGACTTTTCTAGATGTATGAGTGTTTAAAGCAAACATGCATAATTGCTCTTTTCTTTGAATTTCCGTAAGTTTATGTAAAACTATTTTGCGAGGTTTGATATCATTCTCTATAGCTTCTGCATTGCATTCTTCACAAAAAAGAATCTGTTGTTGTTGATTCTAATTGCCCTTGGCCGGAAGTATTCCTGACAAGGTACATATTGGCTTGCTGGCTCAGCGGTGCGGCTCCGGTTTATAATGCACACCACAGGAGTCGGAGACCGATTGCGCCAGGTGCCACCACAATTTTGAATCAGCAACTCCCGGGAGCAACATTTTGGGGGATCGTAATCTCTCCAACCCTCTCTGACCTCACAGAGGGACTCTCTGGTAGGTCAGAAAGGTCTGGCCCATATCCGGCCTAGACACGGTGGTATTTAATGGCAATTATTGGGATTCAATCCTAGCAACCAGAGTCGGGATTCAATTGGTACTGAAAGCAGACGCGCTACTACTACGCTGCCTCGGACCTAAAAAAGTATCCAATGAGCTATGGTACCTTAATGGCTTTTTAAAACTTTTTAGAATTTCAGATATTTTTAAATTTCTAATGGCGGGTTACAAGACTATATAAAAATAAAACAAGAACAAACAAACAACAGAGAACTAAACGTCCATGAACCTAAAAGTCTACTAGCTATCCAATACCTCTCTCACACCGAAGCTGGAGGTAGAGTGAAGAAAGTCTATATATGGGTAACTCAATGTTCATTCGTCGAAACGACAGAGCTTGTTAAAGGGTTCTGAAACGATATTTATATGGCAGAGATGTTTCAATAGACAATCATGGCCCAGCACTAGTCGAAACAAGGCGACTGCATTCCTCCTTGGCCATTCTGAGACTTTAGCAATTTTGCACCACCATATCTCATTTGAAATCCTTAACAAAAGTTCTTGTAAGTGGGAGTTCCTCAAGTCTTTCTGGCAAGGGACTGGAATGTCACTGAGGAGAATACGTGCCTCTCAGTAACATTTCACTATCTGAAAACAGAAATATGACAAGTAACCCACCATATATATATATATATATATATATATATATATATATATATATATATATATATATATAGATATAGATATAGATATTTAAAATTAAGATAATTAAAAGGGCAAATGTGACCATTTAATACTACTCTAACCTGAAATAAGATTGACATATATAAATAGGCAAAAAACGGAATTGGAGGTGGTACAGTTGATGACTGGGGGGGGGGGTTGTGACCCCCCAACCCCGGTTAAACATGTTTTAAGCCAGGCAACACTCCCGGAGGTCGGCTATAACACCAAGACAGTAATAAAAAATTATGAAGAGGAAAAATATTTTAGGTGAAATAGATAAGTTAAACCAGATAGTTTACTAATGTAGTCAACTAAAACATAATTACAAGATGAATAGAATGAAAAAAATCTTAATACTAAGTTACAGAAATAGAATAATACTAATTAACTAAATAATTATTCACTAACATATACACTATATATACAAAATACTTAGCTCCCACCAAGCAAAGAGACACGAAACCCTTGCACACTCACATTTTATAGACATAGTAGGGATAAATATCGCCGTATTAGGGAAATTTTTTTAGTGTTGCCAACTTATTTTAAAACGATTCATACAATCTTTATTGTCTAGATTAAAAAAACTGGGTTAGAATAGATACGAGGAAATTGACGGGAAAACCCTGTTCAATAGCTATAGTTAAGAATTTAATTATACTGACGTCCATAGTTTTTTTTGTTTGAATGTAAACGTTGACAACGTATTAACTGGTTAGTAACTATATTGCGTTTAATATTTAAATGTAGAGCATTATTCCAGTTCATAATCCTAACAGTTTTAAAGTTGTAAAACTCGCGTTTATCATATAGACAGTATGATATTAGATTTTGATTAACATTTAAACTCAAGTCTAAAAATACCAAATTTCCATAGTTATCTTTATCAGTCTCCACTAGTTTAAGATTTTTAGGGTAAAAATTAATATCTATTTCATTTAAGTTTTCATTAAAACATATGAGTATATCATCTACATATCGGAAAAACACAAGTTCATTTAGAATCATTACACCTCTTTCATAAAAGTGAAGGTATATATCTGCTAAAGCAGATGAGCATCCTCCACCCATTGGTATTCCTTGTATTTGTTTAAAGAAGTTACTACCATTATATAAAACTGTTTCATAAAGTACAAGATCTAATAACGCACGATATTTATTTTCAGCTATATACGTCTTTAAATCATATTGATCGTATAATCCATGAATAATACTATAGAGATCTTTTAGGTCGATAGAGTTGAAAAGATCCGTAAAATCGTAGCTTTTAACGTTTGTTATATCACCTTTACCTTTTATCTGTTTAACTATTTCTAAGCTATTATTGATGAAATAGCCACCCTCTTTACTTATTTTTTATAAACTATTTTAAGTATGTTTAAAAGTTTATTATTAGCAAGCGTTAAGTATGTATTGCAGCCCACAGTAACAGTTCTAAATTTAACAGGCGATTTATGAAATTTAGGGATTAAGACTAAATAAGGAAACCTAAGATTTTTAATATCATAACCTGCACGACGATATAACGCTTTGATACGATTTTGTATAGTACAAGACGTAGAATCTAGTTTTTTATAAACAGTATTATCATTATAGCACTGTAATAGTTTTTCACAATAAAAGTTTTTGCATATAAATGCATAGTTAGCAGAAACTTTATCAACATAAGTTATAGCAAAATGATCTTGTAAAGCAGTTATAGCCGGTTTTAAGGTATTCAAATTTACATGAAGATTTTTTGGTTTAGTTCTCAGATAAGCAATTTTAAAATCACTTAAATAATGAAATTTCCACTGTTCGAAAGTACTTAAGGTATACTATGCTTTATAGCTGTTTTATAAATAAATTCATCAAGATTACGTTTGAAAATTTGGAATACATTCTTTTTATAACCTATGCGAAAACCAGTACCATAATTCATTAAATTAGACAAAGCCGTATTGTCAGTAATTTGAGTATTTCCTGTTATAATGTGGTTGTAGTGTTCATTGTAACCGGTCATATTATGTTTACAATTACAATTTTCAGGAGAAGCATCAACAACATTTTTAGATATATTATTATAGTTGAAAACATAGCGACCAAACGGTCTACTATATTTGAAGCTATTAAATATTTTTATATTGTTCAAAGGAAAATATTGCAAATTTTGATTTAAAATTTTTGTAAAAGGTATTTTGTGTAAAAGGTATTAAAATACCTTTTACAAAAATTTAAAAAAAAATTTTAAATCAAAATTTGCAATATTTTCCTTTGAACAATATAAAAATATTTAATAGCTTCAAATATAGTAGACCGTTTGGTCGCTATGTTTGAACTGGAATAATGCTCTACATTTAAATATTAAACGCAATATAGTTACTAACCAGTTAATACGTTGTCAACGTTTACATTCAAACAAAAAAACTATGGACGTCAGTATAATTAAATTCTTAACTATAGCTATTGAACAGGGTTTTCCCGTCAATTTCCTCGTATCTATTCTAACCCAGTTTTTTAATCTAGACAATAAAGATTGTATGAATCGTTTTAAAATAAGTTGGCAACACTACAAAAATATCCCTAATACGGCGATATTTATCCCTACTATGTCTATAAAATGTGAGTGTGCAAGGGTTTCGTGTCTCTTTGCTTGGTGGGAGCTAAGTATTTTGTATATATAGTGTATATGTTAGTGAATAATTATTTAGTTAATTAGTATTATTCTATTTCTGTAACTTAGTATTAAGATTTTTTTCATTCTATTCATCTTGTAATTATGTTTTAGTTGACTACATTAGTAAACTATCTGGTTTAACTTATCTATTTCACCTAAAATATTTTTCCTCTTCATAATTTTTTATTACTGTCTTGGTGTTATAGCCGACCTCCTGGAGTGTTGCCTGGCTTAAAACATGTTTAACCGGGGTTGGGGGGTCACAACCCCCCCCCCAGTCATCAACTATACCACCTCCAATTCCGTTTTTTGCCTATTTATATATGTCAATCTTATTTCAGGTTAGAGGAGTATTAAATGGTCACATTTGCCCTTTTAATTATCTTAATTTTAAATATCTATATATCGTAAATATTTTTGTGAGCAGCCTAGCGCCTAAAATTTATTTACTCTTTTTTGTTTCATATTAAGTAATTTACATTTGTAAACTATATATATATATATATATATATATATATATATATATATACTAGCTGAAAACTCGCACTTCGCTACGGAGTACATTCAAATTAAATACAACGGTCAATATATGCAATTAATGCCAATATATATATATATATATATATATATATATATTTATAATAAATACGACGATCAATGTATACAATTGATGTAAAAATCATATTTATAAAAAAATCGTAAGGGATATTTTTATAGACAAAATAATGTCCAATCGTCTGCAGCATTTGCAGGAAAAAAGAATATTTTTTTCTGTATTTAGTTTATATGCACGTGACGATAAATTTATTTAAAGTACCAGAAAAACAAATCACGTGATCAGCATTTAATAAATTCAATTCTAAAAATTAATCTTTAAAAATTCACCAAAAATCAGAAATGGGAGGTAAAGATTCGAAAAAGATGTCATTTTGAAGGAATGTTTATGATCTTTCTCGTGATATAAATTTTATAACCCTCAAATTATTACTTTAAATGCAAACTTAAAAACAGTTACTAAAACAGCTTAAAAATTTAATTTTAAAAAATCTAAAAATTATTTTTAAAAAATCTTTCTTAGTGCACCCCTACACTATAAGAAGAATCGCCATACAAAATTTCAGCCCTTTAGGTCCAGCGGTTTGGTCTGTGCGTTGTATGCCAGTCAGTCAGTGAGTGAGTGAGTCAGTTACGGAACTGTTATATTATATATATATATATATATATATATATATATATATATATATACAGATGGTGGACAAAATAATACGAACACCTGTGAAATAATGGGAAATCTTTATTAATAGGGGGTTGGACCACCCTTTGACTGAAGTACAGATTTAATGCGACGTGGGATAGATGCATAAAGTTCATGGACAATAGTTAAAGGAATATCAAGCCATTCCTTCTGCAGAGCGGTCTCTAATTCCGAAAGTCCGGATGGAGGAGGAAATCGGGAATGAATTTTTAACTCCAAATATTGCCATAAATGTTCAATAATATTCAAGTCCGGAGACTGAGGGGGCCAGGCGAGATGTTCAACTGCATCGTCATGCCCTTCGAACCATTCTTGAACACCCCTAGCAGTGTGGATAGGGGCGTTGTCGTCTTGAAAAAGCGGTCGCTCTCTAGGGAATGCAGTCTGGACAAAAGGATGTACATGATCCCCTAGAACGCTTAGATAGTGATTGGATTTGATCCTCCCATGCAGAATAACAAGTGGCCCAAAACCGCGCCAAGATATCGCACCCTATACTATAATGGAGCCACCCCCATGCTTCACAGTCGGCAAGAGGCATTCAGGATGAAGCGCTTCTTTGGGCGTTCTCCAGACATAAACGCTTCCGGTCGTCTGAAATAGGGTGAATGACGATTCATCTGACCATATTACCTGTTGCCACTGCTGTGGGGACAAGCCTTTGTGATCTCTGCACCATTGGCGTCGCTTGAAAGCGTTAGTTGCTGTCACCAAGGGTTTACGAATTGCCAGTCTGCCATAAATGTTCGCAGGATGAAGTTCCCTTTTGACAGTTTTTGTTGAAACGGGGTCCTGGAGATGACTGTTCATTACGGATGTTATCTCGGATAACGATTGCTTGTGCTTTCGGGCTACTATGCGCTTCAAGACCCGTCTATCCCTAGCAAGCTTGGACTTTCGGCCACTGTTGTGCTTTGAAGACGTCGTCTTACCCTCTTTCGTGTACGCTGTCATAACGGCTGATACCGTACTCCTTGCAATCCCCAAAAGGTTTGCTGTTTCCGTAACCGATGATCCACTTAAACGCGCTCCAACTATCATTCCTCTTTGGAACTCTGATAGGTCTGACATTTCAAATTATCACAGACGGTTCGATAGAAGCATGCAACGTAGGTGACTGCTGTTGAGACACTGATACATTCCTCTTCACGCTCACTAGGTGGCAGATTTCTGTTGCAGGTGGCGCGGCTGTACTGCAGGTGTGAAATACGTCATACTTTTTCACAGGTGTTCGTATTATTTTGTACTCCATCTGTATGTACAGGGTTTGTATAAAAAGTATCGGGAAAATTTTATTCCTGATGTGACTACATTGGAGCGCGTTCGTACCGTGCATACCCGGTTGTGGTGGATATGACCTACAAGACGCACCAAGCACCAGTCGCCTGAGAGAGTTCGTTCAGGCTAGATAGTGTTTTTAGTGGACCCCTGTCGAGTGACTCGGTGCAAGCGTAAAATGCAGCGAACGATTGAACATCATCGGTACGCCATCAAATTTTGTGTTGGACTGGGGAAATCGGGTACGGATACGTTGGGCATGATTGGACAAGTGTTCAAGGTCACAGATAAAATTGGCATTGATAAGATGACAGTGCACAGCATTATTACTGAAAATTTGGCGATGCGAAAGATCTGCTCTAAATTGCACCCATCTGCTCTAAATTGTCCCAGTGCACCCATCCAAGCCTGCTCCAAGGTCACCGCGTACCTGACGATAAACGACATCGCAACGATTCCCTAACCCCCTTACAGTCCCGACTTGGTACCAGGAGACTATTTCCTATTCCCAAAAGATAAATCCTTCCTCAACGGACACCACCATGGGAACCTAAGGGCCTGTTCACATAGGAGTCCGTTGCGTTGCGTTAAGGAAAAGAGGACATTGAGACGAAAATAAACCAATCATAAGCCTCCAAACGATTAGCAATGAAATTTTTAACGCCTATGATTGGTTTATTTTCGTCTCAACGTCATCTTTTCCTTAACGTTACGCAACTGACTCCTATGTCAACAGGCCCTTAGTGCCGTCGAAGAAGCTTGCACGCGTACCCTTAAGGACGCTCCGGAATTCGCCTACCAAGGGGCCTTCGAGTCGTGGAAAAACTGCTAGCAAAAGTGCGTCGACGCGCAAGGGATGTGTTTTGAGGAAAGTTTTTTGAGGAATTGTAGCAATATCTCAAATAAATTTATTTTTCCGAAACTTTTCCCGATACTTTTTATACAAATCCTGTATATATATATATATATATATATATATATATATATATATATATATAAATCATTTCCAGGGAGGGATAATCCAGGTTGAATGTTTGATGGTTGGGAGCATTTGCATTTAAAAACAGAAAAAATACATTCCGTGTATAGGAAAGGGAGATATTTAAAGAATATTTTAAGGTTTGAAATTCTGAAATTAATTGAATAAATTATAAAAATTGATTTTTAGCATTCGCCCATTGAACATAGTGAAAGCTTGTTTCAATTTCGACCCCTGGAGTCACATCAACTTTAACCGAGCGTCCACAGGAGCGACATTGGCGAACACATACTCCCCTCCCAACTCTGCAAAGCATATGGAGGGACTTTTCGGCTTACAGATTTAACTTGTCCATACCCAGCGTAAACATGTGGGCTTTGGGTGGCGCTTGTCGGGATTCGATCCAAGGACGCTGAGTATCGAATACCTCAGCGCTAACCACTAGAATGCCCTGTGCTTCAAAAGAAAATCAAGTTAGGAAATATGAGCAGGAGAGCAAATTTTCTTTGTATTTACTAATTAGATGGATATTTAAATATGTATACTTTTTCTTGAACAATAGAGAGAATTAAAAACGTAATTAATATTTCTAGAATAAGTTCTACTGTAGATAATTATTCTTATAAATGAGTGATTATATATCTTCTGCTTAGTTAAATTTTAAATGGATTCAAACATTATGATCACCAATGACATAAATATAATTGTCTAAAACATTAACAGTAACTTATATCTTATTTGTATGATGTTAAAACTGACGTTACGTTTACGTATTTGCATAAATTTTACATTTGGTGTATTTATATATTTTTCAACTAACTCAAGTAATTATACTAAAGTTGTTGCAAGAAAGTGATTTATAGCTTAGGTACTTACGCCATGATTAATATCGTGAGAAGCAACATTGTTTTGCCTAAACATAGCAGTTATGTGCGAGGTGGTCATTTATTTAATAATTTCAAAAGCGAGTACTGCATGTGTCCTTCAAAGCCCATTTTGTGTCGCTGAAACAAGCTATGTTATTAAATTTTATCTCCTGTTATTTTATATAAAGATGTTTCCAGTTTCACTTACGTATCTTTTGAAAATACCTCTGAAAAATTCGTCGTTGCATAATATACCTTTTGAAAATATTCAGAGGCTGTTTTCCCTTGTATGAAAATAAAGTTGTTCCACCATTTAAAAGGTTACAGAAGAAGGGAATATAAAGTAAATAAAAGAATCATTGTCCCGTAAATTTAAAAGAGCAAAAAGACTGATTTTTTGAAAAAAATCTAAATTTTAAATGACTTTCGTGAGGCTATAAATTATTCTCCTCGTAGCAATTTCGCTATCTTAAATCTGTATTGGATAGAGTAATAATACATCGAACTTTTATCAAAATTTATATAATAAGCCCTTTATTCTTTAGATTAATAAAAAAAAAAACCAATTATTTCAATGTTGAAAACCATATTGTGACAGAAGGGTTAAATAGCTGACATCCGGTTTAGGAGTATGTTGTGGGTTGAAGTCCCAATTTTTTTGTAGCCGTTCGGTATCAGTTCTAAATCTAGGTCCTTGTCTAATCAGTTCTCGTGAAGCTAAAGTTAATCGCAATGCTTTCATCCAAGCAATCAATGTAAAGTACTAAGACGTACGTGTATCTTTAAACGGTTTACCTTTCATTGAATCATTTAATCACTAATGCTTCAATTGAGTAAATCTAATTTGATTGTAATATACGATTTAATATATTAATATACTGATTTAAAAAGACAAAAAAAATTAAATCACGAACCTAGTCAGTTTACTTTACGAGCTTCGTAAAATATATCCCTAAGCTATTTAATCATTCAGAAAGTAACATCTTATTTTATGATGTATTGTTTAAATAAACATAACTTTCTAGGGAGAATATAAGATAAAATATATGTTAAAAATTAATCTTTTTTAATAATTGTCAAGTGCTATCAAATTAAAATAACCCTTTAAAAAAAGGCTAAAAATGTCTTAATTTCAGTACTTCATTTTCTCTTATGTAAAAGATGTGAAAAATATTAAATATAACTAAAATTAAATATTTCAACAGAGCTAGATAATTATAGGAAAAATTTAGACAAAAAATAAACAGAAATCAAGCACTTAGGGCTCTACGCACCATAAGGCAAGATTCTGTAGTAGTGACGGAACTAAACCAAATATCGAGGAAACCGACTGGTCTCGTCATCAGGGAGCATAACCAAATCAGTTACCTCAAGGGGGAACTTTCTGAATAGGATGCAGGTCTAACCAAAAGACATCCCAAGGCCCCGAGATCCCCATGGAAACAGATAGTCAAAACAAATGAAAAAAACACGGACAACTTGCACTTAGGGTTCAACGCACCATAAATGCAAGTACACATACAATCCTAAAGAACACAAATGAAAAGACAAATATTATTTGAATGTGAAAAATATTAATTAATATAAAAATACTTTAAATATAATCTCATCACAATGTCCTTAATCACTATCATGAGATAAGTGATAAAACCTTCATTTAGAGTAAAAAAAGGGCATAGGATTTAATCGGAATTATTAGACATCTGTCACGCGGAATGTTGCAACAATGAAAGATGAAAAAAGGTAAAGACGTATTTCAATCTCAATTTTTTAATCTCTGTTGTGTAAGATACGATTAATGCATTCATTTCTAGAAAAAGGCAAAAATGTATGAACGCAAATTAGTAATTAGTGTTAAATGGTAGATTTAAAAAACACTCCTTGAGAAAAAAGAAGACTCAAAGCAGTTTGATATCTAAATTATGCTATCACAGTCTTCAGAGAATTTCAAAGTGTTCATTGATCTACAAATAAATCTCAATCGCAATTCTTTATTTAATATAACGTGAGGAATATTAAATAAATAATACACATCTGTGGGTTGAAAGCTTAAATTTAATTGCATTTCGTCAATTTTGAGCTGATAAAAATTGGTTTTCGAGTAAAAATGTTAAAAACGTTTGAAAACCGCAATTCTTTAATTCGTGCAACTTAATCATTGTTTACCTAAAAGAAGTTTTTGCTAAAGTACTGAAATTTTGATAAAATACTGAGATAAATCTTGTCAAATAGGGACAGTTATTAGAATCATAGAGAAAAATTACATAGCTTAACCAATAAATTTAAAACACCGTTTCAAAAATCATCATAACATGACTTAGAGCAATGTTTTACCCACTCTTCATATTTTCACTAAAATGGCTTTTTGAGCCAAAGAAAAAAATAAGAAAAAGCATTTTCTTTAAATTAAATTCCAACTAAATGTTTAATTTGACAAAAGAAAATTTGCAAGAAATGGACAACATTAAGAAACATTCATTTCCCAGTCAAAGATGTGTCAAAGCAAGAACAGAATAGAACAGAACCCTAAGAAAGATAATACACCCACAGTATGGATTAAGAAAATTATATATAAAAAATATTCTTTAATAAATCAATTTGCTTTATTCTGTCGGGGAAACTACAATAGCACTGCCATTGTAGTTTAGTACAATAGCAACGCCATTGCATTTTGTGATGATTAACCATATAATTTGTAAACAAAATCATATTATAAAACTTCTCATAAAGTTTTTTAAAAAATTTTAATTTAATTTTTCTAAAGTGAACTAATTTAGAATCGTTATAACTCGAAATATTATTTGTTGAATTTCAAAAATATTTTCATTTAATTAAACAGAAATATATAAGTTTTAATCTTGATTTAGCTTTTTTTTAATATTAAGTTTTTTAAAAAATTGAAAATATATAGAGTAAAAATTTTAAAAAAAAGAATTGTAACTTATTTGTAAAAAAATCATATTTTCAAAAGTTAAAATTTTTTCAAATTTACTGAATCAAATTTAAAGTAAAATAATTGAAAAAGGCATGTTCCCAGTTTCAACCATTTATCTTTCACGGTTCTTGACTTACAACAATTTAAAGACGAAAAAGGGTGAAAAAACCCATATGCAAAAAACGCCTTTAAAGGTTTAAACAAAGATTAGCTGCTATTAGAATATTGCGAAAAAAATAATATTTCCTGTTCTATTTAAGGTAGAAACGTAATGTTAACATAATTTTAAGAAGAAAATAACTCAAAATATTTTGATGCAATACAGGTTTTTTGAAAATTTGAAGAATTTTGTGTCTTGGACTCCCTCAATTGAACAAAAATTTAGCAACCCTCTTGGGGTTTGGAATCTACAGGTTAGGAACCCCTGACATAGAGGCTCAAATGAGGGATTAACCACTTTTATTTCTCTAAATGTGGATGAAACAATCATGAAGGTTTTGACGCTAACATCCTTTTTTATTGCTGAATAATTTTCAAAATATTATTCGAATATGTTATAAGTTCAAAGGTTCTGTTTTAAAATATTCTTAAATATCTGTTTTAGTTCAATTTTTCAAAATTATCATAAATGATCTAAATTTCCTTTAAAATTGGTAACGAGAATTAAAAACTTGGAGTTGAATAAATATATTTACCACAGTATCGTAAATATATCACTGCCTCTTATTGGGAATATTTCTTATAAAGAAATCGTAGTAGCGATAAGTAACAACGTTCTTATCTTTCTTTCATCTGAAAATGGTTAACGTAACCGCAAACGCTAACTAGGGGAACAATACGTCGAAGAATCGATACTAATTACTCTTTAAGTAATCAGTCATTCATGAATGGAAATATCGACATACATAAGTGGGGATTGTGGGACAACAAGTCGAACTAGACGCATAATCAGTTCCTTCGTTAATATTTATTTCTTTTAGGATTAAATTGTGCTGTGTATGTATATCTTGCATAATAAGAACCCGAGAGCGGATGCTAATAATATAACATAGAAGCCATTTTATCTGCAATGACGTGATAATATTTTTCTTTGTATGCATATCATATTGCCTTTACGCAAGTTTCATTTAATGAAGGGAAGATTATATTTATGTTATATACTCGTAGTGACGTAATTTAACTACAATTTTGACAAAAACTTTGACAGGGGATTTTATATAATATTAGCTTATATATATATATAATATTAGCTTTTAATGTGTGATAATCAGCCCCTCTGTATTAACCGATATGATATTTTACACTTTAAGATCTACCCATGGCATAGGCGTAGCGTGCTTCTAACTTTCGTGGAGTGCGCGAATTGAATTCAGTTACGGCCATCCTCCGCGCATTGACTGCCGGGTGGTCCTTAAAATATGAAATATTATGATTTTTTAAAAATTGAATAACAATAGAATTGATGTTTCAGTAGTATTAAAAAGTTATTCAATGAAAAAAATAAATATAATATAAAAAAATAACAAAAGAAATATAGCATCGAATTTTTTTATGGATTACATCATTGTTAAAAACTATGTTAAGGCTAAAGACATATCGGAATCTTCAGTTTCACAGTTTGAAAGCGAGGGGAAAAAACAACTTTCATAAAAGTTTTCTATAATTTACCGATTCTAACCGAATTTCTATTACGTTTTAATTTATTAAAATGTAAATAAATGAAATAAATTGAAATAAATTAAAATCATTAATGTTTTAATTTATTTCAAGTTAAGTTGGTGGAGGCGACGCTACGCCTATGACCCACGGGGTGCGATTTTACACCGAACTAACATTTTTTGCGTAGTTAAGTACTCCCCCTTATTGATTATGCTTTATTATTATTATTATTATCATCATCATCATCGTTATTATTATTATTATACTTAAAGTCTAATGCAGGGGCACTTGTCGTTAGATATTTTCCTTTTGTTATTCACCACTATTTTACTGGCTACTTTATTATAGCAGCACCATATAGGTGAGCAGCTTATTGATTATTTTCCCAACAAAATATCCTACAAACTATGTGGTGTCCATGGGTTTGGATAAGTGCATACTACACTGGAAGAAAAGCTTTAAGAGCTCCGACTCTGTCTCTGGAATATAACTTCTTACTCAACAGATGTGACAATGACATGGTGGTAAGCCTTTGTGACTTGTAAGCACTTCTCACCGTTCTCCGCCCGAGGGAGACTGGGGTATAATATTAAACCCCTCAAAAATTATAAGGACAGTTGAAAGTTTTTGCCACTAATTGGAATTTGAACGCTGCTTAATACCCTCATTCACACTCTTAATTTTTCTTTAACATCAATAATCTTTGCTTGAATATTTAACCCAGAACGCCTATTTAAGAAATTTACCACATATCCGCTACTTAACCTCCTTTAATGAGCTTTTAAGGGTAGTGGCATTTATAAGTGTAGTGCAAAGACACCGTTCAACATTTGAACTTTAATATGTCACCAATTTTGCAATTGTTGCTATGCCCAGGTATTTCTCAGTCTATTCAGGCAATTGCATCTGGTGGAGCCCCAAGACATAGAGTCTATATAGAAGTGACAGGCACTATCCCAAAGACACTGGGATAGTGCTTGTCACTTCTATATAGACTCTATGTCTACAATAAAACGACTTGTGCGCAGTGGATATCAAGCCATTGCTGAATAAAAGGTAACGAGAAAGCCGACTTCTTGGCAAAAAGAGGGACTGGGATTCTCCAAACATCAAATGAAGAGATCCCACACACCACAATTAAGTCAATCATTAAGAGAACGTTTCAAAAGAGACACATTAGTGAACTTTCGGAGAGAAGTTCCTAGAAAATCTGGTGGAATAAATTTCACCAGACTGGCCAAGGAAAAGAGATATGGCTGAATTCCGGTTGGTTTCAGGACACGACTGCCTCGGAAAACATCTCCACCGTTTTAACATTCTGGATATTCCGTTTTGCATGCTCTGCGACTTTCGGGAAGAGTTGGACCGGCTTCACCATCTTCGCTGCCCAGCGCTGTTTTCAGCCTAGTTGTGGGAGCGGTATTGGGAGGCAAGAGACCCAATGGGCCAATAGACTTTTGTTAACTTCTTTTTGGACTTTTTCCATCTCTGTTTTGTTTATTTGGGTTAGCTTGACTGTGTATTGCCCGCCATTGGAAATAAAAAATATATGTCCCAGTGTTTAATTCTATTTTTTTCAGTGTTGTCTTCCTGAACATCTGCAGTCCGTATGACTCCGAAAACTCTTGTTTAAGTAAAAATGAAAATTGTCAAAAAATATGAGGCGTAATTGTTGGACAACAATTAGCAGGGATAGATATTCTATCTCATGCACACATTTTTCAAAGGTAATTATCGCGTTAACGTTTGGTAAGTGGTTTGACCAAATTCGATCGCTATCGGTATTAGAAACGATTTATACAAATTATAACTGCTCTGAAAAACTCTACTGTGTATCCAAGTGAAAGTGTAAAATGTTGCGAGCTGCTTTATATAGAGTGGGCGTCTGAGCTACTTGAGTTCAATAGGTCTTAAATTCACACATAAATTAGGTTATCGTGGAATAACCTACGAGAATGCGTTAGCGAAAAGTGCTTCAGAAACATCGTTTATTAATGATTGATAAAGTTCAGTTTATCCTACTCAAGGCGAAAAAAGTTTTCTGGAGTATTTCTTGTATATTTAGGATACTCGAATTTTCCCTACCGAATTCGGTGATGAGAACTCCTGTTCAAGTAGATTTCTACTTGAAATGATGCTTTCTTTATCGTAAGTGATGGCCTTTTTGTCATCACTCAAATAGAAAACATATCCTGTCTAAATAAGATACAAGATTTAGGTAGAACCAGTTTGATGTAACTAGCTGGAGTTCCAACTCAGATCTCTTTTACGTAGATATCCATTAGGTAGAAAAATTCATTGATCCACTATCTGGAAACATTTATATTTAAACATGTAATGTTTTTATGATAAATAAATATTCTTTTTCTAGATTGTAACATAAAACAGTATTAAATTATTTTTTAGTTTTTTTTTAAAAAATCTTTCTGAGATGAAATTAGAAATTCATTTCTTCAAAGAGCAAAATTTTCGGAAGCAGTAATTTAGTCATGGTTTTTATAATTTACATTTTCAAAACAAAATAAATGTTTAAACAAAGTTTTAAATTACCTTTCGATGAATCATATCTCTGGAGAAAAATATAATTTGAATATGTAGATTTTCGAAATGTCTAGCAACTGCTCTAATGATTCGATAGGTGTGTTTTGTATTTATATTGAGAAGCGTTAAATGTTCAGACAATTAAAATATTTCATTCAAATTTAAAGTGTTCCCATGCTTCTGCGAACTTTTTATTTGTCACTGTCATGCTTTGAATAGTTACAATACTGAAAATGAATGCGCATTATTAATTTCCCAAGTGTCAATATAAATGTTCCTTATAAATTAAAGTGTAATGCTGAAATTTTATATGAATGATTATTTGATATTCTCGCATTGTGTTGTATATTTAAATCACCTATTTTGAATTACACTCAGACGTTAACTACGAGTTGAAAGAGTATTTTTTTGCAAGTGAAAAAAATAATAAGGATTCTGTTTGACTACATTAAGACGAATCTAAGAATCGATTTACTTTACAAAGTTCTGGTTAAAATAGTTTGGAGTAATTTATTTAATTAAATAAATTCCTCTTAACATTATAGCAAGAAATAAATGTTTTATCGAAAATAAACTTCATAGAAGAAGAATGCTTCCTAATTTACGCAGGTTTAGAGATATGGGAAAAATCGATTTTGTGATTAACTAGTTATTTTCTTGAGTTGCAAAGTTATTAAAATTTTTAAAAAAACCTTCTATGCAATTCGCGGTATAAGATGACTTATTTTAGAACGCTTAGGATAATAGAAATGGATAAATATATTTTATTATTTTGTTATATCGCAAAAATTATATTTCATTTTATCGCTAGTTGAATAAAACCTTAACTCCACTTCGTAAAATATATTATACCATCTTAGTAAAGGTTAAAATGTTCGTATCATTTATGTACTAAGGGTCAACAAGTTATTTGCAATAACGATTAATTACATTGAAAATTATCATGCCATCAAACGAGAACATTTTCATTTTGCACATCTACACTTAAAAGCCATTTTGTAATAACAAGATATATGATTTTTTCCACCTCTAACTTCTTAATTCCACCTCTGAAGTTGTATAGATAACCTAAGTTTGATTCCGGCTAAAACACGTAGCTTTTATAACAGGAACAAAATTGTAATATACATACAAAAAGTAGTAGTTACCTGCCGAAATGTATCAACACTCGATCAGGGAGTAAAACTATATTACATCTATTTTTAACTGTACTGTATTTATTAAACAGTTATAAAATAAATAATCTTAGCTGCTTAAATTACTAATTGTTCATTCTCAAGTAGAGAAACGGGAGAAAAAAGATGACAAAGCTAAATATGAGTTTTATTACCTGTATTTGAATTAGATACTTCTATAATTGGGGGGTGTTTCCCATTTTTTTTTCTGATAAACTATTTATAGACGAATTCTGATAAATAATGCTGTGATACACTTGTTCACTTTTGGATCATGATTGCTTTTCAAAACGTTTACATCAAATTGAAATTTTCAGTGAGTGAATTTGCTTTTGTATAAATTTGAAATGTAGCGTAACTGAACATTCATACCCGTTGCATTGGAATTTGGGGGCACCTTTGGGATCTCTTTGAATTGATATCCAAGAGAGGACTTCGAACGATTACTTCGGTTAACTTTTTTATATTAAATCTTATATGACCTTTCCGTATCTGTATTCAATATAAAGTATGCTTTTGTTTTGTTTTTCACACTTTTCAGCGTATGTCATTACAAATGCAAAATAGAAATTATTCTCAAAACTATTAATTAATTCAGACAGCCATTTTACCCTCCATTTTTACCATGTTAAAAATTTCTTTATTTCCGTTAAAGTTTACTTCTCTTAAAGATGATCAGTTTAATTTGCGGAGATAAATTGATTCTTGTTGAAAGATAAATTTTTACCTGTTGATTAAAGATTAATTAAAGTTTTTCTGCAAATTATTTGCACCATGTTCGTGGATACTTATATTGATGGATGGTTACAGATTTCCTTTTTTTTAGGTGTTACGTGGTAAGATGAATAATTTTTTATGTTAGACCAAAACATATGGAAAAATGTAGAAAATAGAGATTTTTCCCTTCAAACTGTGATATCCCGAATAGGATAGTGATCTTTGGAAGTACATACCTTCTTCTGATGAAAAAGAGAGATAATGGTTGTCATTCTTTTGAAGCGAAGTTCCCGAAACTAACGTGTTATCGAAGTAATAAAAGCCTGTATAACTTTGCACCTAGGAGCATGTATTAAGTGTAAATAAATCTAATTTAAAAATAAATTAGAAACGAGCATTTTCGGTGTTAAACGTTTTTCATAACAGCGAAGGTTTAGTACGAAACAGAGGTTACATAAAGTTCATATGGGTTATTAAAACTCTTAATATCTACATAGGTCTTGAAAGCTTTACAAGCAACTCAGAGTAGCAAGAATTACAGAAAGCACGTATCCACAAGAGGATGTACATAATCAAGCACCACAAAAACAAAGCATAGATAGTAAAACGTCATCTTTTTGAATTTCTTAGGCAAATTTTTTTAGCAAACGAGACTAACTACATAGGGATGTGTTTAGAGGTCATAAACGAAACATCACTATTTTCCCAATACAATACTCAATACTCTCTCTCTCTCTCTCTCTCTCTCTCTCTATATATATATATATATATATATATATATATATATATATATATATATATATATATATATACAGTCGAACCTTCATATATCGAAGTAGCAAAATGCCGGAAAAAAATTCGATATATAGAATTGATCTTAGTGTTATCATAATTATCCTAAAACATTACAATTAAAGCTAATTTTCGTATGCGAAACTCCATATCTAATTTATATGCGAATCACATTAAATGAAAGTTAATAACTAAAACATGAATTAATATGAAAGATTTATTGAGTACTATATACTTTTAAAAAAACAATCCAGACAGTGGTTACAGTGATCACAGTTACATTCTTAAAAAAAAAAAACTACGAATATCTTCCTGAACTTTTGTGGAAAGTTCATCAAAGGAATGCTCGCATTAATCAGTCCACTAAAAACTTCATCAGTGACATTTTCCGCGAATTGAAGTCCACGACGTATTGTTTCAATCGCCAAAAATTGGGAGATTTTATACTAAAGTGGAATAAAATCTCCCAATATGTCTTCAAAAAATTTCGATTTATAGAGATTTTTCGATATATAGAAACAGTTTTTCTATGTAATGAACATGGAGATTTGCTAAGAGTTCGATATATAAAAAATTTCGATATGGGGAAGTTCGATATATGAAGGTTCGATTGTATATATATATATATATATATATATATATATATATATATATATATATATATATACAGCCGAACCTCTATATATCGAACTTCCCCATATCGAAATTTTCTATATATCGAACTCTTAGCAAATCTCCATGTTCATATATATATATATATATATATTCACACACTTTAACATATACACTTTTTGAGCACATTAAATGTTCTATTGAATTCCCGAAAATGCTTACAAACACATTTTATAACTAGAAAAGTAATGGGTAAAATGACCATTTTTAATACAAAAATGTAAACACAAACTTTTTTAATGAAAATAGGAAAGGTTATTAATATTCTAGTTATGAAGACTTTTTAATGATTCAGATATAATCTTAGCTCTGTATCATACTTTTGAAATGAATAGTAATAAAATATGGATAACCTAAACAGTTCTTATAAACACGTTTCTTAGACACTGTTTTTTCGTTGTTCTTGGCCGTATAATCAATTTTCGAAGAATTTCCGGAATCGTTAAAATGAAAGATTAGAAAAAAAATCATAAATTGTCAGAAACAATGCTGTCTCAATAAAAGACTGTAACAGGATATTTTACTGAATATTTAGAATTTTAATTCAGTCATGTTTAACTCACCGTATGTAGTTAATTTTTTCGGTATATAGTACAATTTTTTCACTATTCGGGTTTCCCTGTTTTTCGTGAGCACGGAATGAAAAGTCAAGAAAGTAATATCAGGTGAATAGTTATAAATAATTAGCTATAACTAAGCCAAAGCTAGATAATGGCAATAAGATTTTCAATAAATAAGATACTGAAAGCCTATTGGGATTTATGAGTGTTTAATTGTATTTTTTTATTAAGTATATATTTTAAAGCGTTTTTGATCCTATTCATCAATATACTACTTCATTTACTTATTATTTATAATGTGCTGTATAGGACAATTTTCACACTATCCATGTTTCCCGGTTCTTCGTGAGCAGGAAACTGAATTTCTAAAAAGTAATAAAAGGTAAATATTTATAAATATTTAGCTATAATTAACCAAAGCTAGATAATGGCAGTCAGATTTTAAATGTATAAGATACTGAAAGTCTATTGTTATTTATAAGTGTTTAATTACTTTTTTTCATTGAATATATACTTTAAAGCACTTTTAATCCTATTCATCAATTAGGTCCTATTCATTAAATTACTACTTCATTTACTTATTATTTATACTGTGCTATTTAGGACAATTTTCACACTGTCCGTGTTTCCCGGTATTTCGTGAGCAGGAAACTGAATTTCTAAAAAACAATATAAGGTAAATAATTATCAATAATTAGCTACAAACCAAAGCTGGATAATGACAGTCAGATTTTAAATGTTTAAGATACTGAAAGCCTGTTATTATTTATAAGTGTTTAATTATCTTTCTATTTATTAGATATGTATTTTAATGGGCTTTTAATCCTATTCATCAATTTACTACATCATTCAATTATAATTTATTATACTGTGTTGTACAGGACATTTTAACGCTTTCCATTTTTCCCGGTTTTTCGTGCACATGGATTGAATGTTAAGAAAGTAATGTAAGGTAAATATTTATAAATAATTAGCTGCAACTAAACCATAGCTAGATAATGGCAATTAGATTTTAAATATATAAGATACTGAAAGCCTATTGTTATTTTTAAGTGTTTAATTATCTTTTTATTTATTAAGTTATATATTTTACAGCCTTCTTAATCCTGTTCATCAATTTACTGCTTCATTTATTTATAATTTATACCCTGCTTTTCACTTTATATAATGCTATCATTAAATTTTTCAATTACGTCAAAAACTAATTAACGGGGTTTAAATTTCTTAATGCTCATTCATATTTAAAACAATATTAATATTTCATTAAAAAATGCATTTATTAAATTCAAAGGAGTAAATATGAGACAAAAAGTTTATTGAATGACATCGATAATGTGAAAAGTATTAGATAATACCACTATTTTCTTAAAATTCTTTTGAAACTTTTTTCCCTCCCTTTAAATTCAGAGAAAAGAGGAACTGATTAATATTTCTCAAAAGGAATTTTTTGAAGCATCCTTCGATATTAAATTTTAATCTTCGCTTATATTAAAAACGGGGAAAATAAAGCTAAAAAGGTCTTAAACTTTTTTTTTTTACATCATAGTGCCTCTGAATAAAATGAAAAGTATATATTGATTAAAATGCTCGATATGTGAGCTGAAGAAACTTAAAATACGAAATTTCATCTGCTGAAGTGTCTTTCAGACTGGAAAATGGTTTTAATCCCGTAGTTATGGTCGCAGATTTACATAATTTTTAACTATGACATTAAAGAAGATACATTGAATTTTGAATTAAGTAGTATCAAGCATAACGGTGTCAATTTATGTAGCTTAACACATTTTTAAATGTCGAGAGAAATTTTTCCGTACATTTTCAGCATGCTAATACTTGAAAAATTTTATTTATGAAGTATTCAAATGCTTTATTTTTATCACATTTTGTTATTGTTGTTCTTGTGGTTCCAATGCCCCATGACCGGAAGTTCCAAAACAGTTCCATATAGGCTTTGGGCTGAGAAATGTGGCTCCGGTTTATAACAGCGCCACGAGAGTTTGAGTCCGAATAAGCTAGGTGCCACCATAATTTTGACCTGGCGACCCAGGCGCGATATCTAGGCAAACGTACCTTCACCGCACACTGACCTCATTGAAGGACTTTCCGGTCCACAGATTTAACGTGCCCATTTTGTTTACATATTTTGTTTACATATCCGGCCTAGACACGAAGGTACTTATATAACTCATCATTTGCAAGGAGGTGGTTATATATATATATATATATATATGTAACTCCCTTAATGGTCGTCCTTACAAAGGGGGTATGAGATTTCCCGTTCGAAAGAAGGAATAATAAAAAAAATGGGCCTCGTACGCTATAGGTTAACGGCGATAATCGGGATTTGATCCGAGCACCCTCAGAACTGAAAGTCGACTCGCTTCCAATGGGCTACCATGGGCCCACAAATATTTTGAATATTCTAACCATATTTACAAACAAAAATACTATTTTCTGTGTTTATATTGAAATAGAAAAAAATATTTTTACTGATTTGCAAGGATGCAATTTTCTAAAAATATTATTGCGAATATTTTAAGTCTTTCATGTATTAACCTTTTCCTTACGGGGTGGGATAGCATGTATCCCAAGAATACGAGCCCAAGAATGAAAGTATATTTGTATATATATATATATATATATATATATATATATATATATATATATATATATATATATATATATATATATATATATATATATATATATATATATATATATATATACATACATATATATATATACATATATATATATATATACAAACAAACACACACACACACACATATATATATATATATATATATATATATATATATATATATATATATATATTATATACATATACATATATATAACCCCCTTAATTGTCGTTCTTAAAGAGGAGGTATAAAATTTCAAGTTGTAAAGAGGGAATAGGAAAAATGGGCCCCGTTTGCTAAAGATTAAGTCCGTTTACATTCAAATGCAATAGTTATTAGTGATTAGATTCATGAATATTCTATATACTTTCCACCGTAACATAACTATACGAATGCCCTCTAGACAAAACAATGTGAGTTAGACATATATAACTCATCATTTGCATGACACTATTTCATTGTATAAAATTGTTTAACTTCCACATTTACTAACCTATTTTCATCATTCTATATGGTAGTTAAACTTTCCCATTTAGTAACTTATTTTCATATCTTTTTTTTCCATGTGTACTTTTCTTCATCAAGATACATGAGATAGAAAATGACTAAATAATTTGTTTGAGGTATATTTTTATAAAAGGGAAACTTGGAGATTGTCTGTTTACCCTAGTAAGTCCGCTGAATTAGTATTCTTTGTTGTGGACGAGAAAATGTATAATTTAAATCTTCATTAGAAATATGGAAAATGTGCTAAGGTTTTCGAACTCTGGATTAATAATGTATTTTCCAAATGTCACAAAACTTTGTAAATTTTGTATTTATATAAATAGCAGATTTTATGCGGGAAAAATGCATTCTTGAATACATTCATACTAATGAATCTTTCATCTTGTCATACAGCTTTGTGATTTTGAACTGATATGAATATTAAATTATTCCAAAAAAAATATGCAATGTATCATACGTACATCTTCATAGAATTGTTTCTTGTAATATGTGTTTATTAAAATTATTTCTTTCATTTTCCGGTATTTCGGAATCAAAACATAAAAGAGTGATAGTACAGGAATAACAAATGGCTGTTTATGCTTCAATAAAGAGAATATTTTGGCATTCTTTGTACAAAATTTACATTAATTTTTCTTTAGTTGTGCAAAATTTTTATAAATAGGCAGAATAGAAATAACGTAAGATTGGAGCCACAAAATGAAGCATTTTTCAATATTAAGCTTTCTACTCACCCCCTCCTCCGGTTCTGTAGATCTCTAATTCCCTTTAACCTTTGTCTTATTATATTTTCCCATTTTCTGTTGACTACATGGGAACTTAATTTGCTTTCTAGCTACACAATATGTGCGTTATAAGATATATACTCTCATTAATCCCCATTAACTTCTCACACATTTATTTAGGGTCTATCAACATTATTCTCCCACGTCGAATTCTACTATAAATAAAAATAACAATAATAATTATATATATATATATATATATGTGTATATAATTATTATTGTTATAATTATTATTGAGGGCATGTAATATATTAAATTTTATGCCCTCCATTCAAGCATTTAAATTCCCTTTCCTAAATCCAATCCGAAGAAATCTTAATTTACCGCTTAAAAACCCTTATCCACAAAATTTCTCATGAATCGGATGCCTTTGCAATTCTACACGTCTACATGTTAGAATCCAGGAGTGGGTTCGCATCGCGAGCCCCAAAATCTGCTGACCCTACATATAAGAGTCACATGTACCTCGTCCTCGCGTTTAATGTTGAAAGGTGAAATTATTCGTAGCATTATTCACCGTTAGTAAGGCTGGATGATCTAACCCCTTCGTTTTCCAAAAGGAAGAGTGCATGGTTTGCTGAGTAAATTATTCCGAAAAATTGACAACATAAAATTGAAGCTACAAAAACAGTTAGCAATGGAAAAAAAAGTGAAATAACGCCCTTGTGAGGTTTTAAAACCAATTAGCAGAAATCTCATTTTCGCATATTACTACCGATAAAAACGGTGTAACGTCAAAACAACATAATCTTCCTGATGAAGAGGATATTATTTAGGTAAATAAGGTTAGACTAAACTAAGATACACATAACACTATTTTTTCGTATTTTTCTTATGGTTGACGGAAATAAAATTAAATACCCCCTTTCAAGTTATTAAAACCAACTGACAGAAATCGCACTTTTGCATATTATTTCCGATAAAACAGTGTAAAGTCAAAACAACTGAATATTCCTGATGAAAAGGCTCAAAATTCAGAATTTTTTTTTAACTTTTTACATGCATTTTTAAATAGCAGGAGAATAAAAGAAAAAATTTCATTTCAGTATCACTCATAGAAATTTATCTTACAGGTGACTTTTCCGTCCGCGATGGCTGTTTTTACCCTTTTTAAACATTTTTCACGAATATTTCTTCCGAAAATGCACAAACCACAAACATGGGAAAGATGAACTAAAATACATCAAACGTTTTCATCAAAGAGAATATTTAGTTTTAAACCTATTTATTTTTTCTATTTATTCATAAATGCATTCAAAATGAATAAAAAAAACCATTTTACGAGCGACTCACTGAAGAAAACTTAGTTTGCGTGACTCAATACTATTGAAACTAAACGGCAAAAAAATTTTCTTCTTTTTGAAATAGAGGTTTATTTATTCAGCACAAGCTTTTGACCTTAATCGTTCGCTATGTAACATTATAAATTAAGAAAAAGTTTTGTGGTCTCAAGGACATGTGTTTCCTTTAATACTGTTGTACCGTAATTATCTCTTATAATTAATAAAATTAATTATCTGCCTAGCATATAAAAACCCTTTCGTAGCAGTATAGAACAAAATAACCAATATCTTAAATAGACAGAATTTTTGAAAAGCCTCTAGAAAGTAATTTCTAAAGTTTATATTTTTATTTACATTTAATGTGATCATTTTTCCTTAAAGAACTGATTTCAACTTTCATTTTTAAAACTGTTACACATTTTGTCTTATATCAAAATATCAATCAGGTGTTACGTCGACAAGTTCATGTGTAAAACATTTTGTACGCCGTAGTTCATTGTCTAAAGCTTCCCCAACTTCTGATTATGTGGTGTTTTAAGTTTAATCACATTGAAATGCTTATAGAAATAATACTTTTAAATAATGCAGTTTATTTCTGCAAAATTATATCACCTTCTTAAGTGAAAACTTTAAAGTGTATAACTAAGGGAATTTTTAGCTGTCACATATGTTAACAATTTTTGCATATACAAAAATTATTTAGAAAATTATACAAATATAGCGTCTGATATTCACATTGCGACAAAAATAATTGAAAACGTTATTTTTTACTTTAGTATTCATTGAGTTTTTAAAAAAAAGTGAAAGGAGAAAATCTTCTTACATAAATTAGGAAATATTTTGTATCTTTGGAAGTTGCAGAAGTCCTAATCTGTCTGTAAAATATACCCAATGCCATAAAATATATTACCTTCACATTTGCTTTGCAATTTTATTATGTGAAATAATTGCTAGTGTTTATGCTTTCCTGTACTTTTCTGTCTTAAATCTAGCTATATGTATATGTATTAATTTAGTTATAGTTATTCAGACAAAAAAAATTTAAGAAAGGTTTATTACTTCCTTGCATTTACAAATGTTAATTAGCATAACTCGAGAAATATTTTATTTTTTAAATTTATTTATACATTACATTTAGAAATGTTAGTTGAAAATATGCTCTCAAATATTCTCATAAAATTTTAACTATAATATATATATATTATATATCTATATCTATCTATATATATATATATATATATATATATATATGTAACGCAACGGACGCGGGACGATGAACGAAGGCGGAGTGGAGGATATTTTGTTATGTATTTTCCTGGCTTCATCTACTTGAAGGAGCAATGGATGAACTTGTCGCCCGGCCGTGCGTCACAGTAATTTAATTCAGTTCCCGTAGCATCTCCAACCTCGGACACACAAATCACACCACATTATTTCTTTAACTACATCTTTTATAAATAAGAGTTATGGACGATAACCTCTCGGGGCAGCGTATAAAATGAAAAGCGCACACACCTACATGGTACTGGCTCTTATATAGACTTATCTCACCATGTGATCGCAGTAGAGGTTAATTGGTTGAAAATTAGGTAAAGGCGTAGCTATTGCGATAAAAGTGTTAATTTGTGTACCCACACTACGGTGTTTAGATTTAGAGTAATATAGTCGCCATTTTATATTTCTCGCCTGAGGGCTTTTGGAATCAAAATCGAAATTAGCTCGGTGCCCAAAATAATTTAGAATAACTAGAATTTAAAATAGTTAGGGGATTTTTAATGTTATATATATATATATATATTATATATATATATATATATATATATATATATATGTGTGTGTGTGTGTGTGTGAAACAAATTTCAATCCTTTTCCTTCATTAAATTTGTCTTACTGCAATAGAGTATTATCCCTCAATTTGACCTAAATACCAAATTAATCTATTAGTTTTCCCCTTAAGCAACCCACGCGCCTACAGGTCATATAAGAATATGACGTTCTAGAATATGACGTGATCTTCGTTCGATGTGGCGTGATTGAGTTCAGGTGTTACGTTTAAACCAATTAAAGTTCAGCGCGCCTGTACTCAAGGGCATAGAACTAGAGTTTTCGTGGGAATTGTGTGTCTGATCTGCATGCTTGCAACATGTAGTTTTGCGCTGCAGGGTTTTGGCCACTATGTATTGCTCCGAAACGCTCCGGACTGTTCTGAATGTGGTATCCTGTTAAATATGTCCAAATGTGAAATTCAGAAATAACTACAGACTGTGCCATGGGAGTCGTGTTAAATAATAAGACTTTATAACCAGCTAACTGCAGGATCATGTTTTCTCGCCTCTTCCTTTCTGGTGGTGGACTTTAAATTATTATTCGCCGTGCCAGCCACTCGTTACTGATACCAGCTACGACTACAGTCAGGCCTGTATTCCATTTCTACCCTGCTCCGACATCTCTCCTTTGTTTTTATTAAATATATATATATATATATATATATACAGTCGAACCTCCATATATCGAACTTCCCTATATCGAAATTTTCTATACATCGAACTCTTAGCAAATCTCCATGTTCATTACATAGAAAAATTGTTTCTATATATCGAAAAAATCTCTATATATCGAAATTTTTTTCAAGACAAATTGGGAGATTTTATTCCACTTTAGAATAAAATCTCCCAATTTTTGGCATTTGAAACAATACGTCGTGGACTTCAATTCGCGGATAATGTCCCTGATGAAGTTTTTAGTGGACTGAATAAATACGAATATTTCTTTGAACTTTCCGCAAAACTAACTGTTCAGCAAGATATTCGTAGTTTTTTTTAAAGAATGTAACTGCGATCATTGTAACCACTGTCTGTATTATTGTTTTTTTAAAAGATATGTAGTAATCAATAAATCTTTCACATTTATTCATTTTCTAGTTATTAACTTTCATTTAATGGGATTCGCATATAAATTAGAAATGGAGTTTCGTATACGAAAATTATCTTTACTTTTTTTTTTAGGAGAATTATGATAAGACTAAGCTCAATTCTATGTATCGAAATTTCTATATATCGAATTTTTTTCGCGCATTTTGCTACTTCGATATATGGAGGTTCGACTGTATATATATATATATATATATATATATATATATATATATATATATATATATATATATATATATATATATATATATATATATATATAATGTAATAAATTAAATATTAGGCCCTCCATTCTATCATTTAAATTCCCTTTCCTAAATCCAACAACCCCCAGTAACATTACTTTAGCGCTTTAAAAACCCATAGCAACAGAATTTCCCGTAAAACAGCAAACGTTGCATTTCTACACGTGTATACGTCTCGACAGAGGCGTGGGTTCGCATCGTCAGCCCCAAATTCCGCTGACACTTCAAAATAACAGGCACATGTACCTCGCTTCTAGCACGTAAGGTTGAAAGGTGTTTTTAGACTTCGCTCCGAGCATCTGAAATGAATGGACGTATTATTCTGTCGCTTAAATAAAACGATTCGACCCGACTGCTTCCAAATTTGATTTAATTCCTTTCAGGCTGAGTCTAGCTCCAGCCATGTAAATACGAGCTAGTTTTCCTTTTCAGGTTGCATTTTAAGAACGAGATGTAATGAATATATTACATATATATATATATATATATATATATATATATATATATATATATATATATATAAATTAATACTTATATCTGAAAAATTATATAAGTAAGTTGCCTGAAACACATTTACCATACAGTCAATTAGAAGCATAGTCACCATATTAATATAAAAAGTAGGCTACAGTACAGACGTAATCTTGCATGGGATATAACAGTAAAAGAAATTTAAAGGGGTGTGCTTTCTAAACGCAAATCGTAAAATAAAAGATGCCTTTTAATATTGAATACCATTGTTCTCTTAAAAGCGAAATTCCGTAAGGCCTCACATAAAACGTGCGATCAGATTCGTCTTGCGATCTTCTTATTTCATGTCCATTTTGTATTTTGGCAGATATCCTGCATGAATGCTTTATAGAACAATACTAAATCACCAAATACCATTTTCCTTTCTTTTTTTTAACTCAAATGTGAAATGTTTTAAAACTATGTCAAAGCTTTTCTTATTCGTGAATATTTTTTTGTTACGTTTGTTTTTAACTGTTCTTTTCTTTTCTAAGATAAACACGTAAAGGAATAAAAAGAATTATGCAAGATTCTATCTTAAAGTTTGCGTGACGAAGTATCATAGAGTACTGACGCCGAAACACTTCCCTTCTGCTGACCAAGTTCTTATTACTTATGTGTCGTTCCCACCTTAGTGAGTTGAACTTCATCCAAAAAAGAAGAAACAAAATATTCTAAATTTATAGATATATCTTGACTAAATCTTGAAAATATTTGTCCTAACTTACCTTTTCTTCATAAGATGATGAGACTGACAGATTATTCTCCTAGGAAATGTGAAATTTAACACATAATAATATCCAGAAATGAAGGACTCAAGATTGCCTAGTGATAGCGCGTCGGCTTTTGGAGCCGAGGGTACTCGGTTCGATATTTTTTGAAAGAATTAGTCAAAAAATACTCGGTTCGAATCCTAACGACGCTATTAAATAACATCGTGTCTAGGCCGGATATGAGCACGTTAAAACCTAAAGAGGAACGTCCCTGTTTAAGGTTGGAGACAGTGGATGAGGGTACGTTCCTCTCCAGATGTCGGACCTTGGGGTGTCAAGTCAAATTTGAGGTGGTACATAGCTAAGTCGACCCTTCTGGTACTATTTTAAACCGGAACCACACTCCTCAGCCCGCGAAGCGTATATGGACCTGGTATAAAACTCTTCCGGCCAAGGGCCATTAGCATCAACAACATCAGAAAATAGAACTGTCCTTGGAATGTTTGACATTAATCTGCTTATATGAGGAATAAATCCATTATATCTTCAACCGGTCGCTTTCTTAGTGGAAACATGTGAAAGGAATATTTACTCTTGAAAACTGAAATGTAGCCTGCTAATGTTTCTTAGAAGACTACTTACACAATAGATTTAGAATCCTCCATGATTTCTCCAAATTTTACTTCTAGAGAGAATATGCAAGTACCAGTAGTGTTTGACATTATCTGCTTATATGATGAATAAATCCATCATATGTTCAACCGGTCGCATTCTTAGTGAAAACATGTGAAACGAGTAATTACGCTTGAAAACTGATATGTAGCCTGATAATGTTTCTTAGGAGATTACTTACACACTAGAGGCAGAATCCTCCATAATTTCTCCAAATTTTACTTCTGGAGAGAAAAGGGAAATACCTTTAAACACTTTTTTTGAACGAGGGGAGGCAGTGGTATTATAGAATAAGTAAATCATGTACAAAAAGGCGTCATAGAAGTGTGCCAAGCCACCTATTGTTACGGTGATTTAAACTGTTTTGATTTCCCATCGTAATATGTTAGAATCCTGATTCAATGATTAGAGAAAAAGCTATAGTTCCTTTAATTAAATGACAATAAGAGCATAAAAATATTTGGAGTAATATATTTCTTTTGTACACCTTCACAGTTTTTAAATTTATTTTTCTCTATTACAAGTTCACATATATTGAAATATTCATTGTTCATTATTGATAACGTTTCAGATCTCAGAGCTCACAGCTCACAGGTCAGAGAAATTCTAATCTATATTTTGTAAAAAGTATGTGTAGAAGAATGAGAAGTAGTTTTTACACGCAGTAGTTTTTGAAACACATCTTAAAATTCAAAACAAATTAACGATATTACGGACTCCCTAACTAACAAATTTGAGAACCACATAAGCGGGCAGAATGGTTGAAGTAGAGTTGGCAACGCTTCTTTTAAAGAACAAACCAGCAAACAAAATTGGAAATTTATAGTATCTTGATAATTTCTTGTAACTAGTTTCTTATATACCTTACTTATTTATAATTTAAAGCTAAGGGGTGTAATTTAACGAGTGCTTAATTTTTCTTTTGGATGTCATGAAACTTTCCATAATTTTACAACTCAGAATGTAATATTATGTAGAACAGCGTGACTAAAAATTATCGAAGAAATACTTAAAATGATAAAAACATATCAATATTTTTCTAAAAATGACTAATTCTTTCAAAAAATTTTAATTTTTTTATTTAAGCAGAGAAATAAATGTATGAAAATGCTTTTGTTTTACTGTTTATAGAATTAAAATATGATCTAAAGCAAATGTAATTAATTGATACATTCAATGTAAATAGTAATAAAAGAAATACGGCATTGTACTTCAAATGCACTGAAAAAACTTACTTTACGTGTTACGAAGCGACGTCCACCTATAATCGTAAGTAACTAGGTGCAGCTGTTAAATATATATACTATTTTCCTTTTAATTAATATTCAAAGGAAGCTATTTTGCAGCACTCGAATTTTCAATTTATTGCGTCTATAGAAAATCAAACTAATCTTATTATTCCTTTAAAACTTTATTTTATAGGCACAACAATTAAACGGTATAACTAAAATTAAATGCAAAATGAGCAAGCAATTGTTTTGAACAGTACTTTTCAGGCTTCCTCGGAGCAGTTTGGAGTTAAATTAACAGAACACATGCAACAATTCATGTAGAATGATAATATATCTGTAACAATGAAACGGAGATAATCTGCAGCTGCACTGAAGGAAAATTAGCGACTATAGTCAAAAGGGCTATTTAATATGACTGTGCCAAATGTTCACGGTATCGGTTCACAGTATTAATCATCCTCCGAAAGGCTCGCATTTACATGTACTTAGTAGGGTTACGTAAAACAAAGTCATAGACAGATCGACATTTTTGTAGAACTTTTACATCGTACACAAGAGCTTTATGGGTTATCTCGTATTTATCAGTTACGCGTGATAGAAATACACTCTGCACAAAAAAAATATATATGCACCCAGAAGAAATCGAGCTACTATCACGAAACTTGGCAGGAATGTAGTCTGGTAAGAGATATGCAAATGATTAAAATTTCGATGCCAATGAGACAAGGGTAAGCGCGCTATGCGCATATGAGTTGCGCAACTGGGAGAGTTTAAAAGCCTGATTGCTCGTGCTATAGGGTTATTCAAACAAATCTGTCGACTCAGATGGACGGTATTGTGCCTAGAGATGCCTTTGAGCCGTAACCGGCGACAGTACGAACAATTGTCGGCCTTTGAGAGGGGGCGGTTAGTAGGCCTCAGAGAAGCAGGTTGGTCGAACAGGAGTATTGGCCACCACCTTGGTCGGAGCGATATGGTAGTTCCTCGGTGTTGGCAACAATGGATCACGGAAAGGATAGTCTTCCGTCGCGTAGGGTCAAGGCGTCACAGGAACACAAATGCACGCGAGGATCGCGCAATCATAAGAGCAGCCACGTCCGCACCAACAACTTCGCTAGAATCGGTTCGACGCCATTTACCACCTTCCAGACATCCGGTAGTATCAATGGACACCATTCGGATACGACTGGATAACGCAGGTATAAGGAGTTGACGTCCATTAAGACGCTTACCACTGACCCCACATCATAGGCAGTGTCGATTGGATTTTTGCCGACCTCGGGCAAGCTGGAATGTGACCGACTGGAGGCGTGTGATCTTCAGCGATGAATCCCGATTCAGTCTCAATGCTGATGACCAGCGCATACGCGTGTGGAGGCGGCCAGGCCACTGGTCCGATACGGCATTTGTTATAGAGAGGCATACGGCGATTGCACAAGGTGTGACAATGTGGGGAGCGATTTGTTGGGACACACGATCACGTCTAGTCGTCCTTCAACGCACTTTGACGGCACGCAGTTACGTGGACGAGATTTTAACGCCAGTTGTACTGCCTATGCTATCAAGTCACCCAGGTGCCATGTATCAGCAAGACAACGCTCGTCCACATACTGCGCGACTCTCCCAACAATGTCTTCAAGGATATGACGTACTCCCATGTCCTGCCAGGTCACCAAACCTCTTGCTAATAGAGCACGTCTGGGACGTGCTTGGAAGGCAACTGCAGTCGTCCTGGAATACTGGTGAATTAACTGCCCAGTTTCATAGATTATGGCATGTTCTTCCACAGGAGGTCATGGTGACCTCATTGATTCGATGCCACTCAGTGTTTTGCCTTGTATAGCTGCCAGAGGTGGATTTACTACTTACTGATTTGTAACATTTATTGTGCCATATCTTCTTAATAAAACAGTATGTTCATCTAAATTTGTAATCATTTGCTTATCTCCTCATACACTACATACATGTTAAGTTTCGCGATAGTTGCTCGTTTCCTTCTGGGTACATATATTTTTTTGTGACAGTGTACATCTATCATACATTATAAATAAACATTATAAAAATTACACACTTTAGCATCTTAAAGGAAAGCTTTTGGTGAATATTTTACCAATATATGATGATATATTAATAAATGTATATGGTTTAATTGTCGAAATTTTGTCTACAATACAATTTGAAGTTTTTAATGTTCAATCTTGTTTGACTGCTAGCTATAAAATTTGAGAAATTATGAAAATGTAGCTGTAAATGATCGTTGAACTTTTTTTCTAGTAAAAAAAAATATTGTAAAATAGGTACAAGTAGACTAAATTGGCTACTGTGGAGAAAAAAATACTCTTTTAATATTTTATTCGCATGCCATTTGTAATGGGAGGTAAGCCTTTCAAAACAATCCTTCGATTGTCGGAATAATTTCCTTGGTATAATAATATTTGTTTCAAGTTTTTGAAAGTGGTAACTGTAACTATACACATAAACTATTCGGAAATTTGATCAGGAATATTGATCTTAATACGGTCATTACCAGATTTCACTGGGAAAAATATTAAAACTCACTTTCAAATACTACCCATACAAAACTGTTTATCAGTATTTAACACAACTGAAAATTTTGGGGTCCACATTGGAGAACTAAGCAGTCTTAATACCTAGCATTCTCTGGTAATAAAAAATCAATGGTTATAAAATAGAAGGTGAAGTTTTGTGCAATTCATGTTCTCGATTTCGCATCTGGGGCATAAAAACAATCATTTGCTATTAAAAGAACTGTTTTAGGAAGACTGTTTTGTGTGTACTAAAAGTTTAAATTCTAGTTGTTGGCTCTAGTTGTTATATATTTAAGTTGCTAAGCCAACCTTTGGGGCAGTCCGTGAGAGAAAACTTTTGCATCAATTTACTACATTTTGGTCTTAAACGTTAGATTGTAATCTGCAGATTTGTCAAATTTCGTTTTTGTAACCGCAATTTCTATTAATTATCAATAATTTACAATTAAAAATTGATTTCTGTGCATGCTCAGTGGCATATTTAAATCTGGCATTAGAAATTCACTGTTTCTGCCCATGCTCAATGACATGTTTTAATAATAAACACGTTTATTCCGAGGAGTGTCTCTAGATCTCTCTCTCCCTCTCTGTCTCTCTGTCATTTTTATTTTTATGATAATTATGTTTGTGAAATAGAAGATTAAACTTGATGGAAATCGTTTATTTCGCGTTGTTTAGTTAGCGGTAATTTACAATTTAAAAAAATTGCTTTCTGCGCATGCTCAGTGACATATTTAAATCTGGCTTTAGAATCTAAAGCCAGATTTAAACTTAGGTAAGTTGGAAACAGGGGTTTCCAACTTACAAGTGTCCAAGGGCCGCAATCGAAAACACCTGTCTAGTGGCGGGCCGCAATTTAACCAGGACCATACCCAGGACTTTTTTTCTTGATGGAGGGGGATTTGGAGGATTTGTGTATAGTATGTACTATGAAATTTTTAAAAATTCGAGGATGAACCTCCAACAACGACCTTGATTATAACTGGCCAACTTTCGTTAAATTACACAGACACACACAAAAAAAAGTCAAATAAGAAGTGTGGGGGGGGGGGGATGAAATAGAACATGAGTGGACACCCTATTTTTCATGGAATTCGAGGGAAAATTAATCTTTTTTTTGTAAATGAACAGCATTTGAAAACAAAGATTTTTACAAAAACATTTTTCGTTAACTAAGAATATCTAATTGATGCTGCAAATTATTTTTCTAGAAGTCTTCGCGGGCCGCAAAAAAGGCACCGCGGGCCGCATGCGGCCCGCGGGCCACCAGTTGGAAACCCCTGCTTTAGATACTCACTAAGCACGACACCGCTTAAACACATTAATTTGTTTCTGCGCATTATTATGATTTCCAACATTTGGCAATGATGTGTTAGGTATAATTTGTGTGTTAGTGCATTTATTTACTATCTAGCCGTCATGCTTTGACGGGTACCAACTAGTAAATCTTATTTTCTGTAACTATAGATACAAACACTTCCAGGACTTTATCATGATTATTGATCTTAATACGGTCATTACCAGATTACATTGGGAAAATATTAAAACTCACTTTCAAAAAATACCCATACAAAACTATTTATCAGCATTTATCACAACTGAAATGTTTGGGATTCAGGATTTAGAACTAAGCGGTCTTAATCCTAAGCGTAGCGTGCTACTAACTTTTTTTTTTGGAGGGGGGGGGGGGGACATAAATTGAATTCAGTTAGGACCCTCCTCGGCGCATTGACTGCCGGACGGTTCTTAAACTATGAAATATTAGAATTTTTTTTAATTGAATAACTATAGAATTGATGTTTGAATATTACTCAAAAGTTATACAATGAGAAGTTAAATATAATATAAATAAAATGAGAAAAAAAAATAGCAACGAATCTTTGTTACGGATCATATCATTGTTAAAAACTATGTTAATGCTAAAGACATAATCGGAATCTTAAGTTTCACAGTTTGAAAAAGCCGTAAAAGACCAACTGTCTTCAAAGTTTTCTACAATTTTCCGATTTTAAATGAACTTCTAGTAACATTTTAATTTATTTCAAGTTAAGTTGGGGGGAGTCCCCACCCCCGACGCTACATCTACGGTCATAATACCTAGCGATCTATGGTAATGAAAAATCACAGGTTGTAAGATTGAAGGTCAAGTTTTGAGCAAGTTTTGAGCATATTCTATATCTCATCCGTGGCATTTTTATGAATAAAGACAAAACAAATTACTATTAAAGAATTATTTTAAGAAAACTGTTTTGTGTGCACTAAACATATTAGTTCAAGTTGTTGGCCTAAAAATCTCATTTCCTAAACAAACAAAAGCCAAAATGTCCGGTTGACATACAAAATGCAATATTTTACAAAACTCCTTAGAATTTTGATGAAACTAACTTATTCGGAAATATCAGTAATGTGAAATCTCTAGTATTTCACACATCACTAAGAATATTACATGTTTTCGCAAAGTCTTTTCTACTCATAGCCAAGTGCCAAGTGATGGACTTTACTCACGCAAATCCTACCCCCGCGGCTAAAAAGCTTCCACTAAATTCTTTAAAAGAGCTTCCGTAGAGAAGTATATTTTTAATATTCCAAATTCATGCATACACGCACTTGAAAAAGGTTAAAAAAGGAATTTTCTTTTAAGATGTTTGCGTGACTTCCCGACATATGTATGACAGGTCGAACTTTTTTTCTTTAGTTTTTAAGCATTACTACTGGCATGTCAGATATATTTCACTAACATTATATATATCAGGAAATGGTATTTAATTATATTTAAACCTTCAGAATCATGTTAAAAGAAGGCAGAATCCGCGCTGCATTGTGTTATTTAAAAATATGTCACTAGATATATGGATGTAAGGTTATGAAAAGAAATCAGAGAAATACAACAGATTTATTTAATATGAAGGGAAAAATAGTATTAAAAGACAGACATTATAGGAATATTTATTGAGTTTTAACGTGCAGTTTTTCAATCTTTTCTGACTATTAAAATACTATATAACTTAATCCAATGCTTTTGTATGTTATATTTGCATGTTTATCGCTGGAAATATAGTTTGATTTATATCTTGCAGCATGTTAATAAATAAACGCTGTATATAGAATATAATGCAAATCTCCCCATACTTTATTGAAGTAGTAATCTAGGAATAAAAAATATGTAATATAAAAAAATTATCTAAAGAATAGGGATAGAACATTTTATTACTTTAATCTTTATTATTAGTAGACATACAAAGCATACATTATTTATTCAGATTCTGCATAGTTGGTTTTAAATCTTTCTTTATCTAATGTTTACTTTCGTGTTCCTATAATATGCAACAGTAAACTATTACAGAAATTCACTTTGTATAATCTATATATTGATATTGTTCTGTCCTGATACATACTACGAAATATGGATTTATATTTATGCATAAAATAATTTTTGTCTCGCTGTGTGTGTATTTTAGGTTCAGCGTTCATAACTCTTTCCATTCAGAAGGTACTTGTAAATACATATAATCTGGGGATAAATATTGAAACTATTTTTGATTTAAAAACATTCTACCATAAATTCTTTGTAAAAAATTTTCTGTTCAAATTTTACAACTGTGCTGGGAGCAAATATTAATTAACTCCCTTAATATGAAAAATTCTAATTATGTTCACTCCTGATGTTTTCAAGGGGAAATTGGGAACGCACTAATATGTGCAGAAAGAAAATGTACGATAAATTCAATTATTCGGACAATAAAAATTTGGTTACATTTTTATATAATATTTTGGCCCTTCTACGGTTATGTTTTTTATTTATGTTTTTTTATGAAACTAATGAACAGTATACAGATTTACGCAGCCAGAGGTAGTCTATCGATAGCTAGTCGGCATTCGGTACTGCGTATGCTCGTATTGAATCCCGAGAAGTGACGTTAAATACCTTCGTGCCTAGGCTGGATATGGACACGTTAAAACCGTAGACCGGAAGTCCTTCTGTGAGGTCAGTGGGTGGGGAAGGTACGATTTCCCCAGATGTCGCTGCTGGGGGTGCTCGGTCAAAATTGTGGTGGCATCTAGCCAAATGGGATTCCGACCTTTGTGATACTGTTATAAACCAGAGCCGCACTACTCTGTCTAAAGCCTATATAGACCTGGTCTGAAACATCCGGCCAGGGGGATTAGAAACAACAACATAAAAAACAACAGGATTACTTGCTTGTCTAGATTAACTTAAAAATTCCTTTTACAGTAAAACCTCGTTTATCCGTATGAACTGGGACCATAGGCAATCCGGATAATCCAGGTAATATGGGTAATAAGCAAAAAAAAATCCTTAATTAAGCAGAATTACCGTTTATTACGATAAAAAACTACTATGCTATGTAACAAAATTACATAGTATTGTTTACAAGACTTTAAAAAATATCAAAATAACTTTTCACATCATTTATTAGCAAAGAAATTGTAAGTCTATTAGATCTTTCTTAAGGCGACAATGGACCATGAAAAACTTTTTTTTTATTTATTAACCAATCTCTATGAAATTTTGTATACTTATACATAGTTGTTTAGAGATGGAAATTATAAATTTAAAAAAATCAGAATTTAATTAATTAAGATATTAATTAAAATCAGTTTGTTAATTACTCTATTTAAAAATGCTCATTAATTTTTGTCTCAGATATCTAATTTTCTCTCTTAAGTTAGCTTTATATAGTTATAATAAAAGTTAGTAGCAATATTTGATTCACAGTCATATTTATAAAAACTAGAAAAAAAATCGATAAAAATAGGTCATTTTATGCAAAATGATATCAAAATAAATTTTTTTATTGTAAAAATTTTAAGTTGTTTTAAAATAGTATAATGAATTTATTACTAAGTTTTATTCTAACATATATAAATAATTATTTTAAGAAATTTTATGAAAATTTAAGAAAAAATATGATGCATGGAACATTTTGAACTTACCGAAACGACATGAAAACTTGTTTTGAGAAAATGGCATTTAAAGTTTTAATTTGACTAACATTTCAATTCTTTACGTTTGAAAAAAATACTTATAACTCGGTTAATAATGATCGAATCAACATACTTTTTTTAAAATTTAAAGCTGATGAGTTGCAGAATCATTTTCTGAAAGAAAAAAATCGTTTTTGGGGACATATTTTTATCAATCTGAATGTCCATTGTCGCCTTAAACTCAACAAAAAGCACTTTATTACCATAATTTAAGTTACAATCTATGCAGGAACTGTACATTGAATCAAAGGGAATATTTCGCGTTCTTGTAGTCGCGTAAAAAGCGAATATTTGGCGTACTTGCAGCTACGTTCTTGCTATCATAATTAAAAATTATTATCTAATGTGAACATTAAACAAATATAATGTCTACAATTCTGATACGGATTATCCGGTGATTCGGATAAACTAGGGCCGAATAAACGAGATTTTGTTATTTTTCAATTGCTTCTACATCTATTTTGTCTGTAACATAAACGAATATTAAAATTTCTATATTTTGTGTGCTATTATGTGTCCAGCATTTTTGGTATATGTAACAGTATAAATGTATCACGTCATTTTATAGTCCATATTAGTATATAGTGTTTTGATTAATAATAAAAAAAAAAGTTTTCCAACTTAGTTGTCGCCATGAACCAAAATAAGAAAAAATATATTTAAGAGTGAAATATCATAGGTTTACTGAAACCAGTCTGGAAAATAATTTTATTAATACAAATAATGCGTTCACTGCATCCTTCAAGATTCTTTCAATATTTTAACATTCTTAAAAGATGCCATAATGCAAACCCACTCCTTCCTTATTGATTTTAATACGTACCATTAAATTATTTTTTTATATTGCTATCGTCCTGAGCTCTAATATTTTATTCATAGCTATCGCTCTTTATAGAAACGTTTAAAAACTGCGAAGAGGAAATTTTGCCACCACTCCCCCCCCCCATTTTAACATACATCTGGGACGGTAGGATAAAATTTTAATATTAAAGTGCACTTTCTGTAAATTACTTTGGCTTTTAAATATTTATCATCTTCCGCGCTTTTGTCACTGCGCGAGCTCTTCCTAGGCAAAAAATATTTATTTGCAAGAAAAAAAGGTAGTGGGGAATAAGAATTTTTGTGCGTGCGTTACATAATTTCTAATAGTAGCTCTGCATTGTCTTACACATTAATAAGTACTGTTTTAACCACGATTAGTTAGTTTCTGACACTGTTGGTGATTGAGATCCATACATTTCACAATTCTATATAATTTTCCTGTTAAAACTGAATATCTATTGAATCCAGTCTTTTCCCAAGCGTAATATGAAATCAGTAGTTATGTAAATGCATATCTGTTCATATTTGAAATTGCGTATAGGTGACATACAACTAATTTAAAGAATATTTAAATTTGGGTTTCCCAAGGGGGGTGATACTGCTCCCCGGGCACACTGTAATGCTACAGGGGGCCGGTAGTACCGTGGGATGTAAATTGGGTAGACGGTGAACGGAAAATAAGGGGACGATGATAACATAAAAAAAGACGAGACAATTCTGAAACATCCCAAGGACACTGGAAAAATGAGTAAGTTATTTTTAATGTTTTACGCAATTTTTACTTTAATATTATCGTTCGTTACCTACATTTTCTGTGCGTAATGTGTATGCTATTATGGAGGATTTTGATAAATAATTTTATAATTCCAGTCGTCAAGGTGTTTTATTTACAGCATCTTTATTTACTATGTTCTATTAATATGGGAGGTGGGGTGCTGGGTAATTTTTTCCGACAAGGGGGCGGTAGGCCCAATAAGTTTGGGGAACCTTAATTTAAATGAATAGAATATTTAAAAAGAAAACTGGGCTTAAAAGGTGAAGCTGTTCATATAATACATTATCATTTCGCAATAATTATGACGAACTGTATGATAATTAAAAAATAAAAAAAGAGCTAGAAATCTCCAAGGTTATGAACATCAGTCCTATTTAAGAGCAGTTTTCTGAAAAATGATTAACCTTATAGAGAATGAGAAATTTTCCCCTAAAGATTTTTCTATTGCAAATGTTGTTGAATCTAGCGAGTCCATAAATGAACTACTTAGCTCGCACAAAAGCAGAAGCAAGTCCTATACCCTTTATTAAGGCAGTGCTTTAAATGAGATCTGTCTTCTCGTCATGCTATAAGGAAATTGCTTCACAGTATATATTTAATCACAGATCCAAAAAGAGCTTAATTTTCCGATTACATATCTTGCATAATAAGATAGATCTTTCAAAGAACTGCTTTTTTTTAAAAAAAAAAGCCTTTTTTAAATTTTAATTCAATAATATAAAAAGAATAATTTTGTTGTGAAAGATATCTATAAATATAGGCACTTTAACAATAGAACGTACGGGAAAAAGTTCTGTTGGAAGGACCTTCCGGAAACACTTTTGAACATGGGCCTCTTCTAATCACTGCGTCCTGCCAGCGAGATGTCCGTTTTTGGTCTAAGGTCCTTCCGGTAGGACGTCAGTCCTTCCAGCAGTACTTGGCGGGTATAGCCAAAATTATCTAATTTTTTGGCCTCTGAGCTTCTAATTTAGTTATATATTCTGCATAAAGTTTTAAAAAAGGAATAATAAAAAATGTAGGTGTAGCTGAAAGCTTGATAAAATGCACAAAGTTAAAAGAGAAATGAAGCATTAAATTTATGTATGAGGAACAAAAGTAACTCGAGCATATCCGTTTTTAGTAGAAATAACAACACCATAACACTTCGCGATCAAGAAATCATTGCCGAATTCAATTCTACTCTAAGCATTGTCGATGTTTGTACCAACAAAATATGTGGTCGCAACAAAAATACGAACTCCTTGTACTATCTGTTGCGACATCGTGTCTGGTAATGAGAAAAATCAACACTTTTTGGTTAGCATAGAAAACATCTGTTTTTTGCGCCCCAAAATAAAGATATGGCATATTTTCCCACATTTTTTTTTCATTCCGCCTAATTTATCCCGGTTACTTCGAATTTCTTACTTAAAAACTTGGACGAGGAAGTGAAGTTGTCGAATCACCCGTGCTGGTAGACTTCACTTGGATTTTACAAGGTAAACTCGCTTGTTTTAGGTAGTAAACTTCGGAGTTTCTTAAAAAATGTTGGAATTAAAATATTTGGACTTTTTTTTTGCACTAGCTTAAAATTGTGTGCTCTTTCTCATGGTAGTACCGTCCTCATGTCAGAAGGACGGAAAATCTTCTACAATCTCGGAAAGATGCGTTCTTCCGGAAAGCCCTTGTACGCTCTATAAAATTATGTTCAAAAGTTGATTTTCATAACTTGAGGTATTTATCATCAAGTTATGAAAAAATTATGTTCTTAAAAATAAAGAACATAAATTTTCGATATTAAAAACTACGCATTCGTTATTGAAACGTCTACTTTCAAATGCAAACAACAGAATTTAGAAGCATACATTTCATTACTAAAAATGTGAGTTATAAATCCCCTATATATTTGAAGATTTTTGATTTTAACAGATGTATCGCTTTAGGACAGAGATTTATTATACAGTTGAACCCTGTTATAACGAACTTCAAGGGACCAAAGGTTTTGTTCGCTATATCTAAAGCGATAAGAAAAATGTTAGAGTTGCTATGTGTATTCAAATGTGTAGTTGCTATGTGTATACAAAACTTACTTGTGTAGACAAAAACTTATTAATTACACGCATCACAACTGTAGCATCTGAGGTGGTGGCGATTTCGTCATTTATGTGCTCTTTTTCATCAGCATCAGATGCAGAATCTCAAAATGATTAATTTTAGTTTCTTCCACAATATCTTCATTAGTCGGATTTTCGCATGTAATAACTTCATTATCACATATTTCGAACATTTGCACTCCACAATCTGAGAATGGTGAAATTTTGTGCTTTTCTATCCACATCTCGATAGGTAAATCGTCTTCATCTTCTTCAACATTCGTTGCATCTTCAACATTCTTAAAAATATTGAAAATAAAAAAAAAATTCAGTAGCCGACTGAAAAAAGGTTCGTTATAGCCGATTCTTATGATTTCGAGGGTTCGCTATAAAAGGATAAATTAGCATTAAATACAATAGGAAGACGGTGGGACCAAAATTTTCGTCCGTTATATCCGTGAGTTCACTATAACGGGGTTCGGCTGTATTTATAGGTCATGCATTTGAGCTGTCACGTTACATGAGAGCACACTTAATAAGTATACTAAATATTTTTTTAATTCTCTACACAGAAGAAAAAAAGTTATTGCATTTTGTACTTTGATTCATTCTAATTCTAGATGATTAATTGCATGTTACGAAGTGATAAGGCTGAAGTCTAAATCAATATATTGTTAAACTAGAAGGTATTAAGATCAAACAGGTATATCACTTAATAATCAATATAAGAGGAATGATCTTCGTATAGATAAGGTAAATAATTTATAAAAGACAGTTTACCAAGGAATTTTATTGCGTGTATTTTTTTAATATTATTTCAATAGCAATTACTTTTCATAAAAATCTCCAGACCGGAAAATATGTATTTCGGGAAAAAAATTACAATATTGGGACAATAGGGAACTCTCAAATCACCTCCATTACGAAATGATGACGAAGGGTAACACAGTAAAGACTAAGTCAAAATGAAAATTATTAACACCACTTGTTGTAAATTGAATTCCTAAATGATGATGGAAAATTTAATAGATTCGAGTGAATATGCAATTAAAATGAGTGTTCCAATAAAAGTACAATGTTAAACAAACATATTTAATAATGGCATTTTGTCTTTTAGGCTGCTGTGTAACTCTATTGGAATCGGTCACCGCAATGTTAAACAATGGAGAAAATTTGTCCAAGGATTGCCGACTTGGATTTAAAGAATTTCTTTAAATTGTACTCCATAATACAGAAAGAAATTTTACCCCTAGGAATATTTTTCGTTTTAAAAAAATAAAATAATATTTTGAAATTTAAATTATTCGGGGAAAAAAAATCTGGTATAGTGTGTTTTAAACGCTCATAATTCCTTTGGTGGACGCAATTTATAAAATGAATCCTCTTGCAAGGTGAAGAAAACTGCAGGCTATCTGAAAATACAAGTTTTATTGTATTATCATCAATTATGTAGCCTTAAATAGTAGACACATTTTCTCAATAGGTAACCATTAAGGTGAGCGAATACCCGCACTTCGCTACGGAGTACATTCAAATTAAATACAGCGGTCAATGTTTGCAATTAATGCCAAAAAATAAATAAATAAAATAAAATATATATATATATATATATATATATATATATATATATATATATATATATATATATATATATATATATATATATATATATATATATATATATATATATATATATATATATATATACATACACTGGTGTAGGAAATTAAGAGAATTTGCAGACTTGGTCGATTATGTCTAGAACTAGTGTACCGATTTTAATGAAATTTGATATGTACATACATTGATACATTACAGAACAAATAACCATTCAATAATTGTAATACACACGCATGATCATGCGTAACACTCGTTGGAGTCGGAAGGTATGAAACAGCGGTTGCAGATTTAAAAACAATGGGTTCATAGATGGGTTAATAGGGGGTATGGTCCCCTCTTAGATATACGGGTCTCGCAGCGTCATTTCATACCTGAAATAAGGCAGTTTATCATTTCCTGTGGCAGTTGGTCCCACTCGTTCAGCAACGCTGTTTTCATTCCCTGGATAGTTCTCGGAGGGAGGTTGCGAGTTGCAATTGCGCTACCCAGAGCGTCCCAGACATGCTCTATAGGGTTAAGGTCTGGAGATCTGGTGGCCAATCCATCCGGTGAATATCCTCACTCTCTAGAAATTCGTCGACCAGAAGAGCTCTATATGGCCTCGCGTTATCGTCCATGAAAATGAACTCAGGGCCAACTGCGCCCCTGAAAAGGGGCGAA